>NW_004624758.1:21964216-22211202 GCF_000247695.1 Heterocephalus glaber
TCTTTGTAAATAGGGAAGGGTGGAGGGGGTAAAGGGAGGGCTAGGAATGGGGAAAAAATAAGAACCAAGATACATTATGTAAAGGTACAATTTCCAATGAGAAATATAATTGTGCTGCATACCTACAGTGTACCAATAAAAGAATTTAATTAAAAAAAAGAAATAAATTGATCCTTCCAACTTGTCTTTAAGCTTTGTTATGTGGAAACAGAATAGCCTTTTGTTTAGGGTTCATTTTGCCTCACTATTGAGATAATACTTCCTGAGAGTCTTACAGGATACGCAATGAATTATGAGTATTTTCATTGTAGCTCATAGGAACACATATTATTCCCAAGTTTGAGATCTCTCCCAACCTTGGGTAGTTTCCTGCATGTTCAAATCAATACAGACCTTCTGAAGATCTCTCTCTCTCTCTCTCTCTCTCTCTCTCTCTCCAGCACCTTGCTGGGAAACTCCAGCTTTGTTGGTATCTTTATACTCCTAGCTCTTTCATCAACCTGAAGGGACCTCTGGGCTCTGCATTTCCTTTCTGCTCTGCAGCCTCTCAGCCATCCATAATGGATATGCCAGGAGCATCATTGGGCTCATCTTGTTTTCACTTCCTCAAACACCATGATCTTGTGCCGCCTGCTGCCTGATATCTGAAACCCATTGCCTCATATACTTTGTCCCATGTTTTAGTTGTTTCATGGCAAGAAGGTGACTCTGATCTGCACTGCTCCATTGAGGCCAAAAGCACAGCCTTCACTGTTTAGTTAGCTCACCCGCGCCTTTGTGTGTGTTTTTAATGGAGTTAGTCTAGTTGTTTTCCCTGGGGGCATTCATCTTCATTTTGAAATCCCCTATATTACTCACCATAATATTAATCTCTTCTTGTTCTTATTAAATAAAACTGCCTAGTTCCAGCTATGGCTTAAATATATCAACTCTCCTAAACTTGATTTGATTCATTTTCTCATATCTCTTGAGTTCTATAGCCAAGGGTTCTATCAGTGTCATGGGTATCTCTCTCTCTCTCTCTCTCTCTCTCTCTCTCTCTCTCTGACTCCTCTCCTCTCTTCTCACATAGCCTCTATGAAAGCGTGCATTTATTTTTAAACTCCAACCTCCGAACTTATGTAGCCTCACTTTTGCTTGTATTTTTAAACATATTTTAGTAAAATATCTGCTCTTATTTCTTTTATATGGCATGCCTGTTTTGTACCTCTTCTTTGGCTTTTCACTCACTTCTGTATACTTTATCCCCAGAAGTATTATCTGCACTGCAATCTCCATCAGCATCACACAACTCTAGCCTATACACCAGTCCCAAATTTCCCCAATCCCCCCCCCCCACTACAGCCAGTAGAGAGAATGAAATGCATCTTTTCCCCACCAATATCAGAAGGCAGTTGGAGAACCTCCTATGGTGCACAAGCTATGCTTGCTCATTTGGGATTTTGGTCACATGATTTAGAATTATTTTTACCATATTAGTTGCCTATGTGGTCCTTCTCCCCAATTACCAGTCCTCCCTAATTACCAATCCTCAATCATACTAAAGTCCTCTCTCAAATAATAGTTCTTCTTATATGTGACAAAAAAGAACCCAGAGCACAATTATGAACCAGCATCCTTCATAATTATTCATATTCACTGGGACACTAAGGCAGATTTATTTATCTCTGAGGACATTTGATTAAAAGGAGCACTATAGCCCATGCTGAGGTTTTGGATAAACTTTATATTTCTGACCTCTGCTAAGATCATTTGGATGATGTTTTACTGGGGAGAATTCACATTTACCTAGTCTACCCCCAGGCCTAATCAGGAGTCCTCTCCTCTGTGCTCTTCTTGGTTATCACTTTGTCTGCTGACCAAGGGAACCATGGGATGTTGCCCATTTGAAAAGTGGAATGAAATACAATGTCATCTTACATCAGCTGAATTAAAGAGCTACAAAGAGGCACAATCCAAAATATAGGATGGACTCAAGAAAAACAAGGAGGCAATCCCAAGGGGCAGGAGCTTCCAATGTCTGTAGTTGCCCCTCTGAGAGCATCGACTTCAGACTCCAAGTCCCAAACATAACCCCAGGAGCCTCCCGTGGGCTCACTGCTGCCACCATGAGAGGGAGGGCAGCACATAGGAGAAGACCTGGAGTGGCCCCTGATGCCACTGAGGGCAATTGCTTTGCTGGACTTCCCTGACACTTAGAAACCTTCCTTACTCCTCTTCTTCCTAGTGAATAGAAAGAGGAACAAGATATACAAAACTTTCATGTATATCCAAAAGATGCTAGGGAAAAGAAAGAAAAACAGATGAAAAAGAATGGTGGAGAGGTAACATGGAAGACAGTACGAAAGGAAGGAGGAAGAAAACTAAAGAAAGAAGGAAAGAAGGATGGAAAGATGGGTTAGAAAACAGAACATCCTGAAACACCCTTACTACTTCTCAAATTTACCGGGAGCTTTGTAGACAGTATGTGTTTAATGTTCACTATAATCTTGTAAAGATAGCTCCTTTATTATTCCCACATTATAGAGGAAGACTTCTTTGTGGCAAACAGAGAAGATAATAATTACTTTGTTGATATGAAGGTACTGTTTGTCCAAGGCCAGAAAATGGTCAGAAGGTGGTGTATGGACAAATGACTTCCTGTGGCCATGCAGGAGCGGTGGCTGAATGGCAGAGTTTGGGCAGGAAAACGCATGGTGACTCTGGGTGCTCAGCGTGTATCCAGGGACCCGAGTTGTGCTCTCAGAGTAAGTAGAGAGGTCCCGAGTATGAGTAAGTTAGGGACTAGCTCACTGCTAGTGAAGAGTTTTGAAGAATAAGGGATGAACAAACTCAGTCTACAAAGAAAGAGCCTTCCTTTTTCAGGGAACAAAGGAATGAGAAGATCCCCAACCTTAGACTGGAAACCAAAAGCAAACATGAACAGATAACAGATGGGTGCAATGGATGGGTTTGCTAGATGAATATTTACTACAGGAAATAACACAAGCTGGGCACTGTGCTACAAACCAGCTGGGTGACTGACCCACCCAATATGGGAGTGGAAGTAGAGAAAGACCTAAGATCCACAGAGAAATCTTTAAAGTAAGTCACAGCTCAATAATATGTATCTGCATGCATCAAACTTCTTTGCCATCTTTATCCTCAAATTATTTCAGACTGCAGCAAACCTGTTTGTGAACTTGAAACTGTTTACTGAATATGATTGGGGATTATTTGTATAAAAGTTTAAAAATCTACATCTAAAGGGTTAAGTATTGTAAAACTAAAAATTAATGACTTTGGAAAAAATTTTCTATCATGACATGACTTTCCTTATAGTCACATAAATTGTTGTTACAGCTGAATATGTGGATCATGGATTTTCATTTAAGTGAGTAATTAAAGCCCATAAGCTGATCTACTCTGTATAAAAAAGAGCAATGTATTGATTATCAATGAAATCTAGGACAAACATTCATGGGCAAATAATATCCCAAGTAGAAGCTAATTGTCACTCTGGGTAAAATAATGAGGAAACTTGATCCAAAGTGATCTGTGAATTTAGAATTAACTGAAGAGAATTTTCAGATAGATTAGTACCAGTCACATTCAGCTTAAATTATAGAAAATAAGACAAGAAGGTAACAGAGTAAACAGATGACAAGGAATTGGGGGCTGGAGGGTAACTCCAAAAAACCAGGTGAACACGAATATCAATCACCTAATAAAATTGTTCAGGGAACACAAGCCTGCAGTATTATGAAAGCAGTTTCTATTTTACAGTGAAATGAGCCTCCAGCAATATCCCTGGAGCACTGCTGCCCAGACCCTCTGGCCAGTCGAGATGTGAGCCTATTACAGTAATGTTTGCATCTTCTGCAAGAAGGGGAGGCACAGCAGAGAGAGGGGTGGCAGGTTGTCAGCTGTAAAGATTTATGGAACAGAGTCTGGAAAAACTAGAGATTTCAAGGTGAAGACTCATGAAGCCCACTCCTGCTGTTGGAGTCTTTCCTCTGACTCTCTGCCCTCCCCACCCCAGTATATTATGAGTTTCTATCACCAGTGACAGCGGGACAACTGGGCACCGTGGGCAAAGCAGGTAAAGGGAGAGGTAATAGCCACGGAGCCCTCAGATTCATGCCTGGCACTCTGCTGCCCCTTGCCCTCCATCACCACCTCTGATTGTCAAGGAAGCCAATGTGTGGGTTTGATTATCCCCATCTGAGATGAGAAAATGAGGTTAATTAATCAGAGTTATTCCCTTCATTGTTCAACTTGTAAGTTGTAGGAAAAACATTTTCTAATGCAGGGTTGTTTAAATGTAAAGGCAACCAGAGGCTGCAGTATTTTCTAAAGAACCAACTGCATTGTGAGCATGGTAATATTCCTAGGTACATTACAAATGATTTATCACCAATGCTGTTGGCCATGCCTCAGATGTTGGATTTATTTGCTCACTAAAAGCTATGGTCAGAGATCACTTACAAAGAATAAAGTAATGCCTGGCTTCATGAACACTTCTCTTTGTGAACAGAGTTCTGCAAAATTTTGCTTCCGTTCATGAACTCTGCATCAGGTGATGAACACCTTCCCCAGAAGCGCAGAACAAATTAAGATCGTAAATGGAAGCACCACTGCAATTGCAACTAGGTGCATCCATGAATAGACCAATCAACTCAAAAACATTTCTTGGGAGCCCATAAATAACGATTAATACTTATTGCATCTCCATCATGTGCTAAGCCTTTGATAGGCCAGTACCACAGAAAAGAACTCACTGCCTCGCTGGAGAAGCCTGCACAAACATTAGATTATAATTGAACTCATTTTAACGTATTTATTAACCTTTCAAGAACAAGATGAAGAGTGATTCCCTAAGAGTGAATGAAGGTGGTTCATTAGCCTCAAAATGGGTTCGATTGACCTAGGCGTTTCTGGAGGGAAATCAGGACTTCTGATAGATCTTAATAGGCTGCTGAGGTCTGTGAGTCTCCGAGAGTGACAGCAAGCAGTCTTTCCCAGACTTAATAGATGAATGAAACCTTTTTTCATGCAGCATTTTAATGAAAACCACATGGAGAAATGCTGATGGTGGGCATGGAACATATATAGAAAATGGCAAAAATCCAATGTGAAATGAGATAAACATGGTTTTAAAAATATATCCCGCCACTCTCAACACCCGGGTTATAGCCTATAAATCACAGAAGAGCTCAGAATAGCCACCACTGCAGTTTGCACAATCGGCATTTTTATGGCCTTGCTATGCCAGCCATTGGCATCAAAGGAAGAAATAGCTCATTGGCATTGACTCTTGCAAAACTATAAACATCCAAAGACCCCCTCATCACCATAGCAACCTTATCCCTAATTACTAATTGTAATAGCTCCAGTGCAGAAGCCTCCTAAGCAAATCTTTTTGCAGAACTATCGCTCTGGCTCCCAGAGTGAAAACAGCAAGAGCACCACCTGCTGGACACAGCTCCCTCCTGCAAGCCCGCGGAGGGCTCAGAGGTGCAACGCCCAGCCCTGCAAGCACAGAAGGCTCCTTGCTCTTGCAAGACATCTCCTGATTTCCAGAAACAAACGCATCGTGACTGCAGAGTGTGCAAGCAATAAACTTCCATTCTTATCCCGATGAAAAAAGCCCCAAGTCCAGTGGAAAATTCTCAAAACATAATAGAAAGCCAAGACAGAAAAGTAGGAATTAAAATATGCAAATAGAAAAAACATTTGGTCTTTAAGAAATGCATTTGATTAAATATTGCATTGTTGCTCTTATGTGAGAAATCCGAAGTGTAAATAAGATGCAAAATGGAGAGTAGATATTGGGACAGAGGAAGAACCTGTTCAAATGGAAAGGGGAACGTCATGGGGGAGGAGAGGGGGTTTTTAAAAAGAGAAAGAATGGAAAGAAAAATGGAAGCAGAGCTTTTATAAATGGGGAGGGGAATGAGGAAAATAAAAACAGTTAAGGTACAAATTCCCAACGATGGATGATCATTACATATGGCAAATGTGTACTCATTAAAAAATTCATTTGACCTGGAAAATAAGTCTCCCTGTGGGCTCTTTGCTGAGACTTACTGTTAACTATGTTAAATGCTGTCAGCAATGAAAGAGTAAACAAATATAGATAAATATTTGCTTTGAAAGGAGTGTTTGGCCCAGTTCTGTGAAAGAGAACTCTGATGATTAAAAGAAGATTTGAAGATCATACGGAACAGCGAGTTAGAGACACGCTTGAAAGCAAAGCACTCCAGCCCTCTTGGCCATGGGGGCCCATAAATTTTCTCTGGTGCTTAAACTTACTTAAGATAAAGTTCTATCACCTGTAGCAAAAGGATACTTATTAATACATTCTTTTTTTTTTTTTTTGTACTGGAGTTCGAACTCAGGACCTTCTGCTTTCGAGGCAGGCGGCAGAACCACTGAGCTAAATCTCCTGCCCAACTTATTAATACATTCTGTGTTTTATTTATTTATTTATTTATTGTTCATTTAGAAAATTTTTATTTCTGTTTTCCTCTTTACTGAGAGAACATTTTTAAGTTTGTATTACATTTGGCTTAAATCAATGATGCATGGTGAATTTTATTTATATATTTGATTCCAATGCATGTCTTAATCTGGTATGCACTCCTTAATACTTTCTTAAATACTTCCCAATGTCATGTGCATCTCTGTATTTCTTTTTCTCTTAAGTCCATTTGTATTAATCTGCTTTCTTATCATCTTTTTATCTCTGATTTGCTCCATACATTATTCAACTTCATGGAAATAATGTAGGTGCTGTATAAAGTTTTTTTCTTGGGCTGGGGTGTAGCTCAGAGGTAGAGTGCTTGCCTTGCATGTGTGGGGCCCAGGGTTTGGTTCCTAGTACTACAACTGATAATAACCATTTATCTCCTCTACAATAATAACTATTCCTCAACATAGTACCAAACATTCTTTTGTAACTTGAGTGTTACAAAAAGCCTCCTAGTGTGCTTTTGTCTCTTCAGTCTCAGATTGGCTTTTCCCTGTTACACACCCTTGCACAAGGCAGTTTTGCGTGGTCCTGGAATTGTTGGGTTCTCCTTGGGCTCTTGCACTATCTCTCCAGTTCTGCTAGAATTCTTCCTGGGGACCCTAATCAAAAAGTCTGATGAGCCAGGCCTAGTGGTTCACGCCTGTAATCTCACCTCTCTGGGAAGCTACTGCAAGAGGATGTCAAGTTCAAGTCCAGCCTGGGCAACTTAATGATTTAGCAAGACTCTGTCTCAAAATAAAAATAGAATTCAATCCCCAGGGCTGCAGAAGGGACAAATTTCTTCTAGGAACCTTGGAAGGAGAAAGAGACCTTTTTTCAGAGGGAAGTTTCTCCTGGGAAGGAAGCTCAGTGTCTTGTATCCCTTCTTGTGTGCATAATTATTTGGATCCCTTGCATTTACCAGAACATGGTCTTCCAAAGCCACTTGAGCCCTGGCCTCCATGTGACAGGCATAGCTGAGTGGTTCTGGATGCCTCAAGTCACAGCCCTCGCATGGTCTGAATGAAGTAACCACACAGGCTCAGCGCCAGCGACCTCAAGGGCACCTTTCCACTCATTGCCCTTTCCCATCCCTGGCATAAGATGCAATTTTAGGCTCACAAAATCTTCATCTGGTATTTACAAAGTATAAATCTAGTAATGTTAAATAAATGCCACCTATAACACTTTTAGAAGTTAAATTAAAGAGACGCTTAGTATCTATCACCATTGACCTACAGAGAAGGTGCATAAATAGATGGAGGACAAAGTGCGAAGATCCCATTATTTATAAATTTAGACACTTTTCTCCTTCCCCAAGGCAGAAGTGTTCCACGGTCTTAGTTAAACTTTTCAAAATTCCTCTTGATTTTCTCTTTCCATTCCTTTGCAGTCTTCTCTACTGCAAGTCTCCAGGCTTTCTTCTCACACTAGTCTTCCACTTGGAGTTTCAACTAAGCTTCTATTCAAGTACACAAGTGCACACACACAGGCAGTCTCTGTTTCTCTCTCACTCTCCCTCCCTTGTTGATAACAGATCAATGTTCTGACTATGGAGCTGTGTGATCGCCTCAGTGTCAGGCTGCGAACAGCCTTCTTGTCTGCACAGATCATTTGATGGCTCCTAGTTATCTCTAGATGGATCCAAACTTCTGGGTTTCCCAGCCAGGCTCCTTCCTATTGGATCAGTCATTCCAGGCTCATCATCCACCCATCTTATTCCACACAGCCTCCTGACCACACTGGAAACCCTTCCCAAAACTCACCAGCCTTCCCGAGCACCCTCCAGATTCTCGAATGCAGACAAACCCTTGCCTTTGCCCACACCGTGGGGTCTCTGCTCCCATCCCTTCTCCAGTGATGCTTAGCCTCTCATGCTGAGGACGCAGCTGAGCTTCCCCTCACCCAGGTAGCCCAAGGCTTCCCTCCTCCATGGCCCTGGCCTTGGTGAGAGGTACCCACCTTTGGTGATAGAATACAAGCTTTACATTGGTAAGGCCCTTTTTTATTTATATCCCTCATCCCCATGCTTTTGATGGTATTTTGATAATCTCAGGATATGGAAAGGGCAAGAGATCCCATTTGAACTGATGGGGAAAAAAAATCTGTTTTATAAAAGCTGGGGTAAACTGGGTGCAGTGGTGCATGTCCGTAATCCCAGACACTTGAAAGGATGAGGCAGAAGGATTGCAAACTCGAGACGAGCCTGGGTGGTTTAGTGAGAACTTGTCTCAAAATTTAAAATAAATAAATAAATAAATAAATAAATGAAAAGGGCTAGCAATAGAGCTTAATGCAAAAGGCTTGAGGCCAAGCCCCAGAACCAGTCTTCCCTTAATCAGTCAACCAATCAGTCAGAAGCAAAAGTCTGAAGAGAGTTTGGTGCCAGTGGAGTCAGACATCCACACTGCTCCCACTTCGCTGGACCTTCAAGTGCACCTCTTCCCCTGTATTCACCCCAGGACCTGTCCAAGTCAGCTTCCTGTTCCTGTGACAAAATCCCTGATGTACACAACTTAAAGCGGAAAGGTTTCATTCTGCTCATGGCTTCAGTCATTGGTTGGTTGGGTCTAAGGCAGAAACATCAGGGTGGAAGGACATAGTGGAGCAAAGCTGCTCACTTCATGGCATCTGAGAAGCAGAAAGACAAGGAAAGAGCCAGAGAAGAAGCAACTGGGACCAGATCTGGTCTCGAAGGCCGTGTCCCCATGACCCACCCACACACACCTGAAGGGGCTTCTCAAGTCAGCTAAGATTAACCATCCCAGCACACAACATGGGTGTTCAGGCTCCAGTCATCACATCCACACTCAATGCAGCAGGAGATATGATGGAAAAGAATAGCTAAAAACACTTCCTGGACATTACACTCATTTGCATTTGCATTCCAGAAATCAGAAAAATGACAACGCTTAGCCAAGAAAGGAAGCGGGGAAATGTAGAGTCTTTCTCTACCATTTCTTTTTTCTTTTTTTTTTTTTTTGGTACTGGGGATTGAAGGCAGATGAGACCCACACTCATGGAACAGACTTCACAAACCATCCTGACTGACAGTTATTTGAAGCTCTGCTTAAAGCAAGCAAAGGTGCGATGCATTTAGCACTCATTAGTTACTCTGCCTTCAAGCCTACATTTCATATGGATTTATAATTGGGATTTAAGTTTAACCCCATAGTGTGTTCGGGTATTACTGCTATCACTGCTTCTGAAAGCACACGTCTGCTGTTAGTAGGACTGTCCTCCCCAGCTTGGGCTGTTAAACACAGCACCCCGCTGTCACCCTGATTGTCTTAATGAAAAACAACTCTCGGACGAGTTATATAACTTCATTATAATCAAGAAATTGGCCTGGTTATGTTCCCTCCCTCCCCAAAGAAATCACACCTCAGTCACCAGCCCTGCCCTGCGTCCTCCCCACTGCGCCTTCCCTCCCTCCCCTCTCTGGCACTGTCATCTGTCCTGGCTCCAGCCAGAGTCTGGAAATCTGTGCACATTCTGCTGCTGCTTTCGGTCCCGAACCTTCCCTGACCCCATCCCGGCCAGGCCCCCAGCCCAGGCCCTCATCCCCGCCGGCTGCAGGCCCCTGCCCTGCCTGCTCTCCCTGCCTCTGATCGCAGCCCCCGCCTCTGCCCTTGGAAGGGCCACCGACAACGCAGCCGCGCTGCTCCCCGCTCAAGTCCTCCCTAAAACACACACAGTCACATCCACGCTGCCCCCCCCACGCCTCCTGGACAGGAGAAGTCTGGATCCCTCTGTCTGTGAAGGAATAGCGCCAAGCCCCTCCCTGGGGTGCCTAGAGCCCTCCTGCGGGGAGCGCTTGCCCCTAGCGCAAAGCGATGTTCCCTCCTTGCAGACTCTGGAAGCCTCCTGCCCTTCCCTCTCTTGTCATCTTCCTCCTGTCTGCACCTCTCTGAGTGACCCCCCAAGTCTGCTCAGCGAACTGAGATGTCACCCCGTGGGCCACCTCCCTGCCTGCCGCCTCCCACCCCACAGAAGAGCAAGGACTTCCCTTCCTCACTCCCATAAAACATATTCCTTCCTTATGCAGCTTATGAAAATACTTTAAAACTCTTTTAAGTGAGCTCATCTACTTTGCAAGATGTTTAAGAACAAAAATTTTCACTTTGTATTTGCATCTTCAGATACTTATACAATGCCTAACACAAGAGAATCTCAATAGAACAGAAAAATAAACAAATAAATTAATATTGCAGTGTGTTTCTGCTTGCATAACCTTATATGATTGAAAATTGCTTCATATATAATTTGATATCCTGATTTTTCATACTTAAAACTATATAAAACTTTTAACAGCTTGGCTGCTGAACCAAGTACCCTATATCATATATTTTTATGAACGTCTGTCATATAACAGTCCCATAATTTGAAAATGCTTTCTCATTGGTAGATGTTTGTATTAATTATATTTTTATATTGTACTTAACATTTTGAATAACATTATTGTCTTAAAGTTCTGCGTTTCCAAATATTTCTTTAAAATAGACCTCTAGAACCAGAATTCCTGGGACAAGAAGGGCTAAGTCAATGGGGATGGAGCTCTGAGGGTCATGTTATTTATTTATTTATTTATTTATTTATTTATTTATTTATTTTTGGTACCAGAGATCGAACTCGGGTCCTTACGCTTGTGAGGCAGGCAGCAGAACCACTGAGCTAAATCCCCGGCCCTCTGAGGGTCATGTTATACACTGAGAGGTGGTTTGGGAATGTGGCCAAACTCATCCGGATTTCTAAAAGCAGAGTGTTAGTATGAGCATCTCATTTTAAGAGAGGTGTGGTCCAACCAGAAACCATCCACTCCAGAGTGAAGAGGAGAATTTGTAAAACATAACACACAAGCCATTATGGAAAACAGATGGAAAGTTTACCTGGAGCGATGTAATGGGGGAAGATGATGGGTATTTTCTAGTGTTGGAACCACCATCGTGAGGAGAAAATACAGGCTTCGAGGTGCTTTCTGAGAATGAGAAGCATCACCAGCTGCTGTATCTACTGAGCATTTGCTGTGTACTGGCACTGTGCTGAGCAGCTTAGCTATAATAGTTGAGTTTTCATTTCACAGATAACCAAGACTTTAAGAGCTTCAATCACTAACCTGGTCGCAAGGGTAACCAGTAGCAGATCTGATATCACAAATCCAGGTTGCACTTATTCTCAAGCTGGTATTTTTAACCACTTCAGATGCCCCACGCAATCACATCAGGGTGAACCTAACAGTGAAAGTAGATCCTTACACAACATGGGGTAGAGACAGAGCCTTCCACAAGCAAGAAAATTCCTTAAAACCTTTTTTTCCCCTCAAAAGTCCAAGTTTGTTTGCAATCACTGTGGAAAACAGTATGGAAATTCTTAGAAAAAATTAAAAATAGATTTACCGTGTGAGCTAGCGATCCCATTTCTGGGTATCCATCCAAAAATCTGAAAGCAGGTATAGGGTTGCAGCTTGACACAGCTGCAGTTGTCTTGTGGTAACTGCAATTCTGCCAACCAGGTGAACCTGGCACACAGCCCAAAGCGTGCAGGACAAGAGCGTTACCAAGCTCGCCAGCAGATGAAGAGAAAAATGGAAGTGATACTGATGGGATGCGACCCCAGCACAACCGCCTTCCAGGAAATTTCAAAAGAAATTCTTTACTGAAAAGGAAAATGACAGAGGTTGTGAACTGAGGTCACATTTTTAAAAAACTGTTAGGCAACCATTAAATGAAGATATGAAAATATTTATCTCTTACTCCAATCTAGTCTCATACATAACTTCTTGTTCAAGAAGATAACATCAACAATGTACTGGTTTGTTGTAGGTACTGAGAGAGAAAAATGAATGTGTAGGATGGGAAAGAAGAGTGGGATCATGCTAAGAGATCTCCTGCTCCTGAGACACTGGAGTGCTATTTAATTTCAGATTTAGATTCATTGTCAGAATATATTTCAAACTCTAAGGAAATCACATAAAAAATTTAGGAAACAATTATACTTGATAACTTGATAGAAGACAGAAAATGGAGTCACAGGGATTGATGAGAATCGGAAAGTAGAAAGAGAAGAGAAACTTTAACAAATGAGAAGAACAAAAAGAAATAGGAAACGGTTACCAATATGGTACATATGAGTCCAACTATATGAATAATCACTTTAAGTGAATTATCTAAATGCACCAATTAAAAGATAGAGAGCAGAATAGATTAGAAAACAAGACCCAACATTCTGTTGTTCATTTTAAAAATGCATTTGAAATACAAAGTCATGGGAAAGGGGAGTAGGGGTATATTTGTCAAAGGATTCAAAAATGTCACTGTATATCACAAATATTCAATAAGTCTAGTGTAAAATGTGATGACCATTGTTGATAACAATGTATTTTACTCTGGAAAATTACTAAGGGCCAGATAGCCAGAAATAATGTTTTCATTTCAAAAGAAAAGAAAAAAATCCAGCTGACTGTGCTGTGTGGGCCACTGACACCTGAACTGTTTCTTAACCACAGCTGGATATATTAACAAGGTTTGGAAAAGGCCAGATACATTGTGGCTGCCTGGCCCACCTTTGTCCAGCTTAGCATGTAAACCCCTGCCTCCTGCCCAGAGGCACAGGGATCTCCTGTCTCGCTGCCTGCTGAGGCACTCTTCTGTCTGAAAGTCCCCAATAAATTGCACTATCTGACTCTTCAGCCTCTTGCCACCTTCTGCTTTTGGCAACTGATTGTCAAGCATCAGAACTGAGGTTTTCTGAAACAATCGGCTCTTGAAACAATATTTGCACACCAATGTTCATAGCAGCATTGTTCACAATAGCCAAGCAACTCAAGTATACCATTGATTGATGAGTGGATAAACATATGTGCTATGTCTACACAATGAAATATTACCCAGCCAGCCCTAAAAAGGAAGGAAATCTTACCTCATGTTGCAATGTGGATGAACCTTGAATATGGATAATACTAAATGAAATAGTTAAGTCACAAAAAGACAAATACTGTCTGATGCCAATCATATGAAGTATCTAAAATAGTCAAATTTATAGAAAGAGAAAGTACGATCGTGGTTACCAGGGGCTGGGGCAGAGAGAAAGCGGAGTTGTTTAATTGGCATAGAGTTCAAATTTTCATTTACAGAATGAAAATGTTCTGGAGGTTACAACATGAATATTCTTAACACTTCTGAACTGTGCACTTAAAATAGTTAAGATGGTAATTTTATGTCACACATTTTTACTGGAATGAAAACTATGTACATAATCTGCATCCTATTTGGTTTCTATATTTATTATAACAATGTCCTCCTCAACCTTCTAATAAAAATTCTCCTTGAGGAAGTCCTCCAGTCATTACCCTGCAGGTGTGCAGGTCCCTGCATTGCCCACCTGCAGTCTGAGAAGCATCACTCTGCTCACTCGCCCAAGGGAGCCAAAGCCACCGATGTCCACAGGATCCTGGATTTTCACATCTTCCTCCAGAGAGAATCGGCCATTTGCCTCCTGCTTCAGCCCCAGTGCTGTTTAGGAAATAATCCATGACTTAAACATCAGGCTTGAGAAGCAGTGCCTTTCAGGAGTAATTGAAGGAAAGGAGGAAATCCTTGTAGACTGCACTGCTTCTGACCCACAAGCAATAAAAGCAAACAGTAGAATGGGAGGGAGGTTGCACAACTGATGTCTTAAGGAGCTCGAGAATTACAGCACAGGCTCCGGCTCCTCACTCCTGGCACCCAGCCCGACACTGGTTCGTGTGCTGGAGCACTCTGTCATCTGCCCACTTCTGGCAAGTTACATGTCTGTGCTGACCCTCCTCTCTTGTGTGCCTTACTGTAGTACATTTGACTTTTACATCATAAACTCTGCAGTACACTGTTATTAATGCTCTTTTAAGGATTTTTAAATGTTTTGATGATCTACCTATATGTATATTTACAATTCCAGATACTCTCTGGTCCTTTGTATAAATCTAATAGATTTTTTCCTTCTGTCTAAAGAACTTTTGTCATCATTTCTTTAAGTTTGAGTTCTGCTGGCAAGGAGTGCTCTCAGACATTGATGGTCTGAAAAATATCTTTATGTGCTTCACCTTCCCTCTTGAAAGATATTTTTGTTGGAGACAGAATTTAGAATGGTCAGGATTTTTTCTTTCAATACTTTAAAATTCTGCTGCAGTATTGCATTGGTTTGCAAAGGCTGCCACGTAAAGCTCCACCGAAACTTGTTTTCTTACAGTTGTGGAGGCTATAAGCTTAACATGCAAGTGTCGGCAGGGTAGGTTTCTCCCGTGGCCTCTCTCCTTGTTCATAGCTGGCCATCTTCTTCCTGCATCGTCAACAGTCACGCGTGTGGGCATGTGTGTGTCTTGGACTCTTATTGAACATTAGTCACACAGATTAGGATACATTCTAATGACTTTGTTTTAATTTAATTACCTCTTCAAAGACCCTCTCCATTTTGAGGTACTGGGGCTCAGCACTTTAACACATGAGTTGGGGTTATCCACTGAGACTGTAATAAATTCTTTCTGGCAAGAAGTGTGCTATCATTCTGAGCACCAATCCTCTGCATGCAATATCTGCTTTCTCTAACTGCCTTTAATATTTTCTGTTTATTGCTCTTTTTCAACAATTTGCTTGGGATGTTCCTTGGAGTGGTTTTGCTGTACTGTGCTTGTAGCTCATTGAGATTTTAAGTCTAATACTTCATACTTCTTTCTCACACTGTTAATATAAAAGCCATTATTGGGCCAGGGATTTAGCTCAGTGGTTCCACAGCCTGCCTCGCAAACACAAGGTCCCAAGTTCGATCCCCGGTACCAAAAAAAAAAGCCATTACTTCTTCAAATTTTTGCTGCCCCGCCCCAGTTTTCTCCCCTTCTGAACTCTTATTTCTCATCTATTAAAACATTTGTCTTATTCCACAGGTCACTAATACCCTCCTCATCACTTCTTTGTTTTTTTGTTTTTCCTCTCTATGCTTCATTTGAATCATTGCTAATTCTTTTTCTTCAACTTCAGGTTTTCTTTTGTGATGATTAACTTACTATAAATCCCATCCAGTGTTTTTCCCAGAAATATTTACTGTTTATTTTGGAGTTCCATTGCTTCTTTTTAGATCTTCTATTTCTTTCAAGTTTTCCATTACTTGTTCTATGCATGAAGAGTATTTCTAGTTGGTATTTCAAAAGCTGTGTCTGCTCACTCCATTCTGTTATTTCCATATTTGCTTTGATGGAATACATCTAATGTTGTCCTACCTCTTTGTAAATCTGACAGATTTTTATTGGATGCCAGATATTTTGAATTTCACAGTGTTTGACCCTGGTTTTTGTTGGATTCTTTTCAATGGATTTGACCCTTGTTTCAGGCATGTTCTCCAGGGAGTGAACTCATAGGAGATGTATAGAAAGAAGCACATGAGAAAGCATTTGTTAGATGAGTTGGATCACTCAATTGTGGAGAGTAAGAAGTCTAAGATGGGCTCTCTGGAAGCTGAGGACCCAGGAATCCTAGTAGGAAGTCTTGGTCCAAACCCAAAGGTCTTAAAAACCAAGGAGAGCAATGGTGTAACTCAGCCTGAAGCCAAAAGCCCAAGAACTCAGAAGGTCATGGGCACAAGTCCTAGAGCCTAAAAATCAGAGAATTGGACTTCTGACATCCAAAGGCACGAGAAGATGAATTTCCTGACTCTGAGAGAGAAAACAAGAATTTGCCCTTCCTCCACTTTTTCTTTCCATCTGGGCCCGTGGCTAATTGGACAGTGACACCAGGTTGAGGGTAGACTTTCCCCACTCAGTCCCCTGACTCCCACACCAATCTCCTCCAGAAATACCCTCACAGACACAGCAGGTGGCCTGATCATTCTCATAATGCCAAACCATCTTTTAACAGAAGAGAGATGGGCTGAGGGCCTACTGAAGCCCAGAGAATAAACAATCCTTTACCCACTGTCCAAGCATCCCTTAATCCAATCGAGTTGAAACCCACCATCAACCATCATAGACTTTGTTGGGCAATTACTTTCCCTAAAAGTCATTTGGTTCTTTCAAGACCTGCTTTTAAGCTTGGTTAGGGTGGATCCAGAGTATTGTTTTGCCCAAGAGAAGGCAGAGAGTAAGTGAAAGTGAAATCCAATGGTTGAGAGTGATCATAGAGGAAGAGGACTCGGGGCAAGCAGAGGGCACAGAGCTATGAACCCAATCAGGGGAAGGAAGAGTTAGTGTTTATATGTGAAAGTGAGTTAGGTTCAGGGATTAGTCCTAAAAGGTTTCTCATTTCCATTTGGGAGCTGAGATGTGAGACCCTCCCTTGGTGGACATTCAGCATCCTTGGCCTCCACCCACTCAAAAGAAGCACTATGTCTTCTCCTTGCATGAACCAAAACTGCTGCCACACATTTTCAAAGTGCCGCCAGGGGCAGGGAAAAGGTCCTGAGCTAGAATTCCTATTAGGAGCCACTGGCTTAGGACCTCAAGATTTAAAATGCATGGGGTGATCAAAAAATATGATGAATGTTTAAGTTTTTAAAACTTCTGACAGTGAAAGACACATTGCCAAGAAAGATAAGTGTGTTTGAAGCAAGGAGTATTTTAAGGCAGACCAATGGCACTGTATCTTTTACTGTACTAAATCCTTTTGAAATTCACCCCATGTTTTGATCACCCCACTCTTCCCTCTTTTTATTCTGCCCTCCATTGGCCCCAGTTCCTCCTCCTGCCAGCTCGTCAGAGGAAACCAAGAAGAGTTTCCTCCACACACTCCTCCTGGATGACCGATCCATTCACTTCTATGCTTGCAGCTCCTGCCCCAGTGCACATCAGGGTGCCCACCGAATCTCCAGGTGTCTCTTCCTCTCTGTCCACTCAAAGTCAGCTCATCCTCAAAGGCTCAGCTCAAGTGCCTCTCCAAGAAGGCATCTCCATCCACTCCAGCTGTCAGTGACCTATCCCTCTCCAGCCCATGGAGATATTGCCCACGGCTTACTTCATTGCACAGAAATGTACAGAATACTACACTGTATCCAAGATGTGGTCATGACTCACTCTCAGAAACCTGAGATTAGATCTAGTAATTCCATAATGGAATGGGGTATATGCATAAATTCCATGTGCGTGTGGAATATATGTGTGTTATGGAATATATGCAAATATTCCATTGCTAGGATATATACTTCAAAACACCATGTTATTCCTGGTAAATTGTGTAATTTTACAATGTGTTGATTTAAAATAAATAATGTAGCTAACAGTGTATCTAGCAAGCCATCAAAACAGATGCCACCGGCAGTGCAGAAGTGAGGGTCCCCAAGCTGGGGGTCCTGGCTCTGGGTCCACCCTGGTTCCCCTGCAGTGGGCGGTGCCAGGCTGCACACCTTGAGCTTCAGATTGTGAGGAGGCACAGAGAATGCAGGGGAGGAGCTGCACAGCTGAGAGGGCAGTGTCCCAGCCACATGTAAAATTGCGTGTCACAGGTATTCCGATCCTAGTGTATACCAACTTAATATAAATCCTGCCAATAACTAGCAATTAAAAGTAAGATCAAATCTTTTTGTAAAGGAAAAAACAGGAAATGGCTTGCTAAAACATAGGTTCCAGGACAATATCCTCAAAAGATACTATTTCCTTAAGCCCAGTCAATTATTTTCATTTACAAACATCTACAGCAAAGAAATCTATGCTTTCATGAGCTCTCAGAGCATTTTGATGCAAATTGAAAATTTAAAAGCCACTGCCTTGGTAGCTTCCTGTGTGTCCCTACTGGCTTGCAAATGCTTGCGGTGCAGGAATTGCTTGTTAATGCTTGGAATCTACCTCACACTGAGCACGTAATTGGAGTTTCCATCCTATGTGTCAAGGGCCGGGGCTTAGTGAGCCCAGAGACTGCCTTAGAGGTGGGTTTTAGTCACCTGCATGGTCTGGGGCAGGCGCCTTCATTCTTGTTCTTCTATATAAAGGCTTCTAAAAAGCGCTACACAGACGAAGCTTCCAACAAGTCCCACGCCTGACTCTCAACATTGCTGTCCCTAATCACATCCCACCCAAGCAGCCACTGCTGAGCACAGGAAGATTCATAAAACTAGTTTCCATTTTCAAGAGGCATCAAGTTTAATAGCTGGGAAGGGTAGTTGATAATTATCCTGAAATCATGGCATATAAAAAAATAGAAACTTTGGCAGAGTCAGAGAACTTAATATCTGGATGGAATTTAAAAGAATGGATAGGAATTAAGAAAAGAAGAGCAAGCAACCCAAGCAAGGGAACTGTGTGCAGAGAATGGAAGTGCAAACTGGAGGATGACAGGGTGGTGACCTGGAGTGGGAAGCATTCCTCCGGTCCCAGGTGCTCTCGTGGGAGGATGAAGATGCTGATGGAGTGAATGTGGGAAAACAGACCCACGCAGTCATCCTCCTGTCCTTGCCAGAGGAACGTGGTTCTGACAGCATAGCTACCACGGTTCACTTTCTCAAGCACAGCAGCTTCCCAGAGCCCCCAGGATGCAAGTTGGACATCCCGGTTCCAACTCCATGCTCATTCTAAAGCAGTGATCATCAAAGAGTTTTGATTGCCATCCCCAGTAAGAAATATGGTTTATGGTGTGACCTAGAAAAACATGGATAACATCAAGAATAGAAACATGCAATGATGCCTCCATTATTACCCAGAATGCATTTTGATGGGGGTTTTTTCTATTCTATTTCAAAGGAAGGAAGGAAGGGGCTCAGGAGGGAGGGAGAGAAGGAAGGAGGGAGGAAGGGAAGGAGAAAAGTTATATTGGATCCACTAAACTAGTCTCACAATCCAATGAATCACAACTCACAGTTTCAGAAACACCAATCTAGGACTCACAGCCTAGTTTGGAAGTGTCAAAAAACCAGCACAGTGCAGGGCTAAAAATACAGACTCTGGAAGCACACTGCCAAATACAAGTCCCTGTTCTTCCCCCTTATTATCTGTGTGGACTCCAGCAAGTTACTGACACTTTCTGTACCTCAGTTTCTTTGTCTACATGATAGATAACAAGAGTAACTTCCTGTTAGGGTTGGTGCGAGAATTAAGTGAGATGATATATATGAGGAAGTTCAGAAAATTGCCAGGTATCTAATAATTGCATCCTCAGTGTTAACTGTCATCCTCATCATCCTAACTTAAAATAAAGCTAAATTGCAGTACCACTAGTGGAAGAAACAAGGCAATACCAAAGAGTTTATTTGCAAGTCTGTACAAAACTACACAGTGTGCAGGGCAGGTATGGGATGCCCTGGGACCCGGTCCATGCAGGCTGCGCCCCCCATTTGTTTCCAGAGGAGGATGGGGGTGTCCTGGAGAACAGGACTGCTGGGTTTCAGTGGCCCCCTCTGCCTTCCCTAACGAGCTCTTCATTTCCCTGCTCACATTTTGTTACCCAACGTGAGGAAGGCTTCCACCATGTTGATGTCCCTCAAGGGTCACACGTGAGAACTTAACCCCCAGGCAACAGTATTAAGAGTGGGGCCTTAGGTGGTGTTCAGGTGATGACATCTCCATCCACACAAATGAGATTAGTGCCCCTGTAGAGAGGTTTAGGAGACTCCTTTTGCCCTTCCACCATGTCAGGATGCAGCAAGAATCACCATCCTGAGCCCCTCACCTCATCTTACCAGACACTAAATCTGCTGGTGTCTCAATCCTGGACCAGAACTGTGAGCAATACATTTCTAGTGCTTACAAATTACCCAGACTAAGGAATTTCATGATGGCAGCCTGAATAGACTTAAGACAACTTCCTTTTACAATGAATCCTGGGGAACAGGCTAGAACATTAGTCTGTAGAAAGAAAGGTTGAGTTTCTTTTCTCACCAATCCAGTCAGGGACAGCCCACAGAAGGGTTTAAAAGAAGAGACAGAAAAACAAATCTTTCAATTATGACAATGATTGGCATGATTTAACACTTCACCCAGCACCTCAGATACTTGGATGGCAAAATTTAGGGTCACGTGCCATCAAATGGGCAGAAGGCAAACCTTCCAAAACATTTTGCCAGTCACTCAAAGGACAAATTCAGGAAATAAAGAACTGGAGGCTTGAAGGAAACATTTCATTGGTCATGATGATCAGAAGATGATGGTTAACACACACGCAGACCTCATCCCCCTGGCCACGGGGTGGAGTCGACACCTCCAGGCCTCCCACCCCCTTGAGCGGGGCTCATCCTGAAGGCTCTGCAGCCACCGCCCCACTCGGACTCTACCCCTGACTCTGAACTTCCACCGGCCCGGTTCTCATCTCCCTTCACGTGGCTCCTGGAGGCCTGACGTCCAGGCAGAAGAGCTGTGAAAGGCGGGGCCCAGGCCGGGGTCTGCGGGGCGTAGTGTGGCAGTGTCCGTCAGCTGGCCTTCCTTTCCCAACTCTCTCCTTCTCTCCCCTCTCCCACCCCGTCATTGTTCCCCAGAAACAAATAGGATGGCTTCACTGGTCAATTCTTTACATGTACAAACACCAAAAGCAGAGGGAACACCCCTGGGCCACCCCCCTCCCCCCAAACCCCAGCGCTGGGAGAGCAGCGGCCACGGAGAGGCTGCTCTGGACTGCGGGAGCTGTCCGGCGTCCTGGAAACGTCTCTGGCCTCTGGGCTTTACCTGGAGGCCTCTTCCTTCAGCTCCTTGTTTTTCCGCACCTCCTCCGCGTGCTTGTCCTGAGGAAGAAGGGAGGGACAAGGCAGGGTCACACAGGCTGCCAGGGGTAAAGGGAGGCAGAGGGGAAGAGAACGGAGAGCCAGGGAGAGCAGGGCTGTGTCCTCCGCAAAGGCGTCCTGAGAGGGGCAGAAGATGGCAGGTGAGTGAGCGGCTGGTGGCCCAGAGAGCCCATGGGCCGGTGAGTCCCGAGCTCCCTGGGGGACCCACCTCGCAGTGATCCCAGGATCCCTTGGCCTCTTTCTCCCTCCTCTGGCCGTGGTGCCGGTGGACTAATGACATGGCTTGACAGGGTGGGGTCCCACTCGGGGTAGCCTGCGAGGGCAGAGCAGACAGCAGTGCCAGCCTCACGGCCCACACCCTCTGCCAATGGAGCGCCGTGCTGTTATCCCCTCAGGGAGCATGGCCTTGCCTCCATGGCTGAAGGACGAGGGTTCTCCAAGTACAAGTTGACGGAAGGGTTTTTAGAAGGATTGTCCACAGATTGCTCCAAAAAGTAGACTTCCTTGGCCTTGACTGTAAGAGAACCCTCGTTTGTTTTACAATGTCATCAGGACAAAAGGCAGGTCTATCCTTGTGGGTCCACCACTGTGACCTTGCCTGAGTGACCTTGCACTGTGACCATGCTCCAGCATGGCCCAGCGCCCTGTCTGGGCAGCCCTCTCCCCTCCCAGGCTCTGGCAGGGTCCAGGTGCAGGCTATGTCACCCCGCCTTCGTTATCCTCACGGTGGAAGTGTCTGGATCCCTATCACAGGTGACTTCCTCATGGGCAAGGATCAAGTCTTTTTCTCCTTTCTATTTCCCAGTTCTTGCTATGGCACTTGGCCTTGGCTGGTGCTCAGTAAATGAGCCCCTTAACCGAGCCTGGCCTTGTCACGTTCAGATGATAATCAATCCAGACGAGATCCACTGAGGCAGCTCAGCATCCCAGGATATACCTTCATCTACAACTCTGTCCCTGCAAAGGCCCTTGAATTTTCCCTGGGTTGGAAGCAGGAAGCAGTGTGTCTCCAGCAGTGCTTCTCAATCTCTGCTTTGGATCACAGGACCTGGGAGGTGTGGGTGTCCTTAGGCACCAGCCCTCAAGAGCCCAGGCAGTAGGACCGGGCCAGAGTCCAAGTGTCTGTAGTTTTACACTTGTATGAGGTGATTCTGGTATAGTTGGCCCATGACCCACACAAAGATGGGCACGAGAGGCATTGTCAAAGGGGTCCCTGGCCTGGTGCCTTGCACACCTAGCTCTTCTGGCTCCTCCTCCTGCCTCCTCCAGTGGGCACAGCTGAGTGGGGATCAGGGTTCCCGAGCCATGATGTCTGCTCTGACGCCTTCCTTCTTGGAGTCTAGTTCACCTCTACAGCACTTATTCCAGAATGGGAACCTTTCCGATAGCTCCGCCCCTAACTCTGCCTCTGTTCTCAGGTGAGCCCACCGGGCAGAGCCCTGGGTTTTGGGCCTCCCTTCTCTAGACCCCCAAAGGGCCCCTGGGTGATGAAAAGCAGTGACTCAGTGGTGAACAGTTCTCCCCAGGATGCGCCAGGAAAGGCCACCTGGACGGGAGCCAAACAGCTGGTTTCTAGTCTCAGGTGTGCCACTTGTCAACTGTGCTACCAAGGCCTGTCATTTGACCTTCTCTGACATGCTTTCCTCATCTGCAGAAAGGGCCACACCTGTCCTGCTCCCCTCGTGGACCTGTAGGGACCACAGAATCATTACAGGATGATGAAATGAAAGTGTTTTGTAAAGTCTTTCAAATGCTCCTGGCTGAGCCCAGCCCAGGCAGGTCCCTGCACCGGCCAATCCCAACTGCAGACTTATTTATTTTCCTCTAAGAGTTTTCTACAAGTCATCCCTCACTGATCAGACCCAAGGGACGGGAAGGGAGCTTCCCTCCCCGTGGTCCTTGGCAGTGGCCTGGCTGTCCTTCGAAGGACAGAGCAGCAGAGCACAACGCCACCCCACTGGCCAGTGCCAGGGCCTGTGCAGCATTCAGGTCCCTGCTGAAGAAGCCACATCTTTCTGGCATCTGTTGCCAAGGGCCTGAGATTCTAGGTGGATGGGCAGGAAGGAGTGGGGACCACACTGCTCACCATGGGACGAGGCCACCGATCGGGTCCCGGGAGTCACCGCGCAGCAGGCGGTTCCTGGAAATAAAACACAGAGCTGGAGCCTCCCAGGAGCTGAAGGAGAAACTGGGGCAGCCTTGTGATCAGGAGAGGAGGCGAGCACGTCCTCAGCAGACGGGCTGCGCTCTGCGGACTTGAGGACCAGCCCCAGTCTCTCACGCTCCTGATACTCCAGTGACACTGCTGAGTTTACTGCAGCCTGTTGAGAGACCTGTGACTCACTCTGTTCCTATCATGAGATGTGGAGTTGTTTCCTGCTCAGTGGACACCTCAGCTCATCATGCCCTTGGCTTAGAGCTGAGAATTCAAGTGAGCATCTTTTATTGAATCGAATCAGTCCATTCAAGGAAGAAGCCAGGAACATACAGTGCGTGTCTATCCCTGTTCTGTTTTGCCCAAAAAGAAGGGCTATCGATTCCCTACCACAAGGAGGAATTTCAGTGATATCACTGTTCAGAAAATCCCATGAGGAAGCCAGAGCCTGGTTTGTGTTTCGTGTCTGTGGCTTCCCACATCATCCCCTTGGGACTCTCTAAGGGTCTTGCCCAAGGGTGCTTCCTCTGGAGATGGTACACAGCTCCTTGTGCGCTGGCTGCAGAAGGAAGACAAAGCTTCCAGGAGCCTCCTCCCTTGTCCAGGATTTCTTACCTTCTCCTGCAGCCTCCCCAGCATGGCGGCAAGGTGGGCCTCCCGGTTTTCCTTATTGGATTCCATCTTCTGGGCCAGTTTTTCTTTGGCCATCTTGATGAAGTTGTTGTTCTCCTCAATGGCTTTTTGGATGACCTCACGCTCGTGTTCTCGTTTCTCTGCTAGGTGCTTCAGGAGCTCAGCTTCCTGGTACTGGGGATGCACAGGAGAGAGAGGCCTTTTGGGGTGAGCCCACCTTCGTACACCTTCACCATCATGGCTTAAGCACTCTGCATCCAGAACACGTGCCTCTCCGAGCCTGGTGGCCCAGCCCATAAGCGGGAAGCAAGGACACTTCCTGGATCCTCCCGCCCCTGATAGAGCTTTGACTGTTCTTCAGCCTTTTTCTGAAAATCCTCAGGGCCCCTTTTCTCTTTGCCATCATTCACTCATTCACAAATACTAAATGATCTCATACTGACTGCCAGGTGCTACTCTAGCAACTTTGGAAAGAAGAACCCCAGTAGAGATAAGCTACAAAAGACTGAAGCCAGTGATAAATGCCTTAAGGAGTCAACAGGAAGCAGTGCAGGAATTTGAGGAGAGAGGATCATTTCCTGCTTGAGAGAGGAGGAGTAGCTCACACTCAGCTAGCACCAGGGTACAGCCATGAGACCAGAAGGAAAAACAGAAGACCCCACAGGCTGGAAGCACACCATAGCACGACATTCTCTTCTCTCCTCCCCTCTCCTAGGGAAAGAAAACTTCCCTTATATCCTCAGGGTTATTCAGTGTCTTCCTCTTGTCACCATGTACACCAGGTCGCCTTTAGGAGACGTCTTATGCCCCTAACCAAACTGTAGGCTCCTGTAGGACAGGGACTTCACTGTTTCCCTCAGTGGCATCTCAGTCCTTGCCCACATGAAAGGTGCTGTCTGGGTATCCTAGGTTCATGGTGACCCTACCCACTCAGGGCCACCACCTGTCTTTGCCAGCTCCCTCCCCTTCACGCTGACATGGAGGGAGGGAGGGAAGGGCAGTGCCTACCTTCCTTCGCTCCTCTGCTGCTTCTAGCTTCTTCTGGATCTCCTCCAGCGAAGGATCTCTCCGCCGGGGCAGGGAGGCATTGAACTCAGGCACCCCATCAAAGGAGGGCGGCTTCAGGATGACCTCGAAGGACTGGCCCGAGGTGCACTTATTCAGCTCGATGACCTCCATGTCTGAGATGACGCACCAGTTCAGGTCCACTGTGTCTGCTGCAGAGAGCACAGCAGGGCTGCTCACCTGTGCCAGGCTGTGCCCCCAGAAAGCATGCACACGTGCACATGGACATGGGAGAGCCAGGGTCCCCAAGGCAGGCCAGTGGCCATGTCTCTGGCTTCGTCCCACATACTGCTACCGAAGGTCAGTGGCCTCTGATAGAACTGAAGGAATTTGTAGCCAGCGTGAGGTTTGAGGCTCCACAGTGGGGTGCCGGGGTGCGGGGTTTATACAGCAGCTGCAGCAACACTGGCTACTTTTGCTTCTGCCTCTACCTCCAGCCTCCTCCAGGATTTAGCTCCTGCTCAAGGTGGCCTCTCTGGTGGTGGATAGTGGGGTTCTCTACCCGCCGCCCACCCGGGCCCTCCTCGCCCTGCTGTCCCTCTGACGGCTCAGCCTGACTCCCTCCTACCCTGTTCTCTTCTTTCTCTCCAGTCAGCACTGTCTTTCCGCTGGCTTTGACCTTTCCTCCTACACTGTCTCCCACACCAGCCTAAACAGAAAAAACAGTCTTAGGTCATCTGAACACCCCCTCACTCATTGCCAGACCAAATCCATGGCTTCCTCTCAGCCAGGGCCTGGGAGATGACCTGTCCCCTGATCACCCTGCACAGGGACATGGCCATCGAGCGCTCCCTGTGGACTGTCCCTTCAAGACCACTGTCACAGCCCCAGAGGGGAAGCCCAATCCTGGTGCATCTCCATCTCTCCCTAGGAGACCTGGTGACCGCCCAAGTCTCCCTCCTCTGGCCTGAGCTCCTCAGGACAGGATCTTGGCCTGGGTCCCTTGTATCCTCCACAGCATGGATTTGTTCAGGAATGAACACAGGTGATCCAAGAGTGAGGGTTCTGTGTGGCCTGCTTCAGACCCCCAGCCACTGACAAATGACCCAGGCCACCCCTGCAGCTCCAGCACTCAGGTTCTGGGGAGGAGAGTGGGCCATGGTCAGCAGAGTTGCCTGAATTGGGATCGGGCACTGCACCATGGACACAGGACACAGGAGGCCCCACCCTCACTTTCCTAACTAGGGCTCACCGACCTTCGTATTTGTAGGACGATTTATTCAGGGGATCGGCCAGGAAGCAGGAGCAGAACAGGGACACGAGCGGGAGCTCCTTCATCTTCTCCTTGTAGGCTGTGGGAACAGTGGCAAGTGGGGTGGGGGGCGATGGCTTCAGGGGGGGCAGCGTCCTCACCAGTCAGCCCAAGGCACCCAAACTGCCCAGACCTGCACCCGGGGTGGGATCCAGCACCAGCAGCCAGAGCTGGAGCTGCCTCTTTAGGGTTCCTGCGTAAGATTCCAACCTGCCCCTGTCCTTCATTGGCATTTCAGCCTTCCTAAGGCCCTCATCCCTCCCAGGTACCCTCCCCCCGTAACACCGAAGGCACAGTCCTCTCAGGTGCAGCCCCTGGTCCTCGGTGCCCCCACCCCGTCCCCGGGACCTGGCTGTCTCCACCCCCAACACCTGCCTGCCCCAGGGTGGTCTGGCTCCTGAGCTCCCCACTCCATGCTGCTGACAGTGCTGGGCAGTGGTGACTGAAGAAGACAGAAGCTCACCTGAGGAGGGGGACTCCTCACCATCAACCCTCTGCTCTGGACCCTCACTGACCTTCCCAGCCCAGTGGTCAAGGCCAGGGTGGCCAGTGTCCACCAGCATGAGCATGTCCCCACCAGCATCAAGACTTTCTGTGTTAATGGGCCGGGGATTTAGCTCAGTGGTTTCACCATCTGCTGCGCAAGCGCAAGGATCTGAGTTTGATCCCCAGTACCAAAAAAAAAAAGTGGCTTATGAAGACTTTCTCTGTTTGGAGGTCACAAGTCTGGCTGCTGTGGCAGCTCCTGTAGTCCCTTCCCACTGCCCTGGGCCCTGATTTCTCAGCCTCTCTCGGTATCCAGCCTAGCTCTACTACGTTCCCCTCATTTTCCTTTACAAATTTGAAAGTACCCATAACTGAAAAAATATTATGTGGGCATTGTAAAATCTTTTTTTTTTTAAGTATGCAGGTGGCCAGAGGTGATGTGTGCCTGTAACCCCAGCACCCTGGGAGACTGAAGCAGAAGAATCAAACGTTTAATAACTTAGCAAGACCTGTTTCATAATTTTAAAAATTGCCAGGTGTGGTGGTGCATGCCTACAATCCCAGAACTAGGAAGGCTGAGGCACGAGGGTCACCATGAGTTCAAGGTCAGCCTGATCTACATAGTAAGACCCTGTCTCATAAGAAAACCAAAAGAAAACAACAACAACAAAAAATTTTTAAAGGGGGTCTGAGGATTTAGCTCAGTGCAAAGGCCTGGGCTCAATCCCCAGTACTGAAAAACACAAAAAGCAGACAAACAAAAACCATAGATGACCAAAAGGAAGCAAAATTCAGCTGTCAGCCCACGAACCACCCAGAGTTGACCTTCCTTTGCCCTTGGGTGTATTGTCTGCCAGCCCTTTGTCTCTGGGCACCCGTAAGTGCACTAGTAGAGAGAAGCCGCCCTTACTAGGGGCTGTCACATGACCATGTGTGCACTTACCCGCCAGGGTCATGTTTGCAGGAATCTGGGGGCTGAATCCAAGCGAAAGCCACAGGTGTCTATCACCAGCTCAGGACACTGTCAGGACCCTGAGAACAGAGAAGAGCTGATGCTTTGTTGTCCGACGAGGTCCCTGGACAGCTGTTGAGGGAATCTCAGAGATGCCCACTCACTTCCCACACAGTGCCCCTTCCACGTCAGCCCGCCAGGCTCAGCTTCCAAGTTCTCATCATTTTGAGATTGGCTCCTCTGTCTCAAGGCCCCAAAGTAGGCAAGTGTGAGTTCCCCAAAACCCCATGGAGCAAGCAGTGCGTCTGTCTCCATAGGCAGCACAGTGGCCAGGCCCACAGCAAGGCTCAGGGAGATGGGCTCTCCTTGGGGATCCCTCCCAAGCTGCTTGGTGCTGGGCCAGAAAGAGGGAAGAAGCCCAGAGAGGACATAGGAGATGTGGAGGAGAAGGGGCGGGTCTGGGAGTGTCTGGGGGACAGGAAGTGGCAAGACTCCCTGAGGTTTTCCACCAAGACAGGAAGGGCCAGTGGTGAGTGCTTGTCATCGGGCCTTGGTCCTTGGCCACCCACAGGGGTGACTGTGCTAGTGGAGCCCCTTTCCTCCAACACTGAGGATGTTTTCCCACCTGGGATCAGGGTCCATGCTGGGAGGAGGGGTCCAACTCTGACCTTGGAGCTACAGCTCTGGGAGTCAACTACAGATGTCATCTCTTGCTGTCATGAGTCACTTCACATCCACACCTTGCTTTTCCCATCTTACTTCTGCAGAGGTGCATCCATTAAAGGGGAAAGCCAGCTCCCAGCGTCCAGCACACTGGACGAACTTAGTAAACGTCAGTTTCCTCCCCTGAATGATCCTCACCACAGGTCTGCTAAGGACTCTTGTTCCCATTTGCAGACAAGGAAACTGAGGCTGAGGGCGCCAACATGCAGACTTGAACCAAGACCTAGCTGCCCTACAGTGCTCTGTTCTCCTTCCTCTTCCCTTCATGTGCTTGGGAGCCAGGGGCCCTGCCAGGCCTTCCCCGGCGTGGCAGCTCAATGAGTCTTGTCTCCCTGTGTCAGGCTGGTCCTAACAGTACCAGCAACTCCCCACACAGGGAGGCAGGCCAGGTGCCTGGATGCAAAGTCTCTAGTCATGAGGCTCCAGCTGGTACAATCTCCCCTCGGGGCCAGGCTGATTGAGTGTTGACTGGCTGAGTGGGGAAGCCCTGGCCTGACCTCAGCCTGGGTGAAGGATGAGGAGGGGAAGTCTGGAGAGGAGGGTGGGGAGGCAGAGAAGCACATCCGAGAAGGAAGAGGATCCAGCAGGCGCAGGCCCTGGGGGCAGGGAATGTGCCTGTCAGCCTGAGCTGGAATGAGGATGAGACCCTATATTCGAGGAGAACTTTACAACTATGTCATCCCAATCCATTTTCAGAGGGGCTGAACCAGGCTGACAAGATGGGTATCATTTGCTTTCAGGTAAGGGACTTGGGCCTAAGGTCACACAGCTCCAAGGTGGCTGAGCTGAATCTAGGATCCATATCTTCTGGCTCGTAAGCTCCCCCCTAGTGGCCAGTGGAGAACCTAGATGCCCCTTCTGGGTCTCCCATGGTCCTGAGGACTAGGAAAGCCAGTCTAGCCTAGGGCTATCACTTCTTTTAAAAATGTTCATGAAGGGCCTGGGGATTTAGCTCAGTGGTGCTGCTCCTGCCTTGCAAGTGCAAGGTCCTAAGTTCGATCCTAGTACTAAAAAAAAAAAAAGTGCATGTAAGTGATTTCTGCCTAGAAGATAGCATGCTAGTGCCTTTAGGAACACAGAGAACGGCAGGCGCCAGCAAAAGATGCCCAGGGTGCCCATAATGAACGGTGACAAAGACCTCTGAGCACCACTGAGTTGGAACTGTTAGGATTCAAAATACGCACTTATTCAACATGTACTATGTGATGAGCTCTTTCACTTTAATTTCACGATTGCTTTGTGAGCTAGGAACGCTAGCTCCACTTTATAAATAAATGAAAAAGATGAGGCCCATGGTGACATGAGTAAGATGTGTCTACATCTTATCCCCTACAACACGTGAAGGTGGCCTTGTTTGGAAAAGGGATCTTGGCAAGGAACGTAAGGCTCACAGGATGAGATCATCTCTGACTGCCCACATGGGTCTTCAAGCCAATGTTAGGTCCTTATAAGTGGCACTCAGAGGGAAGAGGGAAACCAGAGGAAGATAAAGATTTCCGGCACCAAAAGCCAGAAGACACAAGAAAGGGTCCTCCCTGGAGCTCCTGAGCAGGTGTGGTCTGCTGAAGCCTTGCTATAGCATATCTGGCCAGCTTTTTTGTGGTAAGGTTTCATGGCAACCCTAGAAAACCAATCTCCTGGGGCTGGGGATTTAGCTCAGTGGTTCTGGCGCCTGCCTTGCAAGTACAGCGGACCAGAGTTCGATCCCAGGTACCCACAAAAACAAACACAAAGAAGAAAACCAATGTCCTCCATAAGTGACAAAACCAGGGCTCAAATTCATGATTCTTTCACCACATCTCAGCAACCAGCCTTTGTATATGGTCTGATTTGTTCCTCAAGATAATCAGTGTATAGGTATTTTTAAGTACATGGCCCCTAAAAAGTCACACCATTTCTATTGCACTAAACACCCCCTATGGTTGCCCATGAAACACTCTAAGAAAGGATGCAGAAGTTATGGGGTGGAAGGTTGTCAAGACCTTCTGGAGAATAGAGCAACACAAGGGGCCCTAAACCACTGGGGATGGTGGCCATGCAGGGAGCCCGACTGTACCACTAATTGGCCCATGATATTAGCATTTGGTGGGGTCAGTCACATCTACCTCCCCAGCACTGAGCCTGGTGGTGAAACCCTCACTCATCTTCCAGAGGCTGTTAAATAGCCATGGGCATGTCGTCATGTCACTGCAGAATACAGCGCACAGGAAACAAGCCCACCACGCCTCTCCTGAGACTGCCAGGGGGGCAGTGAGGGCTGTTGCTGCCCAAGTTCAGAGGGCACAGAACACTGGGAACTCAGGTAGGCAGGAAGGAGACTGAGAGATGATAGAGACCGATACATGAGTATATGTTCAGGCCCTCAGCAAGAGATTCTACCCAAGACATCAGAGCATCGTAAGGCAAACCTCAGACCCAGCCGGGGTCCTTCTCATATTTCCAGTTAAGGCAGAGGGCAATCCTAGGCCTTGGGCAGCCCCTAAGGAAAACCAGGAAACTGACTGCACCCAGTAGTTGCAAAGATCAAAGCTACCTTAACTCAGGGTGGATGTGACACAGCCCCTTGGCCAATAGCCCAGAAGCAGATTAGATAGTGGCCCCAGACTCCCACTCAGCGAACACTTGCAGACACTTTGGGAGGACATACATGAATCAGCAAGAGGCAAGCCCCCAGGCTGCCAGTCCCCGTGCTGCTGGGGACGGACCCAGCACAGCAGGTGGAGAGAGGGCTCAGACTTCAGCCAGAGAGGTGAGCCCACAGCCTCACCCAGGTAGCAATGGGTGGTCTTGCAATTCAGATCCTCTGTGCCTAGTTGTAGGTGGAGGCTTTGGAATCTGACTGTATCAGGGCATGGATTGGTTTATTCTGGAGCAGAGGAGACCCAGTGGGCTGCATGCAGGATGCATTGGGACTGAACGCTAGAATAAGAACAGGAAGATCACAGATCCCTCCATACTATGGAGGAGCTTATATCTTCTCTTCTGGTAGGAAGCCGCTGGCATCTTTTGAATGGAAGGAGAGGGAGTGGTGATACTGGTGGTCACAGGCATATCCAGGTCATTCTATGAGGGTCTTTGAAGCTCAGTGGAGTTAAGACAGTCACACCAAGTACCACAGGTAGTATGGGGCAGAGCTGGGATTTGAGTCCACATGTGTTTCCCTCTCTGCCTTCTGGTTCTAGTACTGGTACACAGAGAGTCATCTGGCAGCATTAACTTGGAGAGAAGATTAGGAGGGGAAGCCAGGAAGCCATGTCCAGGTACAGAGTTACTGGCTGGATTTTTTGCATCCCCTCCCCTGCCACAGCTCTCTTCTCCCACTTATGAACTGATCCATCCACATCTCCAACTCCAGCATCTAAGAGTCTGTGTGGGGGAAAGGAAGTCATCACACCTCTCTGCTGATGCACTGAGCCACTATCGTAATTGGCGAAGTAAGTTGGTGGTGATAATCACATCCAGCAGAGAGCCAGATGTCAGACACAGAGAGCAAGTTTTGATTGGGGGTGGGGGTGACTGACGGTGAAGACGTAGAGTCAGGGCTGTGGAGTGATGGGACTTCTCATGGTGGGATGGTAGGGGAGAAAAGGGCACATGACAAGAAGAGATCAGAGTTCCCAATTTCCCCAGAACACCAGAATGTCAGAGAGAGAGAGAGAGAGAGAGAGAGGAAGGGAGAGAGACAGAGAGAGAATTGGAAATCCTTGAGCCACTCTGGGAGGAGTGGCTTAGTCCTGGGAAAAAGTGGGACTCTCCAATGGTCACTAAGTGGAATGCAACAAGTGTTCGGTGAGTACAGATCAGGTAAGTAGATGTCCAGGTGTCCCATCCAAAATTCCAACACCACCCTCCCTAGGGACCATAGATCCTGAGATCACACAGCAAGTAGCTGGCAGAAAAGGGACCAGAGCCCACGCTTCTGGGTTTGGTGCTGGTGGTTGTCCCCTTCAACTCCCTCCTCCCCAAACACCACCCCGAAGGAGAGGAACAACCCATATTGGGGTCACCTGAGCAGCTTCTAGTGGAAAGATGGGCACACAGAGGGAGGGATGTCACACGCAGGAGTCTCAACAGGACCACCCTCCCAGGCTGTCTGTAATGCAGCTAGGGACCAGGAAGCAGACCAGAAGAGCACCAAGGGCTCCACCGCCACACGACCGCTTCCCACAGGTGCCTCTGCCCGCCCACCCAGCAGTGAGCAAGCATTTTGTCTCTGTAAGAAATGCCCAGATATTGTCCTCAGGGTGTGCCAAGTCCCATGTGGCCTACTTTTGAGGGATAAGCAGCTAATGCATGTCCGAGTGGTTTGAATAGATTTGTCCCCTGTGAGGGTTCTAGATGCTCTGGCATGGAATCAGAATGGGTGCTTTGTGAGCGTGGTAGCAACGGATTCTGACCTGGGTCCTCAAACCACCTGTGTAGACGAAGGAGCCTCTCCTGGGCTGTGGGTGCTAACTCATCTTCCTAAGAGTCCCTGTGTAGTTTGTATCTATTTGATACTGACTGGATAAGTGACCTCAATGTCACCCTCCTCCACCATGGGCTGGAATCAAGTCATCTCAGAATAGCTGTCTGCTTATTCCATGCTGATCAGAGGCTTTGGATGGCAGCCTGTGTCTTATTTGAGTTTCAAATCAAAAGGAGATAAATTATTTTTTCATGAATGTGGTTTTTATTCCTTCCACATCAAACTCTGTGCCAAGTCCTCTGCTAGGTCCTACAAAAACCTCATGGGCTTTCATGGCTAAGGGGGGAATCTAGAGGCCTCTGACAGCGTCCTCCACACTACCATGGACCACATCATCCAGGAGAAGAAGGAGATGGAGCACACAGCAAGGAGGGAGTGGTGAGACAGAAGGAGGAGACAGAGCACTGTAGGACTCACTGGCTTTGGAAACCGCACTGTCAATTCCCCTCTAGGTTTGCTTCCAAAGGCTTTAGGAGAGGAGATGCTCTTCCATGGCCAGGAGCCCAGTCCCACAGAGCCCCTCCATCTTAGGAATGCAGCTTCCAATGTGCTTCTAGGAAAGAGGCGCCTGTACACAGCAGAACTCTCGAGGCCCGAGTCCAAAGAGGCCCTTGAATCTCTGAGGGCTATGTGAAGAGGCAGGTCAGAAAGGAAAGTGGTGGCTGGAAAACTGACAGCCCAATAACCCACCATGATGGAACTTCCTGGGCTATGTTTATCTCCAATTCAATACACACAGAAAAATCAATGAATCAAGTTCAGGGAGGGAACTTCCATTCAGAGTTGCTGGGTGAAATGCAAGCCATGTGATGCAGGCACCCGGTGGGGTCTGGGGGCCCTCACAATCCCACTCCCCACGGTGAAACAGATACTTTATAGTGCTTCACGGTTTACCAGGCACCTCCCAGGGCATCCATATGCATGTATGTGTCTTCTGTCTGAAGCTTAGTTATAAGCATTCTCTCGTCAGTGTCAGAAAAATCCACATGATAGAGAAAAGAAAAGAAATCCCCAGAGTCTTGTGAGTTTATGCTATGCTATCTCATTTTAGGTTTTTTGTGTCTATTGTAGTTGCATAGTGGTAATTAGGACCTATATACTCAGCCACTTCATCCTCTCCAAATCCCATGAAATAGACATTATGATACCTATTTAACACATGATGGACTTAGGTGAATAACTAGGCTTGCCCAAAGCTGTAGAAGTAAACAGTGATAAAGACATGACTTGAACCAGTATTTTTATGGCAAAGTCCATGGTGTTTCTGATAATGTTCCATGTTCTCCCTCCTGTCCAAGGCGACCCTTACAGGTAGCAAGACAATCGACTGCCAGAAACTTGTGGTTGGAATTGCCTGTCCCAAGTCTGCCTCTCTATCATGAGTGACCTCAGTGCTCAAAATTCTCACCATTATGCTCTCCTGGAGGTCAGACATTGCTTCAGAAAGTCCCTGTTAAAATGCATGCACTTAGGTGGGCCCCATGGCACACGCCTGACCTGTAATCCCAGCTACTGAGAAGGCTGTGGCATGAGAATAACAAGTGTGAGTCCAGCCTGGACAACTTCATGAGACCACATGTCACAGAAACAGAAAAGATTCCAGGCAAAGCCCAGTGTCAGAGTGCTTTTCCAGCATGCACAAGACCCTGGGTTAATTCCTCAGCACTGAAAACAAAGTACACTGATGATTTACCAAGTGTAATAAACTGAGTCATGTTCACAGCAGCAGAGAACAAGTAGTAAGATGTGCAGACATCTCCAGAGAGTCATGCTCTCTGTCATGCTGCAGTCCCAGAGATGGACAAAGCCATGGAATTTCCTTCTAGAATTTCTTTTCCTACCTCTTTTCAGATGAGGAGGCAGAGGGCCCTGGCAGCCCAGGGCTTCACCTGAGTTCTCAGAGGAAGAGCGGAACTGGGCTTCTGACCCACACTGAACTGCACTGAAAAGAATCCCTTATCCTTTGCAATATTGCATTTGATTTCTTCGTTCTTTCATTCTTCACCAATGCTTTTACACTTTTACATATTAGTTTTAATTTTAGCTTTAAGTCAAAATTATTTTTAGCCATGTTCACTATATAAAATGGTACAAGGATTTTCTTTGTGTGAGACTTAGCAAATTTTTACTTCCTTTCTCTATGAACATGGTTTTGTGAGAATGAACCAGATTTTCAGCCCCAGGTTATCATTATTGATCTCTTCAATACATTTTTCATTCAATAAATATTTGTTGAGAACCTACTCTATGCCGGAGGAATGGAAGTAGGAACACAGTGATGAGCTTAATAAGCATATTCCTTAGCCTTAGTTGACATTTGCATACAGTCTTATAAGTGCATTGATTATAATTAGACAATGATTAAATGCTAGTGTTTTTTTGTTTATGGCCATTATTGATAACATATCCTTTTTGTGCCTGAGCTTTTTACTCTGATAATTTTTTGGCTAGCTAGCGTATCTGGAGTAATTTCTTTTCCCACCCCAGGAAGGACTCACGATGTGCTCTTGAGTCCTGTTGTGTCTGATCTGGTGGCAGGTACAGAGGACAGACAGCCCTATCCAGGCTCAGCAGCTGGGCTGTGCTTGTGTCTCAGCCCTGGCCTGAAACGGACTGCTCTGGGCCCAGCTGTTTCTCCAGGCTCAGCTTGAACTTGCCTCCCTGTTTGGTCTGAATTTCTGGACACCGATCTCCAGATGATCCACTAAAACACAAATATCTGCCTGACCCCTTCCTTCTGAGTCTGTGCTCAGCTCTGACCTCTGGATTCTTATTCTCCAACCTGTTCTCTGAATTCTTGACCTGCCTGATAAATCAGGCTGGCCAGCCTAGGCTCCTGCCCCTATGATCTGTACCATTTTTCTGCCTCCTACCATGCCCTGGAACAGCAGGGTCCTAAGGGAGGGACATAGCTCTAATTGATGGGAAGGATCAATGAGCTCTGGGCTTTGGTGGGGAAGAACAGGGCCAACGTGTGTGTGTGTGTGTGTGTGTGTGTGTGTGTGTGTGTGTGTGTGTGTGTAGGGGGAAAAGTGGGAGCAACATGTGTGTGGAGGCTTTATCTGTACATCCTCCTGTCTGCCTATTAGAACTAGAAATGTGGGAACCTAGGAGAATGATTTTATAAAATACCAAGGGAGATTTTGTGTGAAGTGCTTACCACACCCCAACGGGAAAAAAAAAAAAAGAAAGAAAGAAACAACCTTTCCTGGACTACTACATTTTTAAACATAGCATATGCTAACTTAATAAGCAAACCAGATAATCATGATACACCTTTATCTCTCTAGATAAAAAAGGAGGGGTTGGTTCTGTATTGGGCATTATAAATTTATATTATGGATATCACAATTCCTCTTACATTACTTTACCCCTCCCCCTCAAAAAGACAACTGTAATAAAGGGCTGTAGGTGTGGTTCAGTGTGAAGACCCTGGGTTTAATCCCCAATAACACACACACACACACACATCAAAAAGGGTGTAGAAGATATAATCTTAGGGGTTCTAGAAAAATTAAGCTTTTATTTGGATATGATCTTGATATTTAAATATCCTAGTATTTAAAACCAAGAACACAGAACATCTGAATTTTCCTTTTCTTTCAGTATGGCTGGTTTATTGCAGATATCAGCTCCTCTTCTCTGTATCACTCTCTCACTTGCCTTATTTTCTTTTCTCCATGCCCCTCTTTCCTGTTGAGCTGTTATTCTTTGGGTTTTAGTTTGTCAATCTCTGTTGTTGTGTTTTCAATATTGCCAGTCTGTCTACTTCCTTTGTGTCAAGCAAATGGCCTAGGGAAGCTGGGGAAGGTGGGCAGCCTTGCTTTGGCCCTTGGGCTCCTTTTATTGAGCCCAAATGAAATCTAGATATTGATCGTCCACCAAAGCACAGTGCATGGCCCTCCCACTACCCCTTCACCAGCAGGATGTGTCCAGGAGGTCCCTCTTGTCAGCAGAAGATACACCCAGGGTGTTCTGCAGACACCTGAAACCCCAGATTATGCTGAATTCTGTATATATTATATTTTCTCCTATACATTCCTATGGTAAGATTTAATTGATAAATAAGACATCACAAGAGATTAACAATAATTAGTAATAAGTAGCATAATTATAACAATATCCTGATTAATTTACTTAATACTCATGAATTGCTTATTTTTGGAATTCTCCATTTAATATTTTCAGATGCAGTCGACCACACATAACAGAAACAAAACCAGGCCATGGGTAAGAGGGGACCGTTGTAGGTATGTTAAACAGTCTGCTCGGGATGGATAATGCTAGACCAAAATCCTCTACCTTTCACAGGTTCTTTAGAACACAGTATCTCACTAAAGTCTCCCATTTTAAAACAGTTATTTGGATTTAAATGTAACTTTTGGATACCATTTTGTACCTGGTAGTGGGGACACACAGTCTACAACAGAGATGAGCCTAGAGGACATTATGTCAAGTGTCGTAAGCCAGTCACAAAGGGACAAACGCTGCACAATCCCACTGACAGAGGCATCTAGAGTGATCAGATGCATAGAGGCAGAAGTAGGAACAGAGGTCACTGGGGCTGGGGTGGGGAACAGGGAGTGGAGTTCAATGCATACAGACTTTCAATTTTGTAAGATAAAAGACTTCTGAATATTGGATACACAGCAATGTGCATCTTAGTACCACTGAATTGTATACTTAAAAAATAACTAGGATGGTAAATTTTATGTTATTTACATTTTATCACAGTAAAATATTAAGAATTTTTAAAGTTCCATGAGAGTTTTACATAGACATACAGCCCTAAGTTTAGGAGAGGTAAGTAGAGTTCACATAGCTGATGTTTCTCAATGTTTTTGACTGGGACCAACAATAACAATTATGCTTCATGTTACATGCTCCAGGAGAGACCCATATACAGCTATCCGCATATACACACAAATATACACATTACTGAACATATGTAACTAAAAAAGGTACATAAAATGTAATTTGCCCATTATATAGGATGTATTCTGAGTTTTTCTACTATTATTTTATTTTTTTTAAAGTTGCAATTCATAAAATTGATTTCACAATCTACTAAGTGATCTCCACCCATCATTTGGAGAACACTAGTCTAGATGGATCTCCAGAGCAATGCAGAAATGGTTTTGACTGCCTCCCTGCTGGGTGGTCCTCCTGCTTCTGCTTGAAACCCTTTAGTGAAGGGGAACTCACTCCCCACAGGTTGATGCTGCATGAGGAACCCACCACTTTCCCTGCAAAGCTGCTCCAGGTAAGGCTGGGTGGAGCTGGGAAGGCTCCAGGTCTGGGACCAGCTGGCAGGACCTGGGCAGCTCGGAGGGGACTGACAGCTCCTAGCAGCCTGGAGAGGGCTTGGACAAGCCGGAAGCCACGCCAGGGCTGGAGGCTCCCGCTCCTGTCTGTGGAGCTGCGGATCAGACCTGCCCCCTCTGCTTTCGTTCCACTCCAGCACTGTGATTATTTCCACATCTGACGTATGATCTCATTCCCCCTGGCACCACCTGGAAGAGTTTCCTCCCCCTGGAGGGGCTCAGCCTCCATGGAGACAGATTCCCCCACATTCCTCCTTGCCCCCCACCAGCCCTCGGGACTCCAGCAGGCCACCTCTGGCCACCCTCACCTAGGGCTCTCTTGGCCCCTGAACACAGGTTATCCCTGCCTGGATTATTCAGACACGGGTGGCCTGGACGTATCCAACACCCACTACCACTCTCAAGGCCCCCTGGAGACCTGCTCAGGCTTGGGACAATGAGGCTCCTCCACACCTGCCTGTGTCCTCCTGAGAGAAATAAAACAAAGGCAGCACCTCCACGTGGGGACAGAGCTCCCACTGGACATCAAAGCCCTGGGTCCCAGGATCAGAAAGGACGATGCCTAAACCCCTAGTGAGGGTGGGGCTAAGGGAAGAGGGCCTGTCCCTGGCCCCATAGAGGACCAGGGTGTGGCTCTCTGTGCTCCTGCAGCCTCAGCTTTAGAGCCGCCTGCCCCACCAGGTAGCATCAGGTCAACCTCCGAGAGGGGCGGGGCCAGTGAGAGGTGATGATCTCATTGTGTCCTTAGGACGCAGAGGAAAAAGTAAGGCAGCGGAGGGATGGAGGGGAAAGCAAAGACAGGTGACCAAAGCGGGAGAGACAAAAGCAGCTGAAAACATCAAACACAGGGCAGCTTCCAGCTTGAAAGGGGGTTTGGGTCAGGTCCACCTTCAAGCACTTGAAAAACCTCTCTCCCTCAGCAACAAAACGTCTTCGTACAGAAATAACTCAGCATGCACCCCTGCTATTCCCACCCATTCTCTTCTCTGAGCTCTGGAACAAAAGTGCCACCCAGAGCCCACCCTCTCCCCTCTGCCCAGCACCATCCTTCCTGCCTCACCCTCCTTCCCCCAGGGTTTGACAAAGTTTAATGATTGAGTGGAAGCAAAGATAACACAAAGGCCTCCAGGCTCTGCCCCTCTCCCCTATGTGGCTGTGGTTTGCTTCCCTCTTTCTCTTAAAAAGCCTCCCGTTATTTACATCTCATCTCCACTTACCTTCAGTCCAGTTCGGAGCGAGCTGCTCTCTTCTCACTCCCTCAATTAGTGGTACCCTGGGCTTCTTTCAACATCAGCACCACTGCTCAGCTCTCGCCATGACATCACCTCCAAGCTCCCTGATTGGCCGATGGTGGGTTGCTTGGCAATTGGACGTCTCCTCTGGTGGAGCAGGGATTGCCTGAGTAACTCTTAGCAGGCCAGGGAGTGGAAGATGATGTCAGACAAAGAGCCTGCCGGAGAGGTAAAGAATGAGGATGGGAAGAAGGAGTGAGTGGTACCGCGAAGGGGGGGTCGGGGGAAGGCACAGCTTGTGAGCTGGGGGAATGGTGAATGACTTTGAGAATCTTCAGCTCTCTCAAATCTGGGGGTGGGAGAATATGGAATCTAGAGGAGCAATGAGAGAGAACAGATGAAAACTCAAAATAGCTTCCCAGAGGGCTTGGTGTGCGTTTCCAGCTCTGTCAGAAGGGCTGGGAGGGTTGAAGAGGGACTGAGAAGGCAGAGAGGGGCTGCAGGGACCCCAGACCTAGAGCCGTGCGGGCGCCACATAGGGGTCTCAGGACAGTGGGAACCCCTCCAGCTGCCCTCACACAGGTGCCACCATGCCTCTACTGTGGCGTTCACGAAGCACTAGTTTGTCCTCACAGCCTGCTCAGCCAGGCAGGGCCGGCCAGGAGGAGCCACAGGTAGGACAGCAGATTGGTCCTCGCCTGGGTGGATCCTGAAAGCTGGGAATCATGAGCACAGGGGATGGGTCACCCATCGTGGCCTCTTCAGTCCCCCCAGGGAACAAGGGAAACCCTGATGTGGCCTAAGCCAGCTGCTCACCCTCGGTGCATGGGCTGGAGACAGGAGGTTGGCACTTGAGGGAGGAGGCGCCCTTCAGAGGAAGGTCCCCTCCTGCAGGTCACCACCTGGCTGAAGCCTCCCTCCCTGTACTTGCCAGCTCCTCACTCCACCATCCAGCCTCGATTCACTCCACTTCCCTGGGAGCGTGTAATTGTGGCAAAGCATGCATAAGATGAAAGCTACCATTTTAACCATTTTATGCATGTGTGGCACTGGGGATCGATGGAACATGCTTGGCATGCTAGGTAAGTGTCTGTCAGTTAGCTGCGTTCCCATGCAACCATCACACATCCATCCCCAGAATGTTTTTATCTCCTCTAACTGACATCTGTAACAGTGAAACAATAACTGCTCTTTCCCGTAACCTCTAGTTACTTTCCATCTTTATAAATTTACCTATTCTAGACACCTCCTATGAGTGGAGTATTACGGTCTTATTAGTCATTTTCACACAGCTGGGACAAAATACCTGACACCTGCAACTTAAAGGAGGGTTATTTCAGTTCATGGTTTCAGAGGGTCCAGTCCGTATCTGGCTGGCTCCAGGGCTGAAATGGTATGGAAGAAGGGTGTGGCAGAGGAAAGCTGCTCACCCCATGACACCCAGGAAACAGAGAGAGTGGGAAGGGCCAGAGCATGATGCACCCTCTGAAGGCATGTCCTCTACCTGGCCCCTCTTCCTCACAGCACATTCAGCTAGAAAGCCATCAGTGGATTAATCTGCTGATGGACATAGTGCCCCTCACGATCCAATCCCCTTTCAAAAGCCCCAGGTCTGAACACATGTGACTTTGAGAGGACATTTTAAATCTAAAGTACAACACAGTATTTGTCTTTTAGTGTTGGGCTTTTTCCCATGGCACGATGTCTTCCAGTTTCGCCCATGTTGTAGCGTGCTTCATAATCCCATCTTGTCATCCTTTTTAAGGCTTGTTCAATATCACTCAATGTCATGGATCCTCAACCTCTACCACACACACCCTGCTGACTGAGGTCATAAAGACCTAAAAGGACAAAGAGTTACTGTGAATTTAGCCACGCTTTAAAATTATTATTAGTAGTAGCACAATAGCATTCATGAGCATCTAAAAGTGGCAACCAGTGCATGTAGAAACCATGGATGCAATCCCCCTGCATGCTCAGGAGTAAGTCAAGTCACAGCCCCTGTCCTGCCCTACCCCCAGCCGGCAAACCGACCCCATCCCACTGCCTAGCACCCTGTGTTCCGCAGAAGGTCTCTGTGTGCGGACTTAACCCATCAGGCTGTCTGGCAGTAGCCAGAATAAGGTGTAACCCTGCCTGCCTTCAGGGCTTCACAGCACATCCAGATGTTCTCATGCCCTCCCCTCTGCAGCTCTGCAGGCAACAGAAGGAGCACATTCTGTTTGACATTCAGAGAGTGCCTTTAGCACACTTTCTATGCCTGCCACATGCCACCAGCCCAGGACCCTGGAGGCCAAGCTGGCCCGTTTTAGAGGGAATCAGAAGCTCCTACGGGTATGAGAGGCAATCCCTTCAATATGTAAGATGATAGAAGCCATACTGCATAGGAGGCTAGAATCTGGAATCCAAGCAAACCCCCAATGTGGGGCTGCCCCGGCTCTCAAGGGAGCCCTCGCCCTTCCCCCAGCCTCTTGTCCCTCCCAGGCCCAGGAGCCTGAACTCCACAGATCTGCTGGCTCTGCAAAGGGAGGGCCGGGAGTGGGACAGTGGGTTGCCATGGTGACAGCAGCCAATCAGAGAGCCTCTGCTACTAGGGGAGGGAAGCTCTGGTCCTAATCCTGCTGGAAAGAAGGGTGAGGTCAAGAAAAGAAATGGGGTGGAGGGGGACAGGACATCACTACCTGAGAGTAGAGACTGAGGAGAAAGAGAAGAGACATGAGGAGAGCTGCTCCATTTCTAGAATTATCTAGCTGTTTGAGTGCCAGGCTGTGGAGGGCAATACACAAACACAATCAGTAAACTGTAAAGAGATTACACACCCCACTTACAACAGAAACAGACTCAGATGGGAAAGGTCACCCACCAACAGCCTCCTGTTGAGAGGTGATGCTGAGATTTGAACTTGGGGTGTAGGGGAGGGAAAATAATGCTGGAAAAAGAGGGAGTGAGGCAAACTGGGAGGAGCCACCATCCAGAAGTCTACCGGATTGCTGAGTCTCAGGGGCTTCCCAGAGGTGTCAGAAAACAGCTTAAAGTAGCGATGAGACCAGGAAAGAAATAGTTATTATAGGAAAATGTGTCTCACAGCAAGTCCAAAGGACAAAGAGTGAGGAGAGACCAAACTCACCAAAGAAATCAGCAAGGTCAAAGGAAGGAGCCTCAGAGGGATAGGATTCCCATCAGGGAGCAGACAGAGCAAAGGAGGAGGCAAGACTGTGTCCAAAGCGCCCTGGAGCCCAGCTGAGAAAGGCAGGTGGCCAGGGCTGTCCCTACCTGCACCTGCCAAGTCAGCGCTGGGATGGGCCTAGGGGCAGCAGCTGGGCCTGTCTGTGGATCTGCACCATCAGCTCCACGGTGCCACCTCTAACAGCCCCAACTACCCTGTGGCGGTGACACTTGGACCCTGAATCCCCCCGTTCTGCCTGACTGCACCAGGGGGACCGGACTCATTCATCTCTGAGCAGGGATCCAAGCACAGTCACTGTTTGGTGAGCTGACGCCCTGGAATCGCTTACACTCACAATCCCTGGGGCACAGGGAGATGGTGCAGCCCCAAAGGGGCCCTGCCAGTGACCCTGGTAGTTCCGGTGAGGGACCCAGGTGTCAGTCATCACCGGGAGCCTTGGGGAGGTTTTGATCTCTTTCCAGCCCTGGGGGTTCTGGGGTCCGAGCCTTACCCCCCAATCCAGGATCTGATCAGTGCACAGGTGCCTCTTTCACTTGCACAGCTGTGATTTGTAAAACTGATATAACATAAGTGGGTGTTTGTTTTCTCCCTTTAAGAGAAAAATAAATCTTGGGAGGCTTTCTTATGTAAAATTTGTAAAACTGAACATTGTCAGCTATTTGCTTAACACATAGAAAAACCGGTGTGCATGATGTCACTTTTTTAAATATGGGCACTTATTTCACCAGAAGAGAAGCTCTTCTGACTCATGAGCCCTTGTGATATCAGCGCCTTAGATTTTCTCTCAACCAAGTGAAACGTAACTCAGTCAACTCAAATGGAAGCAATGCTGGAAGCCCAAGCTATTTGTTTATGCTGAAAATGAGACTTATAAACTAAACTGTAATGGTGGTTAGTAACAACAACATTTGATATTTATAAAAGTAACACTTGTTAAGTGAGTTAAGACCTACCGATCACTTAGAACAGTGCCTGACACACAATACAGGCTCAGTAAATGTCAGCTACTATTGTGATCAACACTAAATACAAAGAAGACCACCTATGAGCCTTAGGTTGCAAGTTACAGAAGCCCATTTGTTTAAAAAGGGCCAGGGATTTAGCTCAGTGGTTCCACCACCTGCCTCGCAAGCGCAAGACCCCAAGTTCGATCCCTGGTACCAAAAGCAAAAAAACCCCCAAATTTGTTTAAAAAACAAGAGCGTGTATATTAAACCTTAACAGTAAAATATTTTAAAACACAGAATCCACTTAGAAGATGGGCAAGAGGTGTAAAGAAGCATTTCATCAGTGAAGATATACAAACTGCAAATACGCACAGCAAAAGGCATTCAACTTTCCTAGCCAGGAAGTAAGTACAAGCTAAGACTGCACAAGGTATCACTACATACTTACTGAAACAGCTACAACATCAAATTCAGGAGAGAATGAGGAGGAGCGAGAGCTAGATCTCTCACACACCACTGGTGGGACTATAACATGGTACAGCTGCTTTGGAAAACGCCCTGGTGGTTTCTCCAATAGCTAAAGACATATTTGCCAGATGATCAAACCACTGCACTCCTGAGCACCATTCTGAGAGAAATGAAAACTCATATTCTAACAATACCTGGACACAAATGTTCGTAGCAATTTTGTTCATAACAGCCCCCAAATGAAAGCAATCAAGATGTCCCTCAGTAGGGACAAACTGGCATGTCCTGATCATTCACTACTACTCACAACAAAAAGGAATGGGTTCTTGATGCAGTAATGCAATTGGATCTCTAGAGAATTGTGCTGGGGACCTTGGGGGCCCAACTGAAAAGTTCACAAACTGTTTGATTCTATGTATAGAATCATCACAAAGTGGCAGGGTTAAAGAGGTGGAAAATGGACTGGTAGTTTCCCAGGTTAAACCGATTGTGGCACTGACCCACAGACCTAGTAAACTGGCACACACATCATGCCCCCATCAGTTTCCTGGTCTTGGTACTGTGCTACAGTGACGTAAACTCCAACCATGGGGGAAACTGTGTGCCTTTCTGTGCACATGGGGCCTCTCTGGGCTCTTTGTAAATTCTTCCAAATTTATGATTATTCTAAAATACAATGGTGCCTCGGTTCATGAACACTTCCACTCAGGAACCATTTGGTTCTACACAGAAGCATTGGGCAAAATTGTGCTTCTGTTCACAAACTCTACACTGGTTACAAAGAAAGAGTCAGAACTGCTTCATGGAACCCAATGCAGAGGGTCTCCCCTGAGAAACAGGTCAGGAAAGCAGTCAGCAATCTGTGTATGCTCTCTCCCTTTCTTTATCCCTCCATCTGTCTCCTCCACCCCTCTTTACAAAGCTGCCTGCTCCACAGGCAGGGCTGCCACTGCCTTCTGGTGGCACTGGTGTCTTTTGTAGTCAGGCTACACCTTAACTGTCTCTTCAATCCAATTCAAACTTCCCAGGAAAACAAATATAACCAACCCTGCCCAGGCCAAGAGCCCGGGATCATCCCACTGGTCATAGAAACAGCCGCATCTGCCAGCAATGGGCTCCTGCTCCTGTCCATGGCACAGGGTTGAGGCCCCCATCCCAGGCGGGGCTCCTTGCTCCCCAGCTTACTCTCCAAGGGTCCATTCTCCAGAGGAAACCACACAGCACTTGGGGAGAAGGGCTGGCTGAGCTGCAAGAAGGAAGGGGCCACCCAGCCAGCAGCCCGTGGGCGTCACTGGCAGGAAGTGCGGGCTTCTCCTGGATGACACCTGACAAACCTCATGACCATCACAGGGTGACCCCTGCTGACATCTGGAATGAGCTCTAGGCTCTGCCCAGAGGGACATCCTCTTGTCCAGGGTCCTTCAGGGCCACTCTGGGAGGGCACTGTGGTTGATGGGGGACCTGTGGCCACCAGCACCCCAAGATGCCCCGGGATGCTGACCTGTGCTAATGTAAAGACCCCATTCTCCAGGCTCACGGGTTTTCTTGGTGGCACAACACCTGTAAAATCTTAACTGGCAGCCCGTCGATTTAACTTAGAGAAACTGTGTTTGCAGAAAGCCGGCTCTAGACAGCTTGCTCAGCTCAGCATCTGAGCTGGATCATCGTGCCTGTGGGCTTCAGGCTCTTAGAAGAAAGCCTGAGGGTTGTTTCTATGTCTTCCACATAATAGGTTTTGCCTTAGGGTATTGAGGGCAGCAGCAGAAATTTCTATCTCCGCCTTGTCAGCTCTGCAGAGTCCCAAACCAGACCCTGAGGTGTGCTTCAGGGCAGGAGCACCCCACCCTTGCTCAGCAAGAGTGCTCTTCAGGCAGCTGGGAGGCAGCTGGGAAGGACCATGGTTCCTCCAGACCTTCCCCATGTCCTTGTTTCAGTTGCCAGAACCTCTCTGTTTCATAATTGGGGCACCAAATTTAGTTCCCGATGTAGGTTGCTGCAGTGTAACTGCTGCACCTCAGCCTGTGATTAGCTTCCGGAGTGGACTCGAAGTGGTCTCTGACCCTACACCAGTACCCAAAAAGGATTGCAAGCACAGGGTTGTGCAACTACCTGATTGTCCCAATCCACTTTACCCAGACAACTGCAGACTTGACCTCTGCGCACCCCACACCTCACACCCTTCTGCACAGCCTTTCTGGCCCCTAAAGCCTCGATCTCAGTAAAAAAATGGTCCCGGTTCCAAAGTGCAGCAGGCAGTCCTCTCAGCAGCGGTTTCCGTCTATGTGCGCCTGGTGGGTGCCAGCTTTCCCGCCTAGCACAGTGGCAGCCTATTGTCTCTGCCCCAAAATGGGTCAGATATGTGGTTATCTTAGCTTCATTTCTCTGAGGACCAGAGTGCATATTATTTAGGGTTCATTTGACTATAAATTGACAAGAAACTGCCCAAGTTACCACAAGCAAAAACAGGAAGTGTATTCAAGATTAGAGGAATATCACTTAGAAACTAACACACAAAGGACACTGGGCTGACACCAGGAACTGAAACCCAGCAGAACCTGCAAGACCTCTCTTCTCTCCTCTTGTCCTCTCCTCTCTTCTCCCCACCTCTGCTTTCCCTTCTTTTCACTTCTTCCCTCCCCTCTTCCCTGCTCTTCTCTCTTTCTCTCTCCCTTCCTCTCTCCCTCCTTCTCCTCAATCTTTCCTTCATATTCCCCACCCTTCCACTTGTATCTGGATCTGTCTAAAAGGCTAGTTCCTCAATTTCCATAGCAGGCTCTCTCTCCTCCCCAAAAGTATTAACTGTCCCATGTTTCCTTAGGTGACAGAAAAACAGACCAGCACTCCCTCTTGACCCCAATTCCAAAAGTTCCAGGAAAGAGAATCTGTCTGGCCCAGTTCAGGGCAGGCGTGCATGGGTGTAGTGCCCAAGGTCTTGGCCAGAGTTAGGCCACATAGTGGGAATCTGCCGGATGGTAATGGAGAGGCAAGCTGACTTCCGCCTGTGTGCTCCATCAGGGTGAATGGCGTCCCCCAAATTCTCATGCATGGAAGGTGACGGATAGAGGGGTGCTCTGCTCAGGAGTGGATTCATCCATTGATGAGGTCAGGTGCTGTTAGCAGGTGGGACCTGGTTGGAGATGGGTCACTGGAGAGGTCACCTGAAGGGTGAGTTCTTGTCTTTCAGGGTGAGCTCCTCCCTTCCCTCTCTGCTTCCTGTCTGCCATGCGTTGAACACCTTTTCCTCCACCAGGCCCCTCTGCCATCCTGTTTCTGCCTTGGAGCCAGCTGACCATGGACTGAGACCCTGAGACAAAATAAGTTTGGCACTTTGAGTGTTTTATCCCAGTGACAAGAAAGTGACTAAGACAGCAACTAACTACAAAACAGGAATACTGCGCTGGTTGCCAAAATGTCTTTGAACTAAGGTTATTGCCAACAGCAGAATGCTCAGATTGAGCTGGACAGAACAGAGCAGAGATGGGCATGAGGCCGGCGTTTGTCTTGCCTGTGTCCCATCTCTATCGCTAGGGCCCCTTGTGCCCAGTGTGGAGGCCTTAGGGGCCGAGCACTCCAAGAGATGCAGAGCACGAAGCTCTCTAGGGACTCCTCCAACTCAGGCTGAGGGGCTGGGGGATGAGGGGGCCCCCTTAGCTGGCCAGTTTTGTCTGCAGACTTCTCTGTCCACAGACGGTGCCAAAATCAGGGATCCAGATTATCTCTGGGGTCAGTCACCCTGGCACATACCATTGCTGTCCTGCCCAGAGCCACAGACAGAACAGTGGGGTGGGGCTGGCTTAAGGATTGTAAGAATGTGGAAGATCCCACAGGTGGGTGACAAAGAAGGGTGGAAGAGAAAGCAATAAATACAACCCCACTCAATGGTGAATGGAAAGCCAGTGTTCCTTTCATCCACTTAGGATCTGGGCCTTTCTGCCCAATGGATGAAAAAACAGTTGAGATCAATGAATACCAAACTTGACCACAGTAATCTTGAAGACATATTAGCCCATAAAAAAATCAATTTATATCCAAAAATTAGAGGAAATTAGAAATGAGCACAAGCAGAATGCCAATGGTATTCTCATATCTGAGCAAAATAAGTAGGGCATTAAAGGAAAAATAGAAAGAGATAAATTAGAGGAGGCATGGTAAGGAAGGAGGCACAGATTTGGAGCTAATTGGATCATGTGAGAGAGGTTATATTCCAGTGTGTGTACTTCCTAGAGACAAGGAACTTCTGTTTCCTTGTTAGAAGGTGAAAAATCTCATGTTCTAAATTGATTTTCTAAGGGAAAATGGTGTTTTCTTATCTCGACAGACTGCTTTTGATGAAAATGGAATTCTCATGCGGGATTCCATATCTGTGAGGCCCCAGGAGAGAAATATCCCAGGGTTAGTGACAGAGAGGCCACCAGAAACTGCATGGGGCAGGGCAGGAGCTGAGCATTAACCACGGAGGGGCACATAGGGACATGTGGGGTGAAGGAAATGTGTCATTTTGATTCTGGTACTCATTAAACTGGTTTCTATGTTTGTCAAAACTCTCCAAACTTAAGTGAGTATATGTTATTTTTGATCACATTAGGTCTCAGTCAAACTGATTTGGAAACAACAAACACTGTGTGGTAATGAAATATATCTGTACCTACATCTACATACCTGTGGTAATCGAAGCTTGCCATTCCACAGCTGGAGCACTGGTGGGCACCATCATCTTGGAAGTAAAAAGGTGCACTTCCAGTCTCCTCACAAAGGAAAGCCGGGGAGGCAGGATCAAGAAAGAGCCTCTACATGGTGTGCTCAGGGGTCACAGGGTGAGGTATGGGGAGATGCTGACCAGAGGGTACAAACTTTCAGTTACAAGATGAATAAGTTCTGAAGCACAGCATGGTGATTGTAGTTAATCATATCTGCAATGGTAAATGAGAGCAGATCTTAACTGCTCTCACCAAATAAATAAATAATAAATAAAGGTAACTATAGAAGGTGATGGTTATGCTAATTAACTTGACTGGTGATCAATCAATGGACAATTCATATAGATCACTTCAAGACATCACAGACTTTAAGCACATAAGCAGTTTATGTGCCACATATGTCTCAATAAAGTGAGAAATGATGGCTTCTCAGAAGGTGACCATTGGCTCTTTTGCTAGGTGACAGGAGATGAGGATATTCAGGCTCAGAGAGCAGTTTGCGCAAGATCTGGGGTTTGACAGAGCAAACTCTAACGGTAAGTTCACCACTGTCCCTGGACAAAATCCCCACAAAGTCCCATGACCTTGGTTACACTCAACGAAATATCCTAACAGCCTCAGTTCAGGAATAAGCACGTGCAGCTGAGTTTCTAGCTCTTTCTCCCTCTCTGGCCTGGGTACGTTTGGGGCTGGGGGAGCTCCTTTTACGCCCTCTGCCTTGCCTCTGCCTCTCCTGCCCTCTGTGCCTGGGTGCGGGAAAAGGAGTAGAGAGGAGAGTAAGGGAAGGAAAGGTCTTCTAGATGCTGCCATCATGCTGCTCGCTGGGCCTCGATCACAGGACTCACTTTTTCCCTTGAAGCATTTTGGAGGCTTCTTCGGAGTTCTCCAGCCACCCTCCCATTTCCTGGTCCCTCTCACTTTCAGGTTTTTTTGCTCTGGGCATGAGGGAGCCTATGAAGCCCCTCACGCCTTGGGGTGGCCCCTTTGGACAGACTACGAGACAACTCCAAGTAGCATCTCTTCCAGGCACTTCTGAACCTCAGGGCATTCTCACTCAGTCTTTGCTTCACCAGAGCTTGCAGATGTGACCCAGGCTGGCCCTGGAGTGGCTGGCTACCTCACTGTGCCCTGGCATGGAAACTGCAACTATGATCCCTACAGCACATTTCATGGCAGCCTCTGTGACCTCCCAGCTTCAGAGGTCACATAGGAGGTGTTCCAGGAAGCTCGCGAGATGTGGGGTCAGAGAGACACAAGTCCTTCACTTCTCTCAAGGTCTTCAAGTTCCTCATTTCTCCCACAGTTGCACATGTAGAGGTGGGAAGGCGTGGGGCTTGGGGGCTTGGGAGGGGAGGTGGGATCCACAGCACACCAACACTGTTCCTCAAAGAATCTTTTGCTCTTTGGTTTCCCAGCCTCTTATCCACTGAAGGAGAACAGTCAGCTGAAATGTGTCAGGCAGGGTCTCAGTCCCTTAAGTCCCGGACCTCAGGGGTACACTCCCCACTTTAAAATATGAGAGAAGTTGGTCCTATTTTCTTGGGCTCTCAGCCCCTAAATATTGACTCCTGCCCATGTCAGGTACTTCTCTAGGTTCTTGACATAGATTGTCGTATTTAATTTTCATGATAAATCTATCTGGTGGCAATGACTATTACCATTATGCAGATGAGGAAACTGAGTCTCAGGGATGTTAATTAACTTAGCCAAGGTCACATTGCAGGGTGGCAGAGGTAGATGATGAACTGGTTTTCCGGCTCCCACAGCACCTCGCTGCTCCTCATGGGTTCCAGCACAATATTGACTTTAGGCTATCTCAATATACTTTATTTTTCAGTCTCTTTCATTAGACTCTAAGGTCCTCCAGAGCAGGAACTAGGCCTCTGTAAACTCATATCTTCTGCATGTATCTCACTGCTTCACAGAGGCTCAAAACCATGAGCTATGAAGAGAATGAAAGAAAGAAAAAAAAACATAAACAAGGGATAAACCAGCCTTGGCTCTCCCAACCAAGAACACAGTTAGAGAATGTGATGCAAGGATATCCTAGGATGTTCTCTGGGATGGAGAAAGTAGATTTAAGCCCCCACCTGAGAGACGAGAGAGTTGGGCTGGCTCATCTCTAAAGGCTCCTTCTGCAGCTCTCAAGGAGCCCAGGGAGAAGACAGTAGAAGGAAGAGGGTGGCTGCCCTGTCACTTCTGTTCTTGGACTGGGTGGTGCCCTGCAGCAGAAACTCATGGGCAAGGGTTGGGGATCAACCCAGCAGGCTCTGAGCCCAGTATGTAGAAAATACCCCAGGAAGAGTGAAGCAAAGAACTCAAGATAGAGGCAAAAGAAGGATTCATTCCAAGGCAATGAAGCAAACTTCTACTTTATGATGCTGTGTTTTGAGCTGTGGATAACTACTCCCCAGATGAGCTGTTGACCCAGACCTTCCTAACTTAAGGTCCACCTCATGGACGCTGAGGGAGGATATGTGGAGGAGTCCATTGTCCTCAAAGGGATCAAACTCATAAAGGAGTTTGTTTCTGGGGGGTATTGTGAAAACTGATTTCAGAGTGCACCGCAATCAGGAAAAGAGGTCATCAAATATCTTCCTTGTTATGGTCCTGTTTAGAGTTGTCCCCCGTTATCCATGGGGAATTGATCCAGGATTCCCATAGCTACCAGCATCCACAATGCTCCAGTCCCTTATATAAAATGCTGTGGTATTTGCATATGACATTTGCCCATCCGCCTGTGTACCTTAAATCATTTTGCGATTACTTATAATTCTCATTCAATGCCTACATAACTCTTCATTTGCACTGATTCATTATAATAGTCAGCTCATGGCAAATTCAACTTTTGGTTTGGGGAACTTTTGAAATTTTTTAAAAAATATTTTTAATCCATGTTTGTTTCAATCCATCGATGTGGAATATGGGTACAGAGGCCAACTGCACTTTGCTGTTGTGGGTTTATTACTTTAGATCACTTGTGTGGTGTTTCCACAGAGAAACTCGGGTCCAGTCCACCACCTTGGACCAGTGGGGCCTGATGCCACTGTGACCTTCACCATTCCCACCAGAGGTGATCTGGAAGCGAAGCAAAACAAAGCCACTAATCTCTGTGCACTGCCTGGTTTTCCCCAGCTGGGGCCATGCCCTCTCTGCCCAGGGATGAGCTCACTAGGGATGAGTGTGGTTCCTGGGCCAGAAAGACACAGGTCACAGCAGCATGACATCACTCTGGTAGGCTGAGGCTCTGAGGGCTCCAACAATGTTTTCATCCCCCGAAGGATGCTCCTGGGCTGGTACTCCAGGGACCACAAACCACTGCAGGTCTTTGGTAACAAGCACCATGGCTGTGGGAGTCAGGCCATTATCACGACCTTCCTCAGACAGAGAATAACACCACTGCACTGGGGTTGGGGGGAGAGAAAGATGGGAAGCCTACTTCTGATCATACCTGAACCCTTCTTTAAAACCTTCAGTAGCTCCCCAGCACTACAGAAAAATGTCTGCATCTCTCAGCACAGCCCTAAGGTTCTCTTGGGCACCACTCTGTCTTTGGCCCTCACCCCTGCCACACATATATGGATGCACTGAGCTACTCAGGGACTCCAGAGAAGCAGAACCAGTACCATCCAGCCAGGGGTATGAGTGTGGTTACAGACACAGTTGCACATACAGATATATAGAGAGAGAGTAGACGTAGACATAGATATGAGATCGATTATGAGAACGGGCTACAAGATTATGGAGACAAGAAGTCCCACAATCTGCTGTATGCAAACTGGAAGACCATGGAATCTAGTGATATATATTGGTCTGAATGTGAAGGCTGAAAACCAGGAAAGCTGATATTGTGACTCCTACTCTGACTCAAAGGCCTGAGAACCAAGGGGATCTCTGGTGTAAGTCCTGGGCCTGAGAGCCAGGAGCCCTGGTGCACATGGATAGGAGAAGATGGATGTCCCAGCTCAAGGAGAGACAAGAAGCCAGGTGTGGTGGTGCACACCTGTAATCTCAGCACTTGGAGGCCGAGGCAGGAGGATTTGAGCTCAAGGCCAGCCTGGCCTACATAGCAAGACCCTGTCAAGAAGAAGGAGAAGGAGAGAGAGGGAGAAGGAGAAAAAAAGGAGGGGGAAGAAGGAGAGGAGATGATAAATTAACTTTCTCTACATTTTTGTTTAATCTGGGCCCTCAGCACACATTGATGAGGGCCAAACATCCTAGTCTACCAGTTCAAGTGGAAACACCCATCACAGACACACCCAGAAATAATATTACCAGCTATCCCGGCAGTCCTTAGCTCAGTGAGACTGACACATGGCTTTAACGGCACACCTACCCTACATACTGAACCACTTCCTGGCTGCAGCAAAATACTGAGCTCCCTACAGGTGCTACCCCACTTCCTGCCACCCACCTGGCACACACTGGCCATTCCTCATGCCCAGAGTGTGCTCCTCCGCCTCTCACTCTCTGTCCAGCTCCAATCATGTCTTTAATTCCCAGGGCACACTGTTGTCTCTTCCCAGGGACCTTCCTCCATTCAGCAAACAGTCATCTCACCCGTTTCTCAACACACACCATGGTGACAATGATCAACAACAGCTCAGGGGAGAGCTGAATGTGAAAGCAGCATTTCTAAGGTGCAACCCCAGGGATAGCAAAAGCCTTAAATTATAGGAAGCACAATGCTGAAGTAGAGACGTTGAAGAATGAACATGAACATGAACAAGAGATTTTGAATGAAAGTGAGGATGTTGCTATGGTCCTTATTTTACAATATTGTGTCATTTACTTTGACTATTTTTTATTAAAAAGCTAACCCCTGGCTCCCTCCTAATCCTTTTGCTCTCAGTTTCTGGCTCTCACAATGGGAAATAATATATATAGTAAATGAAAATATTTCTTTTCTCTCTTTTTTTGCTCTGGGATTAGGGCAAAGAACTGTACTGGAATCCATTTTTATTTAATCATGTGTTCTGAATTCAAGGCCTCGGTCAAATTATATGTATTACAAATATTTTCCCCCACTGTGGCTTGCATCATTACTTTCTTCCTGGCTTCTTAGGGTAAACAGAATTTTTAAATTGTCATTTGGTCAATTTTATCAATTTTATCATTACCATTAGTTTTTGTGTGTGTGCCTTGTTTATTTCCCTACACAAAAGCCATGAAAATATTTATTTTATCTTCTAAGAACATTATTATTTTCCTTTCAAATTTTAATCTACATCTACCTGATGCAATTTTTGTAAATTATATAGAATTTTGACAGGTTATGGTGCATCTGTGCACCAATCAGCGGGCAAAATGGCATCTTAGCAATATTGAGTATTACAATCCATGAACACAGTATTTCTCTCATTTATTTAGGTCTTATTTATTTAGGTATTTAAAATTTTCAAAAAAAAATGTTTTGCAAATATTTTGTTACATCTATTCCTCAATATTTAATTTTTACTGTTTTAGAAACAGGGCCGGGGATTTAGCTCAGTGGTTCCACTGCCTGCCTCGAAAGCACAAGGTCCTGAGCTCGATCCCTGGTACCAAAAAAAAAAAAAAAAATTGAAATTAGAAACAGTCTTGTTGAATTTCACATTCTAGTTTCTTGCTACTAATAATAGATTATATATATATATATATTGTTTTAATTTACTTTCATAAAGAGCTGTACCTTCTTCAAATAATGATAGTTTTATTTTTTAATCCTTAAACCATTTATTTTATCCTTGCCTTTTTCTATTGGCTAGGCCCTCCAAGAAGCTCATGAATAGAATTGAGTATTGAACATCCTCATTTTGTTCCTAATTTCAAGGAAAATGTTTTTAACATTTCACCATTACATGTACTGTTTCATTGAAGTCTTTTGTGCATTGTCAACCAAACTAGGGAACTTTCTGTTCCTAGTCTTAAATGTGTTTTGAATTTTATCAGATAATTTTTCTGCATAAGATGAAATGACTTTATTTTTCCTCTTGTTAATGTGAGGAAATAATTGATTTTAGAGTTTTAAAGGTAATGTCTGAAAGAAACCCTGAAATAAACTCAACCAGTTTGTAAGATATCTATCTATACTATTTTTATGTACTTCAAAATTTGATTCACTGTGTGTTTAGTACTTTTGTATAGGCTCTTCAGTTATGAATGAAATTGGTCTATAATTATATGGTCTTATAATATCTCTCACAGGTGTTAATCTAAATGGTAATTTCAAAAAAGTTGGCAAGAGTTAGTGTAAGTTTTATAATAAATTAAAGGTAACAACCACTAAAACTGGAGTTAATATAGGTTCCTTCTAAATTTCTAAAGAAAAAATGCAAAAGAAAAAGGAAGGGGATGAAAGAAAAAAGTGTAAAACACACAAATATTGAGGGTAAAAAAATAAGTTTTTTATTTTTCTGTTAAAAATAACATTTGAGCTGTGCACATCTGTACTTGCAGCACTCTGGGGGGCTGAGGTGGAAGGATTGCAAGGTCACTCCCAGCTTGGGCAACTTAGGGATTTAGTGAGACTTCGTCTCAAAAACAAAAAAGGCTAGGGATGTAGCTCAGTGTGAAGGCCTGGGTTCAATCCCCAGTGCCATAAGTAAGTAAACAAATAAGTAAATAAGTACATAAGTAAATAAATCACCCAATACATCTATGCTTAATATTTTACTATGGATGTATCTAAAATAAAAGACAGTTAAAACAAGCAGTTAAAACTAAAAGGATGAACGCAAATATAGTTAACAAATGAACACAAATAAATCAAGAGTAGCAATATTAACTCAGATAAAATAGAACTCGATAGGAAAGATAGTGTGTAGCAGTTATGGAAAATATTGCCCCAGGAGTTAAAACAGCAAACATTCATTATTTCACACCATTTCTGAGGGTCAGGGACTCCCATGAGAGCAGCTTAGCAAGGTGGTTTTGACTCTGGGTCTCAGGAGGTTGCAAACAAGACCTTAGCCAGTGCCCAAACAGGGGTCACCAGACTGGGACCTGCTTTTGAAAATGCCCTTGCGATGCAGCAAGAAAAGGGACCCACGGAGGGTGGACTCACAGCAGAAGGAAAAGGAACCCACAGCCACAGTGGGCACTGGGGTGCTTTCATTATGTGACCCACTTTCTGCAGTCGCTCACCATCACCTCTGCTGTGTGTCTGTTCCTCAGAACTGAGTCACTACCTCCAGCCCCCACTTCAAGGGAGGGGAATTAAATCTCCCCCTTCAGTGGAGGAGCATCGAGGAATTTATGGACACACAAAAAACACATACGTTTAAGACCACTGCATGGAGCATAGAACACTTGTAGAAAATTGGTTATAGCCAGGCGTGGTGGTGCAGGCCTGTAATCCAAGCACTTGCGAGGCTGAGGCAGGAGGATTGCCATGAGTTCGAAGCCAGCCTGGACTACATGGTGAGTTCAAGGGCAGCCTGAATTACATAGTGAGACCCTGTCTCAAAGAAAGAAAGATAGAAAGAAAGAAAGAAAGAAAGAAAGAAAGAAAGAAAGAAAGAAAGAAAGAAAGGAAATTGGTTATGTACAAAATCACAAGGAAAGTGTCAATAATTACAAAGAGTAGAAATTACACAGATCACATTTTTTACTTCAATTTTTACAGTCCTATTAACTAAAGTTTGCAGTTATAAAGAAAACCACTCAGCCAAAAAGTAAAACCGTTCGCGTCATCAGGAGAAACACATACACACACTAGAACAAAGTCGACACACACATGTAGTAGATGCAAAACATTCAGAATGATTATTATCAAAACAATAAGAAATCCTGGAGACAATCTGGGGGAAAGGAGCCTTCTCCATAGTCGGTGGGATGTGAATCAGTACAACCAATGCAGAAAGCACTCCAGAGTTTTCTCAAAAACCTGAAAATAGAACTACCATATGATCCAGCTCTCACACCCTGAGCACACATCCGAAAGAGTGAAGTCAGTGTGCAGAAGCGATACCTACCTGCTGCCCCATGATTGGTTTGGCACTGCTTGAAATACCCAGGGTGAGCCAAAAGAGCTATTCACAGACGAATGAGTAAAGAGGACAGGGCAGTGGTGCCTCCATTCACAAATGCAATTCTCTCCACGATTCTGGTCGCAAGCCGAATTGAATGAGAACCGAATTGACCTCAGTGGCTTGGTTCAGTGCTATGAGGAAATTTATTTATAACTTGGCCAAGTTGGTAGGGGAGATTGGTTCACCCCACTTTCCACTCGCAGAAGCACACCTAGTTGTAGAAGGGGAGAGGAAAAGCCAGGAAGTGCTCAGATGTAGATTCGGCAGAGCTTTGGCCCAAAGGGAAGTGTTGAGCACTCTGAAAATGAATCTCCCTCAGTGTGTGCGCATGCGTGTGTGTGTGTGTGTGTGTGTGTGTGTCTGTACAGGAGAGGTGATTTACACTCTCACCATGAGGAAGCTTGGGGAAACAGTTTAGCTTTTCAAAAATCTTAGTTTTTAAAGATTCCCTTTAACCTCTCAGTTACATATGTACTCAGTGGGATAGTATTTAGCCATAAAGAAGAGTAAAGTAATGTCATTTCCACACATCATCAGTGCAACTGGAGGGCATCATAAGTGAAATAAGCCAGACACAGAAAGACAAATATTGCATGTTTCCTCTCCTGTGTGGAAACTAGGAGGGGGGAAAAAAAAGATGAACTGAATGTAGGAAAGAAAACAAGGTTCTGGGGGAGAAGAGTGGGTAGCTAGAAAGGTGGATAAGACTGAACCAGGACACGTGCGTGCATGCAAACATTACAGTCAAATCCCTTAATTTGTACAGCTAATACATTAATAATTATATTTTAACATTTCAAAAAATTAGAAGAAGCAATAAAAATAGAATTTATAATATAAATGTGATGGAAAAATTAAGTCATCAAGCTTATGTCATGCTATTTATTATAAGTAGGCTAGACTTGCTTTTAAAAAAGAAACAGCTCTTAGATTTGATTGACAAGTATAGGAAAAGTTATTATAATATTAAACATTACAAATAATTTTAATTTCCCTCAAAAATGAGAAAACTGTAAGTTCCATACAATGGGAGGTCGCACAGCCCTTAGAGAATGAAGTAGCTCTGTATGTATGAGATAAGACATGATCTCCAAGATATGTCTTTAAAAAGAAAGGTAAAAGTGTTGGAAGGCTGTAATTATTTTTAGATAAAGACCTTTTTTAAAATATTATGCTTATTTTTACTGGGAAGAGGAAGTACATGGTTGGAGAGAGAGGACAAGGAAACACTTTTCACCATCTTTCTTTTTGAATTTCACTTTTGTACCCAAGTGAACATTACTAATTTTAAAATATGAGTAAAGAACTTTCAATAAACACTTAATTAAAACTTAAATTATTTTAGCTAAAAAATAATGAAAATTAAAATTTTAATAAAGAACTGACAAATTTAATTGACTAATAATTATGTATCTTTTTTTAATGATCAAATTACCACCAGGGATGGCTCTGGTTCTTTCAATATTCCAGAAACATACGACATATAGCGTGTAGCAGAGAGAAAACACAGCCCCCGTGAAGGCCCACTGCAAAAGTACCAAGCGGAGAAACCAAAGCAAGAGTACAACATAGTGTAATTCAAGGAAACAGAACAAACACTTAGGCACACATGAAACAGACTCGGGAAAATGCTGCCAGGCGGAAGGTAAAGATCTTGCACATTGATTAGAAAATGGTATAAAAGTGATCAAAGAACATAGATAGTTCAGGAAAGAAATACAAAGGCCATTAAATGCATAGTCACAACCCTAACAGTGAAGGAAATGAAAAATTGAAAAAGATTAATGAGCTGTCATCTTGCACTAGGTTATCCAAGATGTAAAAGATCAAAAACATTAAATTTTGTTTAAGGTATGAGGAACTGGATGTTTTCGTGGACTCTGTTTTTAAAGGGCAATCTGGCAGTATGTATTTCTGTCCTTCCCTCCTTTTTTTTTTTTTTTAAATTTCCAGGGATCTAACCCAGGCCTTGCTCATGCTAGGCAAGCAGCAAACCATTGAGGTACACTCCCAACCCATGGCAACTCCTACCTTCTAGGAATTCTTCCTAAGGAATTAGTTGGAGAGAAGCCCTTCCATACAGTGCATACACAATTCTGTTCATCTCAGTTCTGTTATAGGAGTGACCTGGGCATTTTCAGAATCAATTACAATATACTCAGTTGTTACAACTTCTTGCAGCCAGTAAGATTGATGATATTGATTTATGGTTTTTTGACAATGATGTATTTATGGAATGTCCATTTAGTTTTGCAAAGTTGTACAGCCACTAAATACTAAGTTTTGAATGAACATAGATTACATTTATACCTTAATATATACATATATAAATATATTACATAGAATGTATATGTATTATATATAATACACACATTTATGCAAATATCTACAAAATATTTGATCTTACTGAGTTTATTTCCATTTCCGCCTCCACACCCCTCTTCCCTTCCAGGACAGAGAATAGTCAAAAAAGATAAGTGGAGCTAGACATGGTGGCACACGCCTGTAATCCCAGCACTTTGGGAGGCTGAGGCAGGAGGAAGCAAGTTTGAGCCTTGCACAGGCAATTTGGATATTTAGCGAGAGCCTGTCTCGAAATAAAAAATAAAAAAGGGCCGGGGGTGTAGTTCAGAGCTAATGCTCTGGGTTCAATCCCCAGTGTGGGAAGGGTGAGGATTATTTTTGTTAGTTTTAAAGGTTTAGGAGGAGTTAATTAACTAATTAACAGCCTGGGAGTGGCCCTGGCTTCCGATAGGGTGATAGTGACATCATGCTAGAAGCAGCAGCCAATAGCGGCGTCCCTGTTCAGGGAATTTCCTAAACAGGGACTCAAGGAGAGGCGTCGGGACAGCTGTGCAGGAGCAGCTTCCGCCCGGCTCGGCCGCGCCCGGCTGCAGGCCCCGCCCCGCCGGCGCCCTTCAGTTCCAGGCCGCTCCGCTCTGTCCCGCGCTGAGCCTGGTCCCTGCCGTGGAGGCTCAGCATCCTCCCCTGAGTGCTCAGCCCCTGGCCCTCACAGATCGCTAAATAAAAGCCGATGCCCCAGCCACCGGTGAGCGCGCCGTCGCCACCGCGGACTCCTCGACTTCCGGATACCGTTTTCTGGCTACACGTTCAGAAAGAGGAAAACAAAACACAAATCACGAGGAAATGAATCACCCACAAATATCCGTGGTAAACAATATTGGCTATTCCCCTAAAAATAAGACAGATTTACAAATTGGGAATTGCAGCGATTACAGTTTTATGTTTGCCTGCACGCAAGCATTTCCCCATGAAATGTCTTAGTTTTTCAAAAAGTGACTTTATACTGTTCTATCATATGGAATAATTTATTTAACTTTACCCCTACTCTTGGATATTTAAATTATTTTCAACTATTCCCTATTTTAAATGTAACGAACAAGGATGGATCTTTTGTGCATATGTTCTTGTCCCAATATCTGACTGTTTCCATAAGGCACAATCTCAGTGAAATGATTATTTTCCCTAAAATAATTTGGGTAATCATCTTTTCTTGTTATTCCAAATTAAATTAACATCATTCCATCAAGTTTCAGAACCAAACATCTAGGTATTTAAAGTTATGTCTGCTTGTTCTGGTCAGTTTTTATTTCAGTAAAACTTTGTAGTTGTTTTAAAATTTAATTCAAAGTAGTATTATACAGTATTTTAGTTGCTATCATGCATGGGATCATTTCCATATTTTCTAACCTGGTATTGCTGGTAGAAAAAGTGACAGTAGCTGACACTGGTAAAAAAATGGCAATAGTAATGCCATGTTTCAAGCCTTAAGAACATTGAAACTGTTAAGGTCCCTGAAAATGCCTGCAACACATGTTAATGATGGGAATCATTTTCATAAGACATAGCTAATTATTAAAGCTTTGCTGTAACGAGTGGTAAAAACAGTAAAATTCCTAGATGTTAATAAGAAATTGCATGTGATTTTTTTTAACACAGAAAAAGACTCTATGGCAATGAATCACAGGGCAAGGATGTCATCAGAGTGTACTTCAAATGCAAAAAAAAATGAACAAATAAAAATTTGGCTCAGAAAAAGTGTTATAAATGAATGTCATTAGGACTCACTTGAGTCTCTTAGTAGTTCTAATGTTTTCAGTTGAGTTTCTGAGCAATTATCACACCAGCAAATTTGCGGTATATGTCTAACATCTTGCTTTATATGTTTTGATTTTTTTTAGTGCAAAATAGCCCTTTATATCCCATTTTGTCCTTTTCCTTTGAATTACTGTCTAAAATTGTTCCCAATTCTTTTTTGTTTGGAATCACACTCCTGGCCACTGTGGTTCATTGGTCATTTTGTTCAAGATTTGTTTTTTAAGTAAGTTTCTAAAATCTAATTAGAGTTTTTTAAATCCATTCAAAAAATCTTAATTTTAAAATAAAAAGTTTTTTAAATGGATGAATTGGCATAGCAGGAATGATTTTGTGGATTCTTACTGTGTTTTCATTCTTACCACATAGACTATCTTCTTTCTTTTCTATGTTTTCATGTTTTGAAGTTATCTGTAGTGTTTTAAAAGTCTAGTGTTTTAGTGTTCCCTTAAAACAACTTTTCAGTAGATACTTGCTTAGTATAGAAGTACAGAACAAAACAATGTATTTTTTTAATTATGGTCCTTCTCACATCATTTCTTCTATAGCATTTAAGGAACTCTAAGAATTTAAGCTAATTCTCTTGCCTCCAAATTTTCTGTATTTAATTAGTATAACCTAGTTACATAATCCAATCATTGTTATTAATTATATTTAACATTATGTTATTTCTTCCAAGAATAGTTTTTGATATTAACACATATTTGCTCAAATTATTCCAAGTAGGGCTCATTGCTGGTATATTTTTTGAATCCTTACTTTTTTTAAATGACATTTTTACCTTAACACAACTTGTCTGGGTATAAATTTCTGTATGATTCACAATCTTTGTTCAGGATTTTATACCTATTTTCCCATCATTTGTCTTTCAGTAACCCCAATTTATTTTATTCCTTTGTAAACAACTAAGTGTGAATTGTGTTTTGCATTTTAATCTTAAATGTTAGTAAAATTTATTTTGTGTTCTGTAATTCAAAGTATTTGCCGGGAATTTGTTTAGAATGTGATCAGCACTTTCAGTCTCTTAATGGTTCAAATTTGTTCTGATTTTTTTCCTGTAATTTTTAAATTAGATTTCTATTTTGTCTTCCACTTCTTTATTTGTTCGTTTATTTTAGTTCCTTTCCCATCTTCTAGCAATATTATCAAATTTATCTTCTGCATTCCTTGCTCAGTTTTTCTCCACCTTGTAACAATTCTGTTCTTTATATCTTGTCTTAATTTTTATTTTATTAGTACATGTTTGCGATATACGATGATTACATTCCTTGTGTGGAGTTGGTACATGTACATAACCATCTTAATTCTTTTTCGTCCCCTTCCCCTCCACTCCCTCCCTCTCCTTCTATCACTTTTGTAAAAATATCTATCTCCCTGTTTCCTGTTACCTATCTTTTATTTTCCTCTTTAGTTTATTTATACGTTGAGTTTCTCATATAAGAAAAACCATACAATATTTAAGCTTGTGTGTTTGATTTATTTCACTTAACATTATGCCCTCAAGGTGCATCCATTTTCCTAGCAGTCTCTATGGTAGAGTAATAATCCATCATGTGTATATGCCACATTTTCTTTATCCATTCATTTGTTGATGGACATATAGGCTGCTTTCAAGATTTAACTATTATGTGTTTTGCTGCTCTAAACATGCACATTCATGTATCATTAATACTCTATCTTTAACTCTTTCAGGAAGATAACTAGAAGGGGAAAGCTAGGTCGAAAGGAATTTGTATTTTTAGAGTTTGAGGAATCTCTGTCCTGATATCATATCCATAGTGGCTGTATTAATTTACACTCCATCGACAATGCAGAAGAGCTCCTTTCTCCCCATAGCCCCACCAGCATGTGCTGTTATTTGATTTCTTGATGACAGCCATTCCTGCTGGAGTAAGATCGAATCTCAGTTCTGTTTTAGCATTTTTCTAAGGGCCAGAAACGTTGAACATTTTTAATGTGGTTTGGGGCATTTGTACTTCTTCTGAGAAGTGTCTGTTCATCTAAGTTGCCCATTTTTTTATTGCATCTTTTATTTGGGGGATATAATTTTTCTGAGTTCTTTATATTTTGTAGATATTAGTCCTCTATCTGAGGTGTAGCTGGCAAAAATGTTTTCCCATTCTATAGGTTGTCTCTTCACTCTCTTGTTTCCTTTGGTGTACAGAAGCTTTTGAATTTGATACAGTCCCATTTGTTGATTTATCTCTTTTTTCCCCAATTTCTGATTTATTTCTTGTGGAATAAGGTTTCTGTTCAAAAAATCTCCACCTGCACTTATGTCTTCAATACACCAATAATGAACTCAATGAGAAATTAGGAAAATAATGCCATTCACAATAGAATCAAGAAAAATTAAATACTTAGGTATTAACCTAAGGAAGTGAGAGATCTCTACAATGAAAGCTACAGTACTCTAAAAAAAAAAAAAAAAGGAGATCGAAGAGCACATCAGAAATGTCCTCTTTCCTGGATCAGCAGAGCCAGTATTGTCAAAATGACCATACTTCCAAAATCAATAACCAGATTTAATGCAATACCAGTCAAAATACCAACAGCATCCCTCACAAAACAAGAAAACAAACCTAAAATTCATATGGAACCAGAAGAGACCCAAAAGCAATCCTGGGCAACAAGAGCAAAGCAGGAGGCATCACAATCCCAGACTTCAAGTGATATTACAAAACTATAGTGAATAATAATAATAATAATAATAATAATAATAAATAGCATGTTACTGGCACAAAAAACAGACATGTTGATGCCTCTTCTGTGGGCTTCAGGGTTACATCACCTCAGATTCTTGCAGGTCTATTCGATATCACTTCCCTTTTTGTTTTATTTCCCTCCCCATTCTAGTGAAGATCACTCCTTATTAAGGATGCTAGAGCTTCTTTCTGGGTACTGGAGGAGCCTATGTGCCTAAGAGGTCCATAGTAGCACCCCCATTATCCACCAGTTTAGTCACCTGTGGTCAACTACAGGTTAGAAGAGTGACTTTTGTAGAATGAGAGCGAGAGAGAAAATTTACATACTTTCATCACAGTATATTGTTGTAATTGTTCTATTGTTAATCTCTTACTGTGCCTAATTTATACATTAAACTTTATCATAACCATGTATGTATAGGAAAAAATAGAGTATCTATAGGATTTGGTTCTAAAGGAGGTCTTGGAATGTATCCCCCAAGGATAAGGGAGGCTACTGTAGTCTTCTACTGAGTCTTCAAAAGAGTTCCTTCCCCTTGTCCTGTGGTACTTGTCTTTTAATTACTAGACTCAGTGTCTAAGGAAGTACAATCTAAGTAGATCCCTTTGACCCCACCAGAGTGCCACTGGGGTGATGGCAGGTGGGGTCCCTCCCAACCCCTCCCAACATCAGAGTGAGGAGCCCCTGCTGCCTCCTGGAGGTGGGATCTTATACTTCTACAGCTCTCCTGAAACTATAAAAAAGTGTCCGATCAAAACTTAAACACGAGGCCAGGGATTTAGCTCAGTGTTTCCACCGCTTGCCTCGCAAGCGCAAGGACCTGAGTTCAATCCCCAGTACCAAAAAAAAAAAAAATTAAACACGATCCGAGCCACAAACCCACAGGCACACTGGTAAGAGTCCTTCCTGCTGGGTCCCGCTGTTTTGTAGGAATTATACCTCCCCAGACGCAAGGTGTGGCCACCAGTTCCCTGCCCTCTGTTGAGCTGTTGGCTGGGACTTGTAGTAACTGAATGAGAAGGAAAGAAGAAAAGAGGGTCGCTGACCCTTAGAGATGTAGCTTAGGGAAAATAGTTGATCACATGGAAGCGAGACTAGGGTGATTGGTACCCAAGGCTGGGAGGCTAGGAGGGGTGGGGGAAAGGGAGAGGTTGATTAACAGGTACTGAGTCAGTTGGATGAGAGGAAGACATTCTGCTGTGCCACTGTAGGGTGACCTTGGGTAACAATAAGGACTTCGAATGTTTTCACCATAAAGAAATGATATTTGAGGAGCAGATATACTTACAGTGATTTGAACACTGCCCAATATATATGAGTGTGTATATCAAAACACCTCATGGTAGCCCATAAATATGTACAGATCTTATACGCCAGATGAACTTCTTAAAAAGTACCTTGGGAACAGTAGAGTTAGGACACGTAAGGAAGGCAACTCCCCTAATTAAAATAATGCCCAGATCCTCAGCCTCAACCCCGTCAGATAATTCCCAGGTGAGGAGCACAGCTGGATCCCACAACCTCAGTTTTTGCTTCCCCAATTCTCTTTCTCCCCAGGGATGACTTCATTCATTTATGCAATCACTCAATACAGATTAGCCTTAGTAAGCTTCTCTGTAACCTGGTGGTGATGACTGTGGAGCCCCAATGTGAGAGTTTCTCCTTTAGCACCTACACCTGAGACCAGGCTTTCTGAGAGCAAGGGGATCATGTCAGGAGTTACTTACAGGCACGACTCTGCAGCACCAACAAGGCCACCTTGGTGGAACCAAAAGTCCAGCATCGGAACCTCAGTCTGATCCTCTGGTCTCGACAGGAGAGAGAGGGAGGGACACAGTACCTTTTCATATTTCTAAGTGGGTTTTAAACTCCAGCCCCACTGGGTTTACAGATAAGGGCATTGCCTTTAATTTCTGCCAATAGGTGGGGCACACATTAGGTTTTTTTCTTTTTCTTTTTTGGACTGTACTGGGGATAGAACCCAGGGCCTTTATCCTGAGCTACATCCCCAGCCCTTCTTTACTCTTATTTGAGACAGGGTCTCACTAAGTCACCAAGTTTCCTAGGCTGGCCAGGCTCAAACTTATGGTCCTCATGCCTCAGTCCCCCAGGGTCCTGGGGTTATAGTTATGTGCCATCATACCTGGCTACATGAGTCACTTTTTTGTTGGTGGTGGCTGTTCTCATCTTTTCTTCTGTCTCCACTGTATTTGGGAGAAGCCACACCCGGGGCTACAAGCTGTCCATGCCACCTTGAACTGGAGTCAAAATTGTTTTCCATCTGCATCGTACCTGGCTCCCAGCCCACTTACCCTCTTCTGTCTTCAACATGCATGCTGTTTTGTTTTGTCATGCCACCTTCCTTGTGTTCTGCCTCTGCCTCTCTGTTCTATCCACTCCTCGTGGGCCTAACCCAAATCTTTGGCCCGCTCCTAAATGGGTCAGTGCTCCCTGGGACTCTGCCCCTGTCTCCTTTGATCTGTTCATTCTCCATGCGACAGCTCAGAATCCCGTGGCCTCGGCAAGATCACGTGCTGACTGTGTCTGGCCCTGTACAAGGGATGATTGAAAAGTATGGTGAGTGCTTAAAATTTTTTTTAAATGATTGCAGTAAAACACACATTACCACGAATCCCCTTCACAATACTCCCCCTCGCTGCAAACACATTTATCCATTGTTCTTGTCACTCACGGAAGCACTTTTGAAGTTCTCTTTCCTGAGTGTCTTTACAAGGTGTGATCAAAAAATACAGTGAATGCTCCTGCCACTTGTAAAAATGTGATGTGTCTTCATCCTTCGCCTCATCCACCAGATCTGGTGCTATGTGACTTCCAGCTTCTCCTCAAAGGCAAAATGACCACAAAAGGAAAACATTTTGAATTAATTTAGGATTTTGAGGCAACCAGGACAGTGTAACTAAAGACATTCCCCGAAGAGGACTTCCAGAACTGCTTCAGAAAGTGGCAAGACTGGTGGGATAAGTGTATTTGAAGCAAGGGGGAGAATTTTGAAGGGGATGCATGCCAATGTGTCTTTAGCTGAATTTTGTTTATTTATCCACACACCATAGTTTTCACTCACACCTCATATCTCATGTCCAGCTCTCGAGCTACAGAGCTTGTGCCCAGTGGCCTTCTCCCTCTTCCCACCTGACAAGTCCTAGACACCACAGCCCGCTCACCTGCCCTCCTCCAGCCCAGCTCTCAGTGACCAGCAGGTCACTGAAGCCAAACCCAGGCAGCCAGCGGCTCCCCAGCTTCCTCGGCTGATCCGCAGAGCCCGTTCCTCCTCTTTGTCTCCCTCATCCCCTCCGTGGGGTTGGGCCTCATAAACTGAACTGCCTCGTTATGCTGCGTTTAGTGCTGCACACCCCGGTGCTTTGGGGTTTGGGAGTGGTAACACCAGGAGTCTTGGGTTTGAGGTCTGGCTTTGTGGTGAGGGGCCAGTGACGCACCAGCCTCCTGTCCTCCAGCCTCTCTCTCACACGGTGCTCAGTGGTGGCAAGGAATACAATAGCAAAGGGGATGTGCTTCGGGAGTAAACAGGTAGGTTCCAGGGCCGGTACAGGTAAGGAAGGGCCCCTTAGCTGGTGCTGTAGCTCAGTTTAGGAGAGGCCGCCAAACAGCGCCAGTGCAGCATGAGCTCTAAATTCATGCCATGCCCAGTGGGGGGCGCTGTTCACACATCGTCACCCTGCTTCCTCAGGGCTCCCGGGTGCTGCTTCCTGTGCAGAACCCGGTGCAGATTCGCATCCCTAGAAGAGGCCTTCGTGGAGCCTGGCTCCCCAGACCTTCCGGCTCGTTTCCCTGGGCTTTTATGTACCTCCCTGGTCCTCGTGTTCCCAGACTGTTCCATGAACTACATTATGCAAATCCCCAGCCAGCCCAGTATCCTTAGAAACCGAATCTCCCATCCTCCTCAGCCTGTTCCATGGCATTGGAAACCCACCCAAGTGACACCCACGAGCAAGGACAAGCCGCACCCCAGAGCAGGAAAGCTGCCCTGAGAACAGGCTGGCAGGCTTCAGTCTTTACTGACGTGCCTGGGGGTATGGGCAGGCCAGGCCAGGTAAAAAGCTGCATTTTATGTTTGAAACCTGGAAAGGAGGTGCTTTGATCCCAGCATCTCCCATCTCTAACAGTCATCTTTGTCCAATCCAAATAGCTTGGCTGCCATTAAAATCACCTCCATAGTGGGGAGGAGTCAGTTTTGACATCTTTAATCACATATATACAGGTATGTGAGCCTGTAGAAGGTGACGATCCAATTTTATTGTGCATGATCCAGTCACTAATCTTATGCACAATTTTGCAAGATCTGCTCCTCTCCAGAATATCCTTTCCTATGCTGGAAACATTATGACTCTTCTTTCTCCAGGCTCAAAATATGAGGCAAAGCCTCTGGTACCATACCCACATTTTTTTTGTTTGTTTGGTTTTGTTTTGCTTTTGGCGTTTTGGTTTTTGAGACAGGATCTCACTATGTAGCCCAGGCTGGCCTTGAACTTGAGATGATCCTCCTCCCTCGGGCTCCCAACTGCTGGGATTACGGACGTACACAATTGTGCCCGACTGACACCCAGATTCTCGAGACCCGGTCTGCAGTGGCACTCTGAATCCCCTATCTTCTGCGGGAAAGACACAGCATCTTGCAAGTGACACAAATTGTGAACCACACAGTATTAGAACTGGAAATGACCTGGAAAAAATAAGCCAGTGTCCAGGTTTTCCTGCTTGCAGAAGTTGGATGTTTTATCAGAGCGTCACAGGGGCAGGTTTAACAATAGAGAACTCAACCGCTAAACTCAAGTTTCAAGCACTGTTCTGTTCTAAGTTATTTACACATTTACTTAAATCTCGCAACTGCTGGAAGAGGTAGGGACTCATCTCTTTTGCACCTGATGGAAATAAGGCAGAGAGGCAAAGACACTCTCTCGAGGTCACACAGTAGGCGACTCAGTTTGGACCCAGATTGTTCAATCCCATATCCCCGATTCCTACCCCTAGATGGCTTTGTGAAGATTGAGGCTGTTTTTGTTTGTTTGCAGTACCCAGGTTTTAACCCAGGGACATGAGGGTTCAGATTTTCAAATGTATGCCGAGGTCTCAGGTTTAAGGTTTCTATTTAGCTTTTTCTTTTTGTTTTAAAACCCTGCAGTGCAATATTTAAACAAAAACAAAAAATGAAATCCACCAACTGAACTGATTGCATGAAAACATCCAGGACAAACCTCCCGCCTGAGGAGAGAAAATTATTTTAATAATATTTTTTGAGTTTTCTCCTCTTGGTTGGGTTGCTTAGGGACACAGAGCAGGGGAATCTGTTCTTACAGTGTGCTGGGGTGGGCAGAATATACTCATCCCCAGACTGTGTACTATGCAAAAAATATCTCTGGAAAGATGAAAGAGACAATGATGAAAAGCAATTGCCTACAAGGAGGGGAGTCGAGTGTGCAGAAGAACAACTGTTCCAGTACATTTTGTACCTTTGGCATCTGCAGCCATGTAAACAGATTATCTAACCAAACACACGCAAATTAAAGACAAGCTCTTGCTTGCCTTTTTGTATGTTGCATGTCTATGTTTACTGTGAAATCTTTCATCGGCTACTAAGGCATATCCACTGTCCTATGTTACTGAAATCTTTTCATAAACATGTTTATGTACAATCTTGTTAACAATCTGAGGAAATATAAGCACTCATGACATAGCTTGTATTTCTTACTTTCTCACCTTTCTTTGGCATTTGTCATTATTGTGAATCATAATTTTAACATGTACAGACTCCCACTTGCAGAAGAATTAACCAACATATAATAAGCCGATGGTAGATGTAGGATCGTAGGACTGGGCATTTACCAGCCCCACCCCACTGGATGTTCTAGGGACTGGGGCAGGTGTGGCACCTTCACTCCTCCTAGGAGCAGGGGTTCACAAGGCAGGGATCTGCAGTTCAGGTTTTGTGTCCCTGGCCCCTTTCTAAAATGGCACAACGCTTTATGGAGCTTGGAAGGACAGCTTTTCAGCCACACACTGCTCAGGGACAGGACATGTTCTGAGAAATGTGCCATTAGGCAGTTACATCCCCACGTGAGCACCATGGTGCACTTACACCAGCCCAGATGGTACAGTGGTGCACTGCTGTACTGGCACCGTAGGCCATGGGCCCGTGTGAGGTATCTGTGTCCTCATGCAGCTAAACACAGAGAAGGTCGAGGAAAAACTACTAGAATTTTACAGGAATTTTCCAGCCCCATTACAATCTTATGGAACTACCTTTATGTGGCCTGTGGCTGATTCCAGTGTCCTTATGTGGTACATGACTACATGTGCTCAACACTGATGACTGTGGCCCAGCAACATGCCTGATGGGGCTGGCAAGGTTTTGGTGATGGGCCCTGGCATTCACAAATCTCCAGACAGCCTAGAGCTTCCTCGCAGGGTGGGGAGCACACAGCGGTAGCCAAGGGAGCCCCGGCAGGGCCCATGCTGAGGAAGGGGGAAGGGGACAAGAACCAGCCAGGGGATCTTTCAATGTCACTCTACGGTGCAGGGGAATTTCCTGCCCTGCCCCATCACGAACCATGAAGGTCGAGAAAGCCTTCCACTGTTCTGCTATTTAGCCAGTGACCACATTCTTTTGGAATTTCACCCTCCAGAAGGAGAAGCACAGGTCTGCAATTCTAGCTACTCAGGAGTCTGGGGCAGGAGGATCCCACATTCCAGGCTAGCCTAGGCAACTCAGTGACAACCTGTCTCAAAATAAAAAGGGGAGGGGATGTAGCCCAGTGGTAGCGTCCCTGGGTTTGATTCCCAGTACCACCAAAAAAAAAAAAAAAAAAAAAAATCTAGAATATGCAAACAAAAGAAAAAAATTAATTGGACATCATTAAAATTAAAAACTAAACTTTTGGATTTGAAAGGCTTTTGAGAAGGTGACAGACAACCCAGAGAATGAAAGTTTTATAAGTCAGGTATCTGACAACAGACTTGTATTTAGAATAAAAAGACAAGTGACCAATTAAAATTTGGCAAATTCTCTGGAGTTTTCCTAAGCAGATCACAAATGGCAAACACGTGGGAAGATGCTCAATACGATCAGCCACCAGGGAAACCCAAACCAAAGCTACGGTGAGCCACCCCACCACCCTTGGCAGGATCGCAGTTAGAAGACAGATGACAGTGCTGGCAGAGGCAGCCAACCTGAACCCTTGCCCACTCCTGGTGGGAAGAGAACATGGTACCTCTGCATAGGAAAACAGCTTGGCTGTTCCACAAAAGATCAGAGTGGCCAAGTGATCCGGCAAGTCTATTCCCAAGTATTTATTTACCACAAAGAATCAAAGACATGTCCACATAAACATGTGTACACAAATGTTCGTAGCAGCATTATTTATAATAGACAAAAATGGAAACAGCCAAAACCCATCAACTGATAAATAAAATGCATATAACTCCATTCAATAGATTACAAAAAGAATAAATACATGCGACAACATGGATGAACTTGAAACAAGAACACTGAAAGCCATATTAAAAGAAAGAATGTATCATTTTAATTTTTGTGAAAAAGCCTAGGCTATCCAAAGTTGCTCAGGCTAGGCTGGAACTTGCGAACCTAGAGTGCTGGGATCACAGGTGTATATCACCACACCCAGATCATATTATCTTTAATTTAAAAAAAAAAAAAAAACTTACATCCAAGGTGAAAATAAAAACATTTTTAAACTTTATTATCACTAACAAAGTACTTTCAGGTACGTTTACTATACAGAAACTGTATCTGATAGGTAAACACTCGCTAGCAGAAGGCATACACACTCAAGACCTGCTCGGCCCCCAAAGTACACAGAGCCTTCCTGGGTCTGAGCACCTGGCAGCCCACGGGGAAATGTTTGCCTTTACCACCCTGCTTCCCAGGACAGTGGGCTGCAACAGAAACCACCTGCAGGCCTGGGAAAGAAAAGGTGGAGGCAAACAGCAGACAGAGAGGAGAAATCTAGGAAACTTCAGCACCTGGCAGTGCAAAAACCAGGATGGGGCGAGGGGAGGCAAGAAGGCAGCCAAGACGAGGTGTCTGCCTCCCATGGTGTTCAATAGGCTCTTGGGTCACAGCCATGGGGGCCCAGAGTGCACCCTCTCTGCTTCCTAACTACAAAGGGCCCCCTCCTTCCTTCCCTTCTCAGACCTTGGAAAGAACCAAGCAGAGGAATTTCCTCCGTGGCAGTTACAGAAGGACACCGCCTGACAGTCCTATCATCTCACAGGTGAGGAAACTGAGGCCCAGTATGGGAACTGCCTGCTCAGGTATAAACCGAAAAACGGGAGCTGACCAATGGGGTCGGGAAGCTTTGTCTCAGCCTGCTCAGTGGGATCTGTGCAGTTTTAAAACAGTAACATAAGGTAACAGACAAGTCCAGCCCCAGGTCAGTCCCAAAGCCATGGCATGGGCCTGCATTAGGTGCTTTACTTACTGTATTCTGGAAGCTCTGGAGCTGGGGACTCAATGAGTGACCAGCCCCTCCCAGGTCAGTGAATCCTGTGACAACCCCCCGCCCAAGCCCTGCCCCACTCCCTACTGAATCTGCCTCACTGGGCTCTTGAGGGGCAGTGTCAGTCCCACAAGGGTAGCCCCAACACCCCAGAACCGGCTGCAACTACTCAAATTGGCCAATCCTAAGCCTCTGCACTCCGCTTTCTCCACCCTGCCTTTCCTTCCCAGCAAACTACAAAGAAGGCTTTGCCTGTACTTCCTCCTTGCTCCCCCTGCCTCCTGAGTGGCCCTGGGCCTCCCTGGCTGGCCCTATGTGGCAGAGCCCTCTCTCTCCTCTTGGGAACACAGTGATAAACAACTTCCAATAGCAGTGCTCACTTCAGCAGCACATGTACTAAAACAATTTCCAATAGCAGTCATCTGGATGGTTGGCCTCACCGATCCCAAAAATAATGAAACCTCCTCGTAAAACAAGCCCACTCCAGAAGCAAACATTATCTCCAGAAGTCCTGGAATGAGGTTCAGAACGTTCACATCCTGAAGGTGCCCGACTCTGGGGAGAGCCTGGGCTCAGCAAGGGGCTTCCTGGGCGAGGCTTCTGAGAGAAGGGAAGGGGCCAAAACCAAAGACAGGTGTAGGGCTTGGAGCCCCAGCAAGAACTAGAGAGCTGCAGAGATGCATCATGAAGGCAGGGGCAGAGGCACGCAGGCCCACGCGGGCTTCAGGAGGAGGCTCGGGTCTGCTCAGCTGTCCAGATCCTGCTTGATGCTGATTCGCAGCGGGCAGATGCGCAAAGGCTCAGGGGGCCTGTCGTCCCGTGCACTCCCCACATAGAAGTAGGGCCGCACCTCCCCAAAGCGGGCGTGGAAGGTATACAGGTGGCACTGGCGCTCGGCGTCGTAGAAGGACAGCTCACCCTCGTCACACTCTAGCTGCACGCGCAGGCGGCGTGGGATGGCCAGGACCAGGGGTGATGTGGCCGTGTCGGAGGCCACACAGTGGTCCCCCTCCACACCCTGCGTGCGGCACAAGTACCAGAAACCGGAGCGCATGTCGTGATAGGAGCCCTGTGAGTGGCCGTCCGTGGCCTCCTCCGACTGCACCCGCACCACACCCACCCGCCAGCTCTGCAGCCCGCCCAGGGCCACCTCCCAGGTGTGGGAGCCCTTTGAGAAGGTTTGCGAGCCCAGCAGGCAGGGCGCTGAGGAGAAGCGCTCCGGGTTCTCCACCTGCACATGGTAGCCACGGTTGGTGACACTGGTGAGGTCATCAGCCACCGAGAGCCAGCCAGCTGCTGTGTTAGGATCCAGGCTGAAGGGCACTGAGGACAGAAGGGGAAGAAGGCGACAGTCAGTGAACACGACACCCCTCCTGCCATGCTGGCTGGTCTGCCAGGCCCACACAACCACCTGTGTCCCACCTGCCCAGGCATCCAGGGCGCCACACAAGCTCTTGGGGTTAGGGGTTGGAATGGGTTCCTATAGAAGACACAGGAAGTCCTGAGCCCCAGGACTTCAGAAAATAGCCTTAATTAGGAGTGGGGTTGATACAAATGAAATTAGTTAAGATGAACTCAGACTGTAGTAGGGCCAGCCTTTAATCCAACATGACTGGGTTCTTCTAAAGAGGGGGAAAGCGACAAGACACCAGTGGGAAGAATGGCATCAGGTGACAGAGGGTGGAGGTCAAAGTGTTGCAGCCACAAGCCAGGGACAATTAAGCAGTGCCTACAGGCCCCAGAAGCTAGAAGAGGTGAGAAGGGTCTGCCCTACAAATTTCAGAGGACCATGGCCCTGCTGCCACCTGGACTGGGAGAATAAATTTCGTTAATTTTAACCAACCTGGTTTGTGGTCCTTTGTTATAGCAGCCAGAGATACTAACAGAGGAGGGACTCATAATGTTCCTAAGACTGCAGCGACTTAGAAAAGCATGACATTTCTCTCCCTGACACACCAGGACACAAGGATGGCACAGGCTGCAGTCGCCTTGGGAGAGGTGGCCCTGGATGAGGTCCCTCGTCATACATGTTACAGTTCTGAATAGGCAGGGGAATGTTTGTCTTTCTGAATAGGTGACAGAGGGTCAGGTCCCACCCAGGAAGGAGCTGGGCCAGATGGGGCTGGAGTCCAGCGTGGGGAGAGAAGTGGCCGAGTGTGCCCGGAGGCTGGAGGGAGCCAGCTGGGAGATGGGGTGCAGCCTGGGAGAAGGCTTGGCTGGCTCCCTGGCAGCGTGCAGTGCTTCCCTGCCTGGACTGCCTGCCCGCATCTCTCACCGGATTGCACACACGTCATCATCTTCTTCCAGACACGGTACCGGAGGGAGCTGAGGTACTTGCAGACATCGATGAGCATGTCTGCCTGGACAGGCTCCGGCTCCATGGTGCAGAAGAGCCTGGGAAAGGAGGACTGCGCATGGTGTGCAGTGCTGGGGCCGGGCATCCCGGGGTGGGCCCAGGACTTGTCCCCTTGCCTCGGGTCTAAGTGCCTGGGCATCTTCCCCGACACAGTCCCCCGGACTGGGCCACAAGCCCGTCTGGCTGCCACACCACTCAGGGTTTGGTCAGAGGCTCATCCTACCGTAGCTGTGAGAGATACAAATACGAGGTTCTGCACTGTGGCTGCTGTCCTCGTGGACAGAAATCACATGTATGTGCTCACAGATGTACAACGCTCCAACAGAGCCAAAACGTCTCCCAGCCTTTCCTGAACACCTCCAGGGACAGGGACAGGGTTCTTCCTAATTCACCCCAAAGAAGCCAACAGCCATCAGTGTCCTGAGGCTGAAAGCAAGGAGGCCAGCCAAAAACCAAACCTCAATGTTGGGAGGCCACTGAGAAATACGAGCCATGTGCGTGGCACTGTCCTCCCCACACAGTGACCCTCCACCCAGGGACAAACAACTCTCCAATGCCCCGCCAGCCAGCATGGGTGCTGTGAAAGGACTCTGCACCTGCCCGGCCACTCTCTCCGGGCGCCACCCAGCTGGCTGCATTACCTGCCTGGCCCTGGGGCCACTGGATTTTGCACCACTGGGTTTTCTGCCTGCTCTTGCCCTCCCCTCCACGAGACCTGGCAACTTACCGGCGTTTTCGGCTCTTGTGTTTCTGAAGGAAAAAACAGACAGAGAGAGTGTGTGAGTTTCTAACCTCTGGGGAGTCATACCTCCCATGTTCATGAATCAGATTTAACAGTTATGATGTCAGTACTTCCTAAATTGGTACACAGATTGAGTGTAATCCCTGTCAAAATCCCAAGTGACTTCTTCACAGAAACGAAAACACCAACTCTAAAATTCATACTGAAATTCAAGGAACCCAGAATATACAAAATAATCTTGAAAAAGAAAAGCAAAGTTGGGATGTCTCATACTGCCAACAGTAATGAAGACAATGAAAACTGGCATACAGCCAGACATGCTAGCGCACACCTGTAATCCCAGCTACTCAGAAGGCCAAGGCGAGGATCACAGGTTTGAGGCCAGCCTGAGCAACCTGGTGATACCTGTCTTAAAATAAAAAAAATAAAAAGGGCAGGGGATGTAGCTCAGCAGTAAAGTGCTTCTGGTATGAGGCCTTGTTTGGTTTCGGTCCCAGGACCACCCCCTCAAAAAAAAACCCCAAACAGTCATACAGAACAATGAGATAGAATTCAAAGTCCAGAAATAATCCTCAACTATCTACAAGGGGGCCATTCAACAGTCTTTCCAAAAAACAACAGTCTTCCCATAATAATGGCACTGACACAAGTAGGTACTGACATGTAAAAGAATAAAGTTGGAGCCTGACCTTACATAAACAACTAACTCAAAGTGGATCAAAGAACTCTTACAAATGAACAACAAAAGGACAACCCAATCAAAAAATGGACAAACAATTGGAACAGACATTTCTGCATGGAAGAGCAACAAATGGCCAAGAGGCACAAAGAAGATACTCAGTATCATTAGTCATAAGGAAATGCAAATCCAAAGCACACTGATATACCACCTCACGATCAACAGCACAGCTACTAAAAAAAAGAACTGGCAGGGATGTGGAGAAACTGGATTCCTCATACACTACTGGTGCGAATATACAACAGTACAGCTGCTTCAGAAAACAGCCTGGCAAATCTTCAGAGTTAAGCCGCAGATACTCTAGGTCTCTGGAGACAGGGGCATTGTGGTTCAAGGCTTTGTAGGAGACGGACAACCCACAAGGGTGCTAGCCGGGATGCAACACCCTGCCTAAACAAAGAGGTGGCTCTGACCCTCCCTGCTCTGCTGGACAGACTCCATTCCCAGAGGTGTCAGCCGCCTGTGGATGAAGAAGTAGATAACTCACAGCTTACCTGACTGACTGACAAACCAGCTTTCAAGTTCCAGCAACTTGAACAGTGATAAAATCAGTAAGTGGAAAGAAAAAATGAACTCAACACTATTAAAGGGAGAATAGAATCATCCTTTTCTTAAAAAGAGCGAATACCAAGAAATCATATTTAAATAAAAAATGTCAATAACTGAGCAATTTTAAAAGACTATTTTAAAAGAACAAAAAAGTAAGACTGAGAGTGAATGCAGGAGAAGGGGGAGAGAGATGAGAGGGTCTCAGGCTCTGCTCTGACTGGTCTTCCCAGCCTCTAACGCAAACAGCTCACCAACTTGAGCTCTTCCGGCCAGGCCATGGGAAGCCTAGGTTGGCCAGGGCTGGTGCCATGTCTCCTGCCTGGTGCCTGAGCACTGGGTCCTGTCCCCCAGTCCAGATGCTGAGCTCCTTACCATGAGGAAAGAGATGTCATCCTCCTTCATTTCTGCCTGCAGCCTCTCGATCTCGTGGGCCAGCATCTCAGTCTCTTCCTCAAGCCGCTTCATCTTCTGGTCAGCCAGGAGCTGCTTCTGCCGGGCCTCATTGGTCATGGCGTCCAGGGTGGCCTGCTCCTCTTTCCGCAAGAACTCACGGAGCTTCTCAAACTCCTCCCGGATGCGGCTTTGCAGCCAGGCCCCCTCCACCTGTAGCAGGCAGTTGGAGAAGGCCAGATGTGGGATTCTCAGCTGTCCCCCAGCCAGTGACCTTCAGACTCCAGTAAGCAACTCTACATTCTAAAGGAATTCTATGCAGTCTCTAGAGATAAAACAACAATGTAATCCTTACAAGCATACATTTATAAGCTTAAGTTTCAAATGAGAAAGCCAAATAGTGGTTTTCATGAAGTTTCAAAATGACATCACTGCTTATCGATGACACCATTAATCCTACAATCTCAACACAGAATGTCCTGTGTCTTGTTTGGTGGGACAACAGTGAGAGAAGCCCTGAATCACAGAAACGAGTTAGCATAAAAGCACTATTTTTGTTCTGGTTTTGGAGACTGGGTCTCACTAGCCTTGAACTGGGCTCAAATTCACAATCCTGCCTCAACCAAATGCTGAGATTACAGGTGAATGCCACCACACCAGGCTCCTGAAAATAACAACTTTTTCTCTTTTTATCCTGAGGTAAGAGATTGCACCCAGGGCCTTCTCCCTGAGCTACATGCCCGCCCCTTTTATGGTTTGATACGGGGTCTCTATGTTGCCAAGCTACCCAGTCCGGGCTCAAACTTGCGGCCCTCCTGCCTCCTGAGCGCTAGGATCACCGGCACGCACCGCCGTGCCCACACAGCAACAATTTTTAAAAGTTCTTTACCTACAAATCTTAAGACCCTCATTTGTCTGATCCAGAGACTTTTCTCAACTAACAGGAAGGATTTATTCTAACATGCACACTCTAAATCATAACCACAAAACGCTGTAAATTGAGGACAGAAATATGCTCTGAGAAAAAGCAAGTATTTCTTATCTGGAAATGGAAGAGCCATTTCTTAGTATAATATGAAACTGGGAAGGTTGAAAGACTGAGACAACTGAATATAACTATAACATCAGAAGCTTTGTATGGCAAGGCTATTAATAAAGCTAAACACATAATTCTAAGATGACTACTGGAGAAGCAATTCAAAATATGAGCTCTAGCTGTGGCAGGTTGTAATCTCATTTTTGGGACTAAAAGATCAATATACATTTATAGTTCTGAAAAGATGATGAAACAATTCACTGAAAAACCAAAAATAAGCCCCAAAGAGTGAAAATTACTCAGGGAAAAATAAATGACAAACTAGGAAAAGTATTTGCAACAAACTTATTTGACAAACTGAGTATAAAAGCACTCTTACCAATCTACTAGGGAAAAAGACAAATACTCAAAGAATAAAAAAGAACATAAGTTAGGGCTGGGGATGTAGCTCAGGGGTATGGCATGTGCCTAGTGTGCATGAAGCGCTGCTTCAGTCCCCAGCACCCACAAAGAGGGGAGGGCATAAACTGGCATCCACTGAAAAAACTGGTACAGTAAGTGCCCGGCTTACAATCAAGTTTTACTCTGGGAGAACACCTGTAAGTCAGATTCATTCATAAGTCCAACAAAGTGAGTCTTATACACCTGACACAAATATAGAACGCACACTGCTTTGCTTTGCACTTCCTAGCAGTCCCTCCACATCACCACTGCTCTTCCTCTTGCTTCCGGACATCCTGGGCTCTGACTGGGCACTGTACACTATGGCACTGTACAGTGAGCACACAGCAGCACAGTTGTGACAATGTCCGGTAGACACGTGAGCTAGTTCCATGATTTGCTTGCATCTATGAATGTTCATAAATGTGAGGTCCATTCCTGTCTGTGAAAGTTCACAACTTGAATGTTCGTAACTCGGGGACCTACTGTACTATGAAAAGATGTACAAACTTACCAACATCAAAGAAACTCAAGTGAGAAGAGGTAACATACTGATAAAAGGACTGATAACCTATGTGGGAGACAGAGTAGGATCTCAGGTAATTCTACCTCTCAGGATGCCAAAGAACAGAGCAAGGCAGAAAAATCCACCAAGTGTCGAGGCAACTCCAGCCTCTGTCACCAATGGTAATCACAGCCTCACAGTAGAGGTAAACACCGAGACGCACACTTCACCATCGACTTGGACTCATGGAATTCAAGAGGGAAAGCATCGGTCAAGCTGGAATTCTAGAGGCTTCATGCCTCTCTACACAAATCCTCAGAGCCCTCCACTGCCTGGGTTGGGCAGATAATGGCCCCCACCCCAGTACCTCCAGTCCAATCTGTTCACAGCAAGCCGGTCAAGTGGCTTTGGCCACAGAAGAAATCAAGTCAAAGGGCAGATATGAACCCCATGACTCCACGATGATGACCAGAAAAACAATTCTAAAGTTGCCCTCCAGAAATGGCAGGGTGGTAATCACATTCTTCGAGAGAACTTCAGTATATGTTTGTAGGTCTGATATATCAGGGCAAAATGATTCACTAAAAAGTGCAAATTGTTTCTTAAGCCAGTTTGTTGGGTCTCTGAGACACCAGAAATGTTGGGTGGCTTCTGTTAGGCACGTGTCTATGTATTATCTTATCCGAATGCGTAAACAAAAACTGCAGTACAAAGGAATTGTCCTCTTCTCGTTTTGAGGACCAGTTGGACAGGAGTTGTTTGGAGACAGACTTAGATTTGAAAGTAGGTCTTCTTTGGGGTCCTTCCTCCTGCTGTCCCTTCACCTGGAGGCAAGCCTGTTTCTGACCGTTTCCCTGGCTCAGCTGTTACTTCCTGAGGTGAGTGCTGGGAGTAATCACCGCCCGGCTGACTCATCGCAGCCACTGCAGACACACCTGGTTCTGGCTGTTCTGTACTGCTCTGGGTACTGCCCTCCTGCGCTCGTATGTCCAAAGTCAAGGACTGGGCTCAGAAAGAGGCTTGCTAACATCTAACCAAGGAGTTCACCACCTAACTTCAAGATACTGGGAATGAATAGTGTGCCAGCTGTCCTTATATTCAGGTGAGAGGAGATCAAAAAGTAATGAAGTGTCTTGGAGAACACACACCAAGGAGACAGGACATCGAGTGAGAGGGAAGGGCTCTTTTGGGGTGATCAGGGAAGGCTTCTCAGAAGGGACATGGGAGCTGGGACTTTAATGACAAAGATGTTGCAGGTAGGGCCTGGGGAACAGATGTGCCTAGTTTAAGAAACAGAGAGAAGGCCAGGGTGGCCAGAGTAAAAGCAGTAAGTAGATATGGTTAAGGAGCAGGCAGGGGGCAAACAGCAGCCTTGGAGCCATGGGAAAGTCTGGATTACACTCTGGAAGACCATGAGGCAGCCTGTTTGTTCATTTATTTCAGAACTGAAGGCCGTACCCAGGGCCTTCATACTGTGTGCTGCAACCCCAGTCTCGTATTTGGTTTCTTTTTTTTTTAATTGGGGCTTGAACTTGCAATCCTCTTGCCTCAGCCTCCCAGTGCTGGAATTACAGGCGTACACCACCATGCATGGCTCACTGGGCAGTTTTAAGGAGAAGAGTGGCATAATTGATGTTTTTCCGGCAGAGCTGCAGGTCCATCACGCACCTGCTCTTGTGCGCCCACCGCTGAGGTGCTGTTGTGGCTGGGCGAGGAGCCCCATGGTTGAGCAGCTTCTGGTGTCACGTTGCAGAGGGGGGTCCCTGGGTTGCAGGAGGAGAAACTTCAGGGCTCCTGGGAAGAACTGCACTTCAGCAATAATGGGAATGGGAGCAGTGTTCCAGCCTCAGTTTCTATTTATAATGGTGACATGGAAAAAATACTGCTAGATGCCCAGCATGAATCTGGATGGAGGAGCTCAGAGTTCTCACTGTGACAGCCCACCTCGCTCAGACACCAGAAGATACTCACAGAGCTTCTGAAATGATATACGGAGCACTGGAGAAAAAAACAGCTCTCAGTCCGAGGAAGGTTATATTGAGAGAAGGAAAGAAGCTGAAAGCATCTTGAAGAAAAACTCAGATTGGATATGGGACTGGTCAAGTTGGCCAGAAAATATAACCCCTAAGGGTTTCTCTTTAAACACCCGAAGCGCACAGCTACTCTCAGCATGAGAAACACAAGTGTTATGAAGGAAGGGGGCATTTTCTCAGCAGAATTTCTAAAGGTTTTTCTTCCGTCTCTGCTGCTGTCTCATCTACTAGCCTTTGGATCAGGGATCTACACTGGAAGGCGTCTGAGAACCTCCATCAGCACTTTTTGATGAAGAATTGGATCCAACTTTGTTCATGTGGTAGGGATTTGTATCTGAGCTTGTGACAGCTAACTTGAAGAGCTATCACGATCCTTGGGTGGCTGCCCCACTTGTTTATTCTGTACATGCCATGTTCCTGATTAGTAAAGTGAATGAACAGACACTAAAATCATGCTGATCTATAATTATACCTATGGGATCAATTAATAAGCATGGCAGACTAATAGCTACTGTATGAATTTGGTAGTAAATTTTCTTTGGATAGTAAGTATAAATAGTATAAATAATTTAATATCTAGTCATGACATACATAGTATTTAAAAATATATAACCTTAATTCAGTTAAAACACTTTATATTTCAAAGAATGAATAACACTGATATTAAAATCACTACATTAAGGGGTTTGCCCAAAAGAAATACCGTGGCCTTATAATTACACTATTGTAGAATATGTTTAATTTAGATGGATGCAGATTGTCTATAAAGACCGCTTAACTATATAAATTGTTCTTAACAGAGAACAAGGTAGTCAGAAATTCCACTGTGAGTTGGTGCACTAAGCAGCTGTTGCTTTTCCAGTGTGAGAACTCCAGGTAGTCACTTTAGGTGATCAGTTTTCTGACAAAGGCAGTTATTCAGTCTCTTTTACACTTCATTACTCTGGACTGCTGGATTTAACTTGCTGTTTGTGCTCAACTTTTGTATGCTCTTAAAATTAGCTTTATTGTAAGCAAATCTACTCTAGAAATCTGGAAGTAGAAAAAATAAATTATTGCCAAATACTTAGGAGAGCATTAATACCATGAAAGTTTCTTGATTGAATCAGGCCTGTTCCCCATTATGTCATTCTTTATCTTTTCTACAGCATGAATTTTAGAAAGGCTGCATCTTTGATACGATGCTGTGTGTATTATACTGTATTTGTTTCACCTTTCCACCCTTAATTCAGGTGTGTTAAAATAAATGTAACATTTTAACTTTAAAAAAAAATAAGTGATGTTTTTCCAAAAGATCACTCTGGTGCAGAGGAAGCAGGAAGGAGGCCAGGTGAGCAGTGAAGTTCGGTAGACCTGGTGTATTCTGAAGGTAGGACAGGCTGTTCAAGGAGTGGACGTGGGGACCAAAAGGAAAGGAGGAATCACTAAGGAGTCTCAGGTCATCACTAGCCTGAGCACAGGGACGTAGTGACGTGCATGTGATGAAGTTATTCTCAAGTCACAGTACAGGCAGCACAGGTGGCCTCTGAGGTCATGCCTGTGGCTTGCTGGTGTGATCATGCCCAGGTCTTCAGGCAGGCAGAAAAGCCCAGTCAGTGCCCAAGAGTTTGGCTCTGCAAGACCATCAGCACCAAGGAAGCCTGACTCTGAGTCAAAAGCTCCCCCGTGAGTGGCATCAACTTCCCCAGGTGCCCCTACCTCCCCACTCGGCCCGCGCCCTCACTCACCTGATTGTGCTTGGCAATGTTCTCATAGGAGCGTCGCATGGCCCAGAAGGTCTTGGCTTTCTCCCGCAGCATGTGCTCCAGGTTCTTACACTTGGCCTGCCATAGAGAACAAGGAGGAGGCAGGCAAGTCAGGGCTGGAGGCCAGGTGGGGAGCGCAACATGCATTTACAACTGGAATTCCTCTTTGACATGAATGCAGCAATTGCATTTACTGAACCCAGTCCTGCCAAGCACTGCAAGCTTAGCTGAATGCTATCTACAGTTCTGGATTTGAACTGTCCGTTCATAGCATAAAGGGCTGCTGCGTGTCCTCCAGTCCAGCGCCCTGCTGTTTGCCTGGTTCAGGTGAGGCAGCGAGACAGGGCTGAGGAGCTACAGGGGCCTGGTCTGACAGGCTGGTCACAGGTCCAGCAGGGAAGGGCATCCTGCTGAGGCCCAGGGCTGGCCCAGGCTGAGCCCGGAATCCCTGAGCTCCGGGGTAACTATAAAGACAGCATGGCCACAGGCTCCCATTGCAGTTCTTCAAACTGCACTGGTCTGCAGTCATAACGTGTAGGTCTGACAAGAGGAGCTGAGTCACTTACCATGTAGTGAAGTATTCACCATGGGACCGAATCTAAACATGCCGCTCCCTTCTCCCACCCTCCCGACTTCTAATATTGCTTCATCATGTTAAATACCTACATCAGCAAATCCAAATGTTGGTTTGTTTAGCAGTTTTGGGGTTTTTAAAAAAATTTTAATTGTTATTTCTGACTATGTTGGACTCCTTAAAGAACCACTATGAGTTTCAGGTTGGATTCCTATCTTTTGTACCTGAGGTCTACCATTATTCTTTTCTCTATATATTCCTTTCTTTGGTGTGTGTGAGACAGGGTCTCCCAATGTTGTTCAGATTGGCCTTGAGCTCATTATGCAGCCCAAGCTGGCCTCGAACTCACAGTGATCCTCCTGCTTCAGCCTCCGAGTGCTGGGATTATAGACATGTACCACCATGCCCAGCACACTCTACATTCTAAGAAAGCTTTTCAAATGTTTTCTTTGGAAAAATGATAAAAACAATGATTCTAATAACATTAATTACATGACCACTGGCACTTCCTGAGCACTTACTATGTGCCAGAGACTGTGCTAATCATGGAACAGAAATGACGTCTTTGACCACTGTGAAGTAAGAATATTGCCCCACCGTACAGATGAAAATGTGAGCCAGGAGAGAGGAAGACTGCCGATCCACGGAGCTGGCACGTGAGCACAAGTCATGGGGGTGGCTGCTGGGAGGAGACAGCTGCTTAAGCTGCAGCAAGACAACGTGGTTTTTCCCAAAAGCCTCATCCCCACCTGGACACGATCTGTGAGAGGATAGCGCAATAGGATGAGATGTTTGGGGGACTTGGGAGACGGAGGGCACTTTGCATGTGGAAGAGAAGTGAATCACTGGTGGCCTGGGGTAGACCAAAGTGCACCAGCTCGCAAATGGCTCCAGTGAACCCTCCCTGTGGCCTGGGCTTAAGGACTTGTGTATAACCAATGGAATGTGGTTATGTCACTTGTGCGATGAGGTGACAAAACACTCTGCACACCTAGCCTTTCTTTGTTGCTGGACTGCTGGGATGGAAGTCAGCTGCCATGTGGTGATCACAGAGTGGCTACTCTGCCAGACTGGTTCTGAGGGTGATCTCTGAAGGAATGAGGCCTTAGGCCCACAGTCCCTGCCAACACCATGAGTGGACCTCCCCGTGAGGTGACATCTCCATGGTCTCTTGGGCACGCCATGAAGACTTTAAATGTGGCTTACAAGGCAAGAGGAACAACACCCTTAGGAAAGATTATTCAAACCGATTCTAAGACGGTACCCCAGCAGGGGTAGGGATCCGGGTCATGTAGGGGCCCGAAGACCACGAAATGGCCATCATCTGCACCAGGTGGGACAGATAAGAAAGGGATCTGGACAAGGCAATTCAGAGGCCTGGACCTCAGAGGAGTTCCTGGGAGATCTGCTGTGGAAGATGGAAGGAAATCTGAGTACTGACGTGAGAACACTACCACTTCAACTCCCTGTCCCTACAATGAGTACCTCCTTTCTCCTTCAATGAGTGGCTGTATTTCTCCAAGTTTCCATTTTCTTACCAGTAAAATATAACTATCTCCACACAGTCCCCTGTGGGTCTGGTCTGTGTATTTTAGAGCATTTTAAATTAGTATTTCTACTCAATGATGAACTAAAAAATACTAAGATAAACCAATTCCGAATCACCTAATAAACAGTGTGATACATACTTTCAGTTCCCCCAATTTCAGCACCAGCACATACGGATTTGTTAATCCCTCACTGGACACCAAGCTATACTACTGCCATGGTCTTGGCCTATCAATATATTATGGCTTGTATCTAAATGTCCCCCAAGAGCCACATGTACTCATAGGTGGGGCTTTTGAAAGGTGACTGGATTATGGAGCTTATAGCTGACTTGCTGTTAGGAAGTGAGCTGGGAGGAAAGGGATGGGCCACTGAGGTTGTAGCCTGGAAGAGATTATCTTCCTCCTCAGCCCCTCCCTTGTTCGTTCTCTCTGCTTCCCCACCAACATGCCCCCATGCCATGCTTTCCTGCCTAGAAGTCAGCTGGCTATGGACTGAAATCTCTACAAATACGGAGCCAAAATAAACCTTTCTTCCTTAAGTTGTGAGTGTTGGGTATTTATCCCAGCAGTGAAGAAAGTGACAAAGATTTTGATGCCAGAGAAGTGGTATTGTTGTTGTGATGGTTCCTGACCATGTGGTTCAGAAGTCTTTGTTATCAGCTCACAGGAAGAGTCTAGAAAAGTTGGGAGATGCTGGCTAGAGAAGCCCTAGAATGTTGTAAACTGAGATTAAGGGGAGATTCTGGTCAAAGCCCCACAAGACAAGAATGCTGATAAAAAGGCAGAAGGTAAAGATCAGGTTCAGGTGGTTTCAGTTGGGAACAAGGATTCCACTGGCAGTTGGACCCTAAACCATGTGTGTTATGCTCTGGCAGAAAATCTGTCTACATTTATTCATGGCCTGAGGCTTCACAGGAGATTAAGGGCAGTGAACTAATTAATCTGACAAAGGAAATTTCAAGGCAGCCCAACATTCAGGCTGTGACATGGGTACTGTTGGGGACTGTCCATCTCCTGATCTGTCCCTCTCCCAACTCCATCTGTCAACCAGTAATCCAGTCCCCAGGCTACCCAGTACTTACTTCAGCTTTCTGAAGTCAGGACCTAGCATTTCTGCCAGTGGATATAGGAAAAAGCATTGCTGTGAACCACTATTAAACAAATACGGTGTCAGGAGTAATAGGTATACTCATTCAAACATGCATAGTGAAAGCACCACTACACACCCCTTTACTTGAACTGTGTCAAAATGTGTATGGAACTGTAATCACTTGACACTTCTTACAAAAGCATTTTAAAAAGAGGGGAGGGAGTATCATGGAGGCCAAGTACTGGAGGTTCCTACAGTACCTTCACTTCAATAAACTCAGTTTCTTGCCAGCTAAACAGCTGTTAGCCAAACTGTGGATTTGACCCATGTATTAGTAGGAGAGTAAACAAATTTAGTGTTTCACATGATTAACTTAAAAATTCAGTAACAAAAACTGCCCGGAGTACAATGGTATTTCTTTTTAAGGGCTAAGGTTAAATGTTTTCCAAAAATTCTGAGGCAGCTTAACCCTTACTTTCTAATCATTTTTCCTTCCTACAACAAAGACTTCTCCATTTGTTAGTTTCCCTCCATAGGTAAATTGCTCCTTGGCTGATTTATAGCCACTGGAACCCCAGGCATTAGAATGCTGAAAGAGTGATCCAGAATAAACCAGCAGGCCAGGGCCAGAGACCTCGCCCCATTGCCACACAAACCATGGTGTCAGTTCTGGAAGGTGAAGACTGTGCTGGGAAAATCTGAAGGCTCCATAACCAGGTCGGGTCCTGGGCTCCTGCCCTATTCTAAACGGAGTGTGTCCAGCTCGAGGGCTCGCGTGCCCACCCACACCCGTGCTGTTCACAGGCAGCTGGGCCACAGGCCACTGGCACAGGGTTCCAGGCCTGGGCCCTACACAGAGTGCGGGGCTGTCGGGGACGCCAAGGAACCCCGCTCTCACGTCCGTCTACTTCTCTCCTCCCACCGCGGCCGCCTCGGTGAAGAAGGCCGCCCGCTGTAGGTAACCAAATCGGAGAGGTGGGGGTCGCAGGAGGCCCCCGAAGCTGATCCACGGGGGACGCGGCAATTGAGGAGCGGGGGCCCTGCTCCCGTCGGGCTCTGGCCGCCAAGTGCGTGCCCGGCCACCCGGCGCGCAGGGCGTCTTACCCGGAAGTCGTGGGCAGTGTCCTTCACCGGCTGCACGCGGTGGCCCTGGTGCCGGGGGTCGGCCTGGCACAGGCAGCACAGCAGCTCCTTGTCCTCCAGGCAGAAGAAACCCAGCTGGCCGCGGTGCGGGCGGCAGACGCGCGGGGAGCGGTGGCCGGCGCGGCGCGCGCCCTCGGCCTCCTCGCGCAGCAGCTTCTCCACCAGGTTGTTGAGCGTGTGGTTGGTGCGCAGGTCGGCGGGCGACGCGCGGGCCTTGCACACCGGGCAGAAGGGCGTCGCCTGCACCTCCCAGCAGCGGCTCACGCACCCGCGGCAGAAGTTGTGGCCACACTGCAGCGTCACCGCGTCACGGAAGGGATCGAAACAGACGGCGCAGAGAAGCTCCTCCTTGAAGGAGCCAGAAGGCCCAGGCAACGCAGCGACCGGGGTCAGCTCCATCACCACCGCGGAAGCTCCCCCCGTAACTTTCACTCTGGCCCCTCCCACACCCTTGGCGGTTAGAAACCAGAAGGGCGTCGCCTAGCCCCTTCCGGTTGGACCGCTGAGCGACGGCAGCGCTGGCCAATCGTGAGGGGGGTGCTGGAACGGTTCCGCCCCACTTCCGCTGATGTGCTAGTGGACGAATCTTCTAGAGCGCTGTGGGGCTGCCGTTGTCACTGGCCATCTATTCCGGCTTAAAGTGGGGAGTGAAGTCTAGGAGCCCCTTCCTTAACCAGTCCCTGGAAAGTTCAGGCCTGCGAGGTAGGAGAAAGCAGGACCTTAACCTCCCCGTTCCGGGACAGTGGCAGGTTCTTAAGGCATCATTAGTGTCCTCACCCCTTAGAGCTGGCAATGGTTTCTCAGTGACCCGTCCCCTCTAGCGTTCGTTGTTTACGTGTCCTGGCCACTCTTATTCTAGCCTGGGGAAAACACTTGACTGAAGAGGGTAGTGACAGGAACTGGTTCTTGGCCTGTGGCGATAACTCAAAATTTCAAGATCTAGTTCCTCTTGAGTAATACGGCTATCATTCCTCTTATCTCCATGTCATATTGAAAATTTTAAAGTGAAAAAAAATATGGAAAGTACACATGAAATCAGGCAAGGCCCCATTAAAACAGAGATTACAGATTTAAGCAAAGTTAGCTTAAGGAACCAGAATTCACACTGAACTCTTGCCACCAATGGCGAACACAATCTCCAACTCTCCATTCTTGCTTCAGTGGGATTATTTTACAGCCTTCAGATGTAAGATACCTTTCACGTGACGTGCTTCCAGTCCTGGTCTCTGCTAAGAGGAGACTCGTGTATTGTGCTCCTGTGTATTTTGAGAGCAGAAACACTGTCTGCCTTTTCCTGACAGTTTTTTTTTTTCTTTTTTAATCAAGGATGTTTCTGTGGTGAACAGCTTTGGAAGGCAGAAATAATGTCTCCCTTGAGGCAAAGGTCTGGTGGACTTATTCCCCGTTATCATGTAACATTCTAGTTTCCTAGACTCTGGGTTTCTCTGCTAATAGTGCAACTTGTGGTATCCCTCATTACACAGGCACGTGGGAATTGAGGCTCAGGAAATTGGCCCTGTGGATGCTGTGACTATTGTTAGTAATAAATTGGCCTTCGTTCTCTGACCGAGGAGTCTCATGTCTTCTACCAGCATCCACTAGTCTTTGGCCGCTACCTTGTTGACTTGCAAGTAAGGTGAAGTCTCAGCGCCTTTATAGTTCTTCATTCCTCCTTTCTTCACAATAGTCCTTTTCTCACAGATGAATAGCACTAATTCTTTCTGCTTTCAGTGTTTCTCATATGTAATCATGGCCCTCCTGTTTAGTCACCTGGGGAGCTTCCTTTTTTTTTTTTCTTTCTTTCTTTCTTTCTCTCTTTCTCTCTTTCTCTCCTTCTCTCTTCTCTCCTTCTCTCTTTTTCTTTCTTTCTTTCTTACTTTTCTCATTCCTGAGACAAAATACTCAACATTCAAAGTTAAAGGAAGAAGACAGTGTGTAGACAGTTCATAGTTGGGTGGCTCCAAGGCAGGGTGGCATGGCAGAGGGGCATCGCAGAGGAGAAACGGTTCATGACAGGCAAAAGGCAGCAAAGCAGTAAAATACTAAGCAGCAACAGTCAACCCCAGCAGCCCTGTTTCTGTTCAGGCTGCTCACCCTTAGGGTGGTAGCACTCACACCCAGGAAGGGCCTTCCCATTATCCACTCCCAGAACTATGACAAACCAATTAGTGGACTAACTTAGTAATCCCACACCCTTGATCTGATCCCAGCATCACACTCGAGATCCAGTCAACTCTGAAAAGCCCCACCTATGAGTGCATGAGGCTTTGGGGGGACATCAAGACCCAGCCATAACGTTTTCCTTCTTTCCTTTCTCAGAGTATCACTATGAGTCTAGGCAAGCTTTGAACTCACTATGTACCCCGGGCTGAGTTCAAATCCATGGTGATCCTCCTGCCTCAGCCTCCCAAGTGCTGGCGTAACAGATGCCACCATGCCCAGCTTCCTGGGGAACCTTCTAAATGCAGATTTGACAATCCACTGTGCATGGTGATACACACTTGTAATCCTAGCACTCTGGGAGACTGAGGCAGAAGGATCACAAGTTGGAACCTAGCAACTTATCTGGATTTATTGATACCCTGTCTCAAAATTTTAAAGAGGGGAGAGGGGACAGGGGGTGTAGATCGGTATAAAAACCCTGGGTTTAATCCCCAGTACTGCCAACCCCTGCCAAAAAAAAGATTCCTGGGCCCATTTCCATCTACTCACCTCTTGGGGAGATGGCCAGGAACCCAGATTTTCACATGTTCACCAAGTGGTTCACAGATACACTAAAGTTTAAGAGACATTATTTTATTTTATTTTATTTTATTTTTTTACTGGGGATCGAACTCAGGACCTTGCACTTGCTAGGCAGGTGGCGGAACCACTGAGCTAAATCTCCGGCCCAAGAGACATTATTCTAAATTTACCCACCCAACAATTTTCAGGTCTCCAGTTATGATTACTGGTTCAAAAATTAATCTTAGAAGTGATATCCAAAAAAATCCACTGATGGTACTCATAAACCCTGTAATCCAGAAACCTCCACAGAAAATCTTGTCTCTGGTCTCATTTTCTTTCATTGTGATTTTTACATACGTCTCATTTGTTTGGGCAGGTGGTCTATACTGCTATTTGTTCTTATCAGATTTTCTTTGTTTTATTGGTGTTTTTTTACCACAGGCTCTGAATGAGACCACAAATGAAAAGAAAGATGAAGAGTTCTTACTAATATATGTATTTTTTTCACCTCCTATACGAAGGTTAACATTAAACCAATGAGGTTCTCCAGGGGTTTTTTTGGAGTGTCTTACTATGTAGTTCAGGCTACCCTTGAATTCAATATGTAGCCCAGGCCAGCTCCTAACTTGTGGGCAATCCTTCTGCCTCAGCCACCCAAGTGCTGTGATTACAGGCATGCACCACCATGCTAGTGTGGTTCTCCAGTCTTTATGGAAAAATGGAAGAGTTCTATTCTAAGCTGTCACACAAGTCAATGGCATATCCTAGGGCTGAGTACAGTATTACTCTCCTGACTTCTTTTGCTCCACTATAAAAGAAAATGCCAGAACTAAATAAAGATAAACTTGAGTCATTCATAAGTAAATGGATGCAACTTGAGAACATAGTGTTAAGTGAAATAAGATATATATACTCAAATATCATATGATTTCTCTTATATGAGAAACACACACAAATTATATACAGCAATGCCTCAGTTCACAAACACTTCTTTTTGCAAACAATTCAGTTCGCAAACAGAAGTATTCAACAAAATTTTGCTTCTGTTCCCAAACTCTTCATCAGGTGACAAACAAAACCACAGCCATTTTCCCCATACAAACACAAACACACCAATCTTCCCCAAGATCAGAACAAATTAAGTTCATATACCGAAGTACCACTGTATGTATATATGCTCACACTCAAAAAGCAAAATAGAGGAAACATAAATAGGAAATAGGGAAAGGTTCAAATACTTCCTCAAATTAATATTTCATTGTTTCAAAAATATTTCAATATATATGTTAATTTGTTTCATTTAAACTACTAATTTATCTTAGTTCACTAAAAAAGTTTTGTGTTATTATCTGTTTCTTTTTGGACGAATCTTTTTGGTTTGTGTCTTGTACTCTGAGTACTTTGAAGATAAGGGTACACAGTGTGTTAACTTGTTATTTTCATAGGAAATTTTGTTTTATCTTTTCATAAAATAAAAAAAGTTAAAGAACTAATTGCTTCAAGTTTATACCAGATCAGACACTCTGAAATTGTCTTCTTCTTTACATAGTAGAAAGAGGTTGACTAAGACTTATCTCGAAATAAGGAAAAAGAAGTCTTGGTGACTAGAACCAATCTGTCACCAACTCTTGCTTCTTCTTTTAGTAGAAAAAACATTATTCAGAGATACTTATTAGATTTCAGGTCCTTTGTACACTAGTTAAACTACTGTCAAAGCCTGGTGCAAAAGTTTTTATTTCCAATTTGGACCCCAAACTGGATCCTTTTTCCCTCTTGGAGTTGCAGAACCAATAGCTAAGACCAAGCCTCAGTTGAGCAATAAAGCAAGGTTTATTCTTGGCCAAAGTATAGGAGAAGTGGGGAGCAAAGCTCACAAATCAGTTTCATTGTGGGTAGAGAAGTCAAAGACCTAGGATAAAGGAAATGAAGGGGAGGGATAGGCTGGTAAAGAGGAAGAATGTTCTGGGAAAGGGCAGAGAACTTCCAGGAATTTGGGTCCCACCTCTTTGGGCCTGCTTTCTTTCTCTCCCTCTCTCCCTCCTCCTCCCTCTCTCTCTCATTGTCATCATGGGGCAATTGACAATTGTCATGGTGCTGAGCGATGTCATTTAGCATGCAGAAGTTAAAGGCTGTCAGGCGGTCACTCTGGCAGCCATGCACGTTGGATCCAACCAGGTTTGTTTAGCCTACGTAAACAGGGCCTCCTGCCTTTCAGGCATCTTGTCCTCAAAGATAAGCAAGATTAGAGTAGAGTAGAAATTAGGTCATGTAGGCAGTATAAGATTAGGGCAGGCTTACATTCTTACTGCCACTAAATTCCCCAGCACATACCCCAAGCCAGACACTGCCAGATTCCTGAACTCCTTGCCATCATCACGTAAAATTTATCAGCATGTAAATTCATGTAAGGAACGATCATTTTTAAAGTGTTGTTTCAAAAAATCAATTTTTAGGTGCAGAGAGAAAAGGAAGCATCTTATGTCTTAGTGCATTTTCTGTTGTTGTAACTGAATATCAGAGACTGGATAATCTTTAAAGAATAGAGGTTTGCAAGTATTTAGCTCACAGTTCTAGAAGCTGAAGTCTAAGAGCTTGGTGCTGACTTGGTACTGGTCTCCTTGCTGCATTACAACATGGCAGAGCACATCACATGGCCAGACAGAGCAAGCATGCCAGCGCAGGTCTTTCTTCCTCTTCTTATAAAGCCATGAATGTCATTAGGGGTGCCCCACTGTGATGTCTCATCCAATCCTAAATACCTTCCAAAGACCCCATCTCAAATAACAGTAACATATGAATTTAAGTTTCCAACACATGGACTTTTGGAGAACACACTCGAACTCAAACAGGGAGGAATGGCCTTTTCTCTTTCTTTTTAAAGCAGTGAGCTATAAAGTGGCTGCTGCAAATAAAAGGCAGGTATTGATTGCATAAAGCAAGGCCTGATTCTATTCTGCCTTCAAAGAACCCACTTTCCATATACGCATACAAATAAAAGGGTTGAAAAAGATACTCATGCTAATACTAATCAAAAGAAAGTGTAGTATATTACCATCAGGCAAAGCAGCTTTCAGATCAAAATATACAGGGATAAGGAGAATTGTAACTGAACAGGACAGTTGCAGGGCTGGAAATAGCATCTTCAGAAACAGGAAATCAGTGAGGAAGTCACTGCAGTCTGATTCTTGGTGAGGAACAGTGACAGCTTGGACCTTCTCTGAGATCTAAACCATGGAAACAAGGACAATGAGGGACTCCTAGTTGGTCTGAATAATACAGAGACAACTTTAAGAAACAGTGCTTAGTGTAAATGACTAGAGAAATATCCAGGATAGTCAACTCCCTGCCCCTCTGATTGGCTACAGACATTTTATTTGGTTTATACACTTTATTTTTCTGTATATGTTATGATCTTTTAAGCTACAGAAACATACATGACACTAAAAATAATTTCAACAGTAAGGAGATGGATTATCTCACCTAACAAGTCTGGAGGTTAAAGGGGGAGGGGGACAGGGCTGGTTATGTCAGTGGCCTCAGAACCCCCACTCCCATCTTTCTAGTCTGTCTGTGGCTTTCCAGATTGGAAAAAGATTGCAGCAGCTCCAGGTGTTAGAATTTTAGGCCAGAGGCCTGACTCTTGGCATCTCCACAGAGCAGATTCAGCTTTGCACCCCAAGAAAAAAAAATCAAATGGAAGAGGGTGATGGTGGGGTAACAAAGGAACTTATTTTCAGTGGGTCGACACAAGGAAGACAGGCCTAAGGACCACCGTAAAGCCATCAACAGCAGCTTTGAGGCCAGGGTTGGGAGCTTTGCTGCAGAGGTAAGGGATCCTGGACAGGTCATAATCCGGTTGATTATTATCCTGGGACTGATCACATAGAATCTTGTTGCTGCCAAGGAAACTGCCACTGCTGAGGGGCCAATTTGATTTCTGTGACAAGATGCTTATCCATTGTTACACCCAATGAGAAAGAACCAACCAGAGACTGATATTAAATCCACACAGGAATTTATTACTGGCCGGACCCCAGCCGAGCATCGGACTCCAGCCCCCAGTCGGGGCTCGATTAACATATTTTATACACCTTTGAGGCCAACGGTTTCTAGGCCCCCCTATGGGATAGAACTAGCAAAGCAAGCAAAAGGTATAGAGGGGAACATCCTGTCGTTATAACATTTGTAAAACAATAGTTGATTAATTTTTGTTTCTAAGAGACTCTCTAAGGGGAGGAGGTTTCTAAGCTTCCTCCTTTTGAGTTCATCTAAAGGGACAGGCAGGTGGGTCATTCAGCAGCAATATGGAGTCTGTCTTGCTAACTAGAATCCTTCATCCATCAGACTTGTGGTCCTGGAATTTAAGATAAGCCAAGAGAAAAAACAACTCAGAAAAGAAGAGGTCAGGGGGAGACAAAATGGAATCAGTTAGGTCAGCGACCAGAGCCTCCCTCACAGGCATTTTTTCCTAATATGACCCAACATCGAGAAATAAAACCTTCCTAAAACTCTCCACCTCCAAATCCTTCACTGACAAGAGGAGCAGGACCTCTGTGATCAACTTGGACCCATCAGAACTGACCTGAGTCACATGGCAGATAGAGAGTGGTCACTCAGACACATCGGGGGCCCTGCTATTTTTATTATCAAAGAGGAGGATATCACTGCTGGGCAATTGTTAACATTCTCAAATTGGGAGATTTCACATAGAAATTTAGGTTTCTACCTTTGCTATATTTTTCACATGAAACATTTTGTTGTAACTCCTTAACGGATACAGGACTTGAAAATATTTTCTCTGATTTCACAGATTGACTTCTCACCATGTGGATGGAGTCCTTTGATGCACATAAGTTTTAAAATTCATTGAAGTCCCATTTACCTTTTTTACCTTTATTGCCTTGCTTTTGACATTGTATCAAAAAAATCACTAACAGGGCCGGGGATTTAGCTCAGTGGTTCCACTGCCTGCCTCGCAAGCTAAGGACCCGAGTTCAATCCCCGGTACCAAAAAAAAATCACTAACAAATCCAATGTCATGAAGCTTTTTCCCTATGCCTTCTTATAAGAGCTTTCTATGTTATGTTCCTTACTTAGGTTTTTGACTTATGTTTTTAACCTGGTACAGAGAAAATGCATGAATTCTTCTGCATGTGGATATCAAGTTTTTACAACACCATTTGATGAAGAGACCATCATTTCTCCATCGTATGGTCTTGGCACCTTCATTGAAAGTCATAACTATACATAGAAGGGATTATTTCTGAGCTTTCTATGGTATTCCATTGGTCTGTGTGTCTCTCTTTATACCAGTACCATACAGTTTTGATTACTGTCACTTTGTAATAAGTTTTGAAATTGATCATTGTGAGGCCTCCAACTTTTTTCTTTTTAAGGTTGTTTTAGTTATTTGGGATCCCTTGAGGTTTCATTTGACTTTTAGGATGGAATTTTCTATTTCTGCATAAAGTCCTGCTAGGATTTTGATAGGTATCATATTAAATCTGTAGATTGTTCTGGGTAGTATTGACCTCTTGGCAATGTTAAGTCTTCTGATTCACAAACAGAGTGTCTTTCCATTTATTTATGTCTTCTATAATTTCTTTCTGCAATGTTTTGTAGTTTTCAGTGTACCAGTCTTACCTCCTTGGTTGAGTTTATTTCTAAGTATTTTGTTCCTTTTGATGCTTTTATAAAGGGAATTCTTTTCATGATTTCCTTTTCAGATAAATCATTGTCCATCTTTGCTTCTATTTATTTATTTTGGTCTTTTGAGACAGGGCCTCATTATGTAGTCCTGGCTGGCCTTGAACTTCCAGGATTCTCCTGCCTTGGCCTCCAGTGTTGGAATTACAGACATGTGCCACCATGCCTGGCTCAACCTTTGCTACATCAAGCCTACTTTCCTGCATGGCAATAGACTTCTGAGCTGAATAGCAGCTGCTTCCTGTGGGAAGGACAGTTGTTCTCCAGTTTGCCTCAGTCCCTGTCCACCCAGGTTTCCCCCACATTCCCCACCTGGTCCACATCAGCATTTGGGCTTCTGACCCCTTCTTTAGATGATCCAAGTGGAGGTCACAGAGTGCTGCTACTCATTATGAAAGGTGTAGAGTGGTTCCATGCTCTGGAAGAGACAGGCTCCCTGGCAACTGAGCAAAACAAACTTGAAGCTGATTTTCTACATTCCTGAAATTTATTTTTAAGTGCTCAATTAATTGACTGCAATTATTCTGAATAGAACATTTTCTGAAATATATTGTGTTCTTTTTCCTCTGAAATAAAGGATGAACAATATAAACTGTTCTTTGTGATTTAACAAAATAGACATAATGACTATCCCTAATGAAGTGATTCTCTCAAGAGTTAAAGTAGTGTGAGGGGTTCTTTGTCTCTGCCTACGAACTAGCCACAGATGCCTATGTTCTGGAGCCTCTTGTGTTTGTTAGGCACTTCCTCTCTTTGGTTTCTGGAGGTTCTTCTTACCAACAATGCTTTCTCTGTAGCAATCTGCCTCTGCTTCCTAGTTGGTGTGTTCAGTACACTGTGGGCTGGGACCCCAGAGCAATGATTGTTAGAGTTGTCAAAGTCAACAGTGTGGTTGTTATGGTCACATGGTTGCATCAGAGCTTACCCATGGGTGTGGAGGACCAGATGAGCCCACTCACAGGTAAAGGAGTAAAGGATTGAGAGCTGAAAAGACCGAAGTCACATAAATTATGGTGCCGACTCAGGGTGAGCAGGACAACAGGCCAGGCTCCTCTCTCGTGCAGCCACTCTGTACACCTCTGCATCCTGTAGCCACAGTTCTGTAGCCACGCGGGAGCTACAGTGGCTCAGAGTCATTGCCCAGTGTGGTGGGAAGCACTGGGGCTCTGCAACACTGAGGCACGTTCTCCCTGTTGTTCTCCAGTGCAGACACTCACACCTTTCCACCTCACCCTCCTTCTTAGGAACCCAAATCAATTTCTGAATGGTGTGCATACATCTTTATTTTTCCCAAGGTAATGCACGTTGGATGATGTCCAGATCCCCTCCTTTATTTCTCTATGGGAAGATCTTTTTTGTTCATTTATTTTAACTTTTTTTTAACATTTTCAAATACATTCAGTATTTAAGAGAGAACAGCCTAACATGCCTTCGTGCATTATCAATTTGCTATTATCATTTCATCTTTCCCCTCCACATTTTTTTGAGAGCAGTTGAGGTGAAATTTTAAATATTTTAAAGCAATCTTGTGTTTCTTTTTAGGAACTCATTTTTATAAGTTATAACAGACCATACTCCCCATTAACTGTCATCCGTGAACTACAGCATTGTCTGTAGTTCATGTACATATTACTTCTAGTCATTCCAACAACCATAGAAGGTAAGTAAATCTCATTTTCTAGATGAGGACTTTGAGGTTCTGTCTTAATGTGTATCTAGAAGAAAACAGGCTAAATGGTCATATGTTAAGATGCTCTGAAGGAAAAAGAAAAACATTATTTTCTTCTTTCTACTCTCCCACCACTCAATAGTCACTTCTGATCCTAGATGTGTAAGTTTCTCCCCGCCAACAACCAGTTCTCTGGTACAGGACACCAGCTTGGTGTCCTCCAATACCATTCAATTCTGACATTGCCTACCTGGAAAGAAATAGCCCACAGATTCAGGACCTCTGTCCCACAAGACTGCCCCATTTCAGATGACAGTCACAAGTCCTAGCTTGTGACCTGTGCTTCTGAATGGCTGACCATGACTCAGGGTTTCCCTGAATCCCTCTTCTTGTTCCATTAATTTGTTAGAGCAGTTCACACAGCTCAGGGAAACACTTCACTTACATTTGCCTGGTTATTATAAAGGGCATTGCAGAGGGCATAGGTGAACAGCCAGGTAGAGGAGATGCACAAGGCCAGGTGTTGCAGAGCTTCCGTCTCCTCTCTAGAGTGTCCTCCACCAGGCACCTTCACATGTTCAGCTCTCTGAACTTTATCTCTTTTAGTTTTTAGGGAAACTTCACAGACATCACTGATTAGGTTAACCAATCTCATTGGCCACTGGCTATCAACTCACCTTCATCCTCTCTCCTCGTTCGAGGTCCCAGCCTTTTATCCTCCCTCAGTCTTTCTGGGGACAGCCTCCATCCTGAGTTTATTTAGCAGCCCTAGCCACCGGTCATGTCACTGGCATACCAAAAGACAGTCATTGCTCTGGAGATTCTGGAGATTTCAGGAGTTGTGTGCCAGGAATGCCAGGTGGTGACCAAATATGTTTCTTATCACATCAAACTATCACAGACGCAGTTCATCTATTGTAACAGAAGGGCCCCAAATGCAGTAACATAAATGTTTCTTTCTCCCCCTGTAACAGTTCTCCTGGCCCAGGCCATGCCCAGGGTAAGTATTGTGGCTGAATGGCCTGAGGGACCCAGACTTCATCTCTAGTGTGGCCTGGCTGTTCTCAGCGGCATAGACCAAGGTGACTGCTCCAGGTTCCACTGTCAGGGGCAGAGAAGAGAAGGGAGTCCTGGACGATGTACTCACTCCCTGAGGGCAGGATCCTAGGGTCACATGCATAGCTTCTACCCACCAACCACTGCCCCGCACTCAATCAGACCATCACACCTGCAAGGGACACTGGGAAATGGAGCCCATATTTTGGGCAACCTGTGACCAGCTAAAAATGAGATTAAATTATTGAGAGCAAAAAGAGAAATGGTTACCTTTGTGAGTATACTAAAGGGTCCTTTTAAAGTTCAGGGCATGGTTTAAAATTCTTTATTTTGGCTTCAATTGTGATTCATTTAGTGAACTTAGCAATACCTAGTTAAATTAGAAAGAGATCCCTCAGTGATGAAAGACTTTAATTATTTAGTTATTGTACCTACAAGTTTTTTCTTTGCCTTTTTCAGTTCAAAACATTTATAACTATACTGTTCTTTTAGAATGAGGTTTATTCTAATAGTAAGTTTACATTATGTAATGAAATTCCATCAGTGGTTTAGATTCAGCTCTGCTCTTTGGCACTTGGGTGGCTGTAGACAAATTATTTCCCTTCTTCAAGCTTCCTCTTCTTTTCTACAAAATACTGCAGGAACAATTCCACCTACCTCAATAATGACTGTGTAGTTTGACCAAATAACAGATGAAAATTCTTGGCATACAGTGGACATTCAGCAAATTACATCTGTATGGCAAGTATGTGTGTAATCTCTCCCACTAATTCTACCCCGTTTAATCCTTATGCCTTCTAAAAAATAGTAACCAGAGTATTCTTATAATATGTTCACTTAATTTGGGCTTCACAATACCTGTGAAATAGGTAGAGCAGATAGTACTTACTCTTCTTACCTTCTTGATTAGGAGATACAGTTGTCCCCTGATATCGGAGGGGCATAAGTTCCAAGGCTCCCAGTGGGCGCCGGACCTATGATAAAGTTACATCTATAAATAAGTCACTGTCGAGATGAACAGCAGAAGCCAGCATGGTGGCACACACCTCTCATCCCAGCACTCAGGAGGCTGAAGCAGGAGGATGGCTGTGAGTTCAAGGCCAGCCTGGGGCTACATAATAAGACTTTGTCTCAAAAGAGAGGGAGGGGGGAGGGAGAGAGAGAGAGAGAGACATGAAAAGCAGTAACAATTATAAAAGAAATAATAAAATGCTATGCCGGAAGTTATGAGTGATAGTCATCCCCTTCCCCAATATCTTATTGTACCCTACTCGTCCTTCTGTTGTTGAGCACGGGTAACTGGCACCTAGGAAGGCAAAACTGTGGTGTGGGTGTGAGCTGCACGAGCACAAAGAGAGGGATTCACTGGCCTGAGCTGCAACCCCCTCCCTCACGACTGGATCCTTGCCCTGTGCATGGACACGTGCTCTGCTGGCTGTCATTCTAAACAAACAGCCCTCTTTCAACTTCCCTCCCTCAATCTCGCCTTCCCAGCCACAACTTTCACTTCCAGCTTCTCATCACCCCACACCATTTGAGTTTTGCCTCTTCCCTTCACTTCCATGGGGTGTGGCATGCGAAGGAATATCCCAGTCTTCAACTTTCACTTAAAACAGTGGAACAAATCCATGATATCAGAGAGATGAAGGTGAGTTGATCACCCATGGCCAATAAAATTGGGTGATGTAATCCTGGGGGGAGCTGGACTGACATTAAGCTCCCTGGTTCCTCTTATTCTCGTGCTAGATGATCTCATGCGTTCTTGTGGTTCCAAATTCCATCCTCAGGCCACTTCCATGAGATCCAGTCACAACGACTCCCAGGTCAGGGAGTGGGAGACGGGTAAGGAAGACCCTTCCACCAACGGCCATCCAAGTGCCAAAGAGAACAGTGAGCCAGCATGGAACGATGCAATGAGATAAAAATGCATAAGAAAGACGCTTGGAAGGACTTCCAGGGCCCAGAGAGTGCATGGCCGTGGGGCACTGAAAGAGGACAAGAGCGACTAGAGATCCCCAAAGCCTAACAGCTGGTGCCCCGGAAACCCTCAAGGGGAAGGGTGGAAGGGGGTCTGTTGCCAAGCATATGATGCATGACTTAGGCCTGGATCTGGGGTAATTAGATCTGAATGGAACATCTAATTGCAAAAGTTTTGAGCTAGAGAAAACATTTGCTCATTAAAAGGTAAATAACAGAAATGAATGCCCTCCGTCTTTTAGAGTCAAAAACTAAGGATGCTTGAAGGCAGAATTGGCCACCCTCGGGAGTTCCTCAAGATAGTTTTACTTTAAAAAACAAAAAACAAACCTACGATTCTGTGATTTTTTAGGAGCTAAGTCGTAGAACTGCAAAACAGTGCTGAAGAAATCAACAGCCTCTGAAAACGTGCCTTTCCCCAGAATCAGGTCAGGCAGAGACGAGAGTGTAGTTCGTGCATGTGGCCACACAGGGGCAGCAGACACAAACACATCTTTTCTTAAAACAGCGACTTTGCTCCTAGTTCCCAAGCCACCACCTTCCTGCAGACCCGGGACTCGCTCAGGTGCGGGTCGGCCTCGCCAACAGGAAGCCGGAAGGGCCGCCCGCTGCTCGATGCCCTCCGGCGGCTCCCGTGCTGCGCGGTCGGTCAGGTCCGCGCCTCATCACCCGCACACTTTTCTTGCTAACTTCAGCTCACGCCTTTGGCCTTGCCTTGTCTCTCCTTCCCGGCCACAGTCTGGCTCTGGGCGTCACAAGCCGGTGGGCAGGATGACCAAAGGCGGGCCGTGACCGGCCGCGCTGGGGCAGGTGAGCCCTGGCTCCACGCTCCGATTCTCCGCCGTGCAGAGCGGCACTGGGGTTAAAGCCCCTCCCAGCCACCACTGCCCCCTGAGAAACATGGATTTTTCTGCCTTGTTATTGAGTCCAAGACTCCACTTTCTCTTCCGAGACGGGAGAATGCAGTGTAACCACCTAAAGGCGTGGCTTTCCTATTCTCCTGGGAGCGACCGATCCAACATGCTAGGGGTAGAGGATGTCACCAAGGAGGTCCCACATGCGGGCTGCCACCCAGCACGGCGCTCCCCGCTCCAAGGCGCCCTCGGAGGCCGCGCTGTGAGCGGCACCGGGCCGAGGCAGGGAGGGCTCCGGGTCGGCAGGCCGCTGGGGGAATTGATGGCAGCGTCTATTTCAGAGTTTATGGTAAGAGGCTGGGGCAGGCACACGCCGACGGCAACCCCACCCTTTAAGGAAGTGGGGAGGCGAGCGGCGGGGTGGGGTTAACGACTGGGAGGAGGAGGGGGAAGCACCAACCTGTCAGCCTGTTACTCAGCCGCTGCCCGGGCCGCCGCGCGACGCTCGCACCTGCGCGGCCCCCGACTCACCTGGCCAAGCCCTAGGAGTCGTCGCTGGCGTCCGCGCTCCCGCCCCGTGAGTCCCCTCCCGCGACTCGCGGCCGAGCCGAGGTCGGGAGTGGAAGGCTTGACGAGGTGGAAGGGGTTGGAGGGGGCGATAGTCCCGGCTCTCGGGGTACCTGGACCCGCCCAGGACTTCCTGGAAAACGAGCGACTGACCCGGGAAATCGGAGCGAGCGAGCCCGGAGCTCGCTAGCGTCCGCAGGGGGAGGAGGCTCTATTTTTAGTTATTTTGAGACCGAACGGTGTTTCCCGCTTTTGCCCTCTTGCAGTACTCTGCCCGGGGAGGCGGGGGCCACGCGCCAGGGCGCAGGAGGAGTGTCCGGCCGGGAAAGGCAGATCTGGAGCCACTAAGCCAGCAGCGGCTCCGAGTCCAACTTCGGCTCGCCCCAGGCCTCTGCCTGCTCCCCTTGTCCTTTGGCCCTGGGGAACTCCCGGGGGGCACGCTCCCCACCTCCCTCCTCCTTCGTTTTCCTTGCCCTCCCCCGTGGCGGGCATTTTCTCAATCCCCAAACTGGGCTCTGTGTGCATGCGTGCCTGTGTGCGTGCATGTGCTGTGGGCAGTAAAGTTAGCGCTGCGTGGAAGCTGCCTTCCGGATGCCCGCAAGGGTTAAGCACTGTGCTACTGGCTCCCGCTGCCAGGCTGTGCGTGGGCAAAGCTTGGGTGGGTGAAGGCGGAGCATATGGGTGGTGTTCTGAGGGCCATCAGCCTGGGCTACCTGCCCTAACCCCGGCCAAGGCTCCCTGCACCCCCAAACTGGCAGTGAGACCCTGCACTCTGTAAGGGGCCAGGTCTTGACCTGGGGTGGGCTGAGCCAGGACTTGGAAGCCAGAGGCAGAAGAGCTTTAAGGACCCCAGCAGCTAGACTGGAGCTCCCTGAGGCAGGGCCCATGGCACGCGCAAGGTGAGGGGTCCCAGGGGGTAGCTCCAAGCGCAGGCTGCTCTCTGCTCACCCAGGGAGTCCAGCTGCCCTGTGCCCCTGCCTTTCACAGCTGCCAGGGGAGGGCAGGGAGAGGGTGCCTCAGTGAAAAAGTGACTCAGGACGGAAGGGAGGAAGGGAGCTTATTCAGAGGACCAGCTTTGGCGGGACAGCCTGCCTTCATTCACTGACTGCCCTCCTACCTGCAGCCAGGTGCTAGTGCTAGGTGCAGGGAGACTGAGACGGACTCTGCCTCTCAGCGAGGGGGTCCAGGCCTCCAGGGGGGTGGGCAGAGCGGGTCAGGGTGGCCCAAGGCTTTCTGGCAGAAGGAACTGTAAATGGCAAACTGAAGGATCCATAGGAATTAGTCAGGCAAGGGAAAGAGGGTAAAGCCAGCCCTGGGTGGAAAGTGCACAGTGCCGCAGTGGAGAGCAGCAGGAAGGGCCAACTCCACACACCCTGGAAACTGGAAGTACCTGGGCTCCTTGGGAGCCTTGAACGCAGAGGCTGGGGGAAACTGGGGAGGAAAATGTCAAGTCCTCCAGGGCCTGGAATTTGTGCTCAGGCTGCCATGGCAACTCCTCTTGGAGCAAAGCTTGGGACCTGGAGCCAGGCTGGAGACTCCCACTGTGCCTCGACTTCAGGACAGAGTTGCCAGATTTAGCAAATAAAAACCTGGGACACTCAGATGTAAGTTTCAAATAAGCAAAACTGGATATTTTGCTCTTGGTATAAGTATGACCCCTGAAACATTTGGGACTTCTCATACTCAGACATTATTTGCTGATTATCTGAAATCCAAATATAACTGGATGTCTCATCCCTACCTGGCAGCCTCTTCAAGGAGAAAGTGGAGTTGATGCTTTGCTGGGAAGTCAAGGCTGGAACTGCCCTGGTGCCAGGCCTGGGACATATTTATCTTGTTAAGCAATCCTCCTGGATTTTATCTGGGGGCTCCTTTGCTGATTGATGATTTAAAAAATTAATTCCTCTGTCATCCTCACAGCTGGAGGAGGATGGTACCTCAGAAAGAAATTAGGCTTCACAGCCCAATGGCTCTGGATTCAAATCCATGTAAACCAGGTAGCTTCTCGGAGCCTCAGACCTTACTGGCCCAGGTTGTTGGGAGGATCCGTGATGATTTATGCAAATTGCCCGCAAGTGCTGAGGAAAAAGTGGTACATGTTGCGATTACACCTTCACAGAGAGCGACCCAAGCAGCATCCACAGAGTGCTGGGGATGCAGTTATTTCTGTCTGCAGTTGTTGTGCACTTAGAGTCTGCTTCTCGTGAGAGAGTGGGGTTAGCCCCGGCTGGGGTGGGAGGAAGGACAGAATTATTTTCGCAGGGCCTCCATACCCTTCCACATGCCTGCTGCTGCTTGGAAGGTGGCAGGTGGGCAAAGAGGAAGTAGCTCGAAGTTCAATTAACTGAAAGGAAGCGTGAATGAGTGAATAATTGAAAGGAGGATCTGCACAAAACTCCTAGCACAGTGCCTGATAGGACGAATGTACCATGAAATTAGGCTTTCATTATTCTTAGTTTTATAATGAGTTCCTTGTTAGAAAAATGGAGCTTGGGGATAGATGGAGAAAGGGCGCCTCATGAACCCCATTTGGACTTTAATGAGAACTAATTTGTAAGTACAAATTAGGGGCCTCCTGAAAGGGAACCTGGAGGAGTTAAGAATTTGTTAAGAGAAAGAGGAAATGGAAAGTGTGTTTCCCTTGTAGCAACTGCTGGGTTATAAATGGTCTCTCTGTCCAGTAGTGAATCTCGCCAACCTCCTGCCCCGTGATAAATATTTTGTTCCCAGCTCCTTAGGGCAGCATTTCTCAAGCTGTGTTCAGAGAGCCTCGATGGCATGAGATAGAAGTGCTCATTGATGAGACATTCAAATGAGACACGCTGTGCCTGCTTGCATGGTCAGAGTTACAAATCCTGCAGAGAAGGCGGATGTGTTACTGGGCCTACCCTAGTATTTTCTGAATTTGGCTATAGGACTGTTGGAGGTTCTTAGGGGAAGTAACATTCCTCACACAGTGAATGTGGATGTGGGTACAATTTGGGGACCATTCGGGTCTCTCAGGAGGCATTGTTCCTACTACCATAACTCTAGCCAGGAGGGGCCTAATTCATCCTAGACTCGGCTATGCCCAACTCTTAGGAGATCTCCAGGGAATGAGCTCTTCCGTGCAACGTCCCACCATTACCATCCTTCATAGACACAGCCCAGCCCACCGACACTGCCTGTCAGCCCAGCCCCTCCCCGCAGCCTGTGTCCACATCTCATGGTTCAGACCCTGGGAAAATCCACATCCCCGGGATGACCCTGCCTGGTGGGTCTCTCTGTCCTTGCTGCCACATGCCTTGAGGCCCTGTGGCCCTGGCCCCCAGTGACTGGGACTCCAAGGTGGTCACCTGAGAAGTGATGGGAGCAGAGATGCACAGTTGTGACAGGCATGGGTGGGGAAGAGCAGTTTGGCTGGCTTGGTGATCAGGTGTTTCTTGTAGTTTGGACCAGTTTCAGGGCAAAAGATCAAGAGCAGAGGAACTGCCAACACTGACATGCATTTTCTGCCCTAGGAGTCAGGTTGCCAGGAATCCAGTGTCAGAGTCAGCATGCCTGGGCTCCAGCCCCAGCCTGGGTCTCCCTCCCCGCACAGCCGTGGGCAGGCCATGCAGCCTGGGCATCCTCCTCTGTAAGATGGGGATGGTGACAGGGCTTTGGTGCGGGAGTGAGATGGTATGCACCGAAGTAATGCTCAACATCTGAATGATGACGCTAGCCACCACCCTGAGCAGGATGGGTCACCCCGTTGTGTGCTGGGTCACAGGGAGTGTGAGGGTGGAAGAGGCCAGGGGTCTGAGGCTGTGGACCTAGACCAATGAGTATGGAACCATTATTCCAATATTTTAACATCTCACATAGCCTGGTGCTTTACTGATCTCTATTATGTAAAATATAAAGCATTCAGTCTGATGACAGGCACACAGTAGGTTCCGAATAAGGGTCCGCTCTCCTGTGTTCTGACACTTTTGGCTATATCTGAGCTTGTGGGAAGTACTATTTTTTACTCCCTAGGATTTAGGCCACTTTCTGAGAGAGAAAGGCACCATCCCTGAGTGCTGCTTCACACACATGCAGCAGGCACATAACAGCACGTACTTCTGCCCTCCTCTTCCCCAGTCCACTGTGCTTGGGTGCAGTCAGGCTCAATTAGTGCTTTAGCCTCCAGAGAGACTGTGGACTGATGCCCACCAGGCACTGGGATCCGGGTGATCACTTAGTGTTCAGAGGGCTGAGAGGAGGGAGGAAATGGTGGCTTCACTTTTCTGGGCCTCTTCATACTGTGTGCAAAGCTTTGAGCGGGGGTGAGGGGGTGGCCTGGGGGAGGGGACTGCGTTTTGAGTCACTCTGCTGTTTCCCAAGGTATAATTATTACTCACAATGACAGTTTGATTAAGAGAGAAGACTCCAGGCTAGGTGTGCAGATGGATGCACTTTCTACCTAGATGCCATGGGCAGATTGGTACATTGTAGAGCTGTTTGCTAGAGACCCTCTGGGGGGCCCTGGTGGGGACCACACTAGGTTCTGTCTCACCCAGCTCTTCCTTTTGTCTGGTGCTCTGGCGATGGGGCTCCTCAAAGGTGGCCAGTCAGTGTGGTTAGAACTAAGATCAACAACCACTGGGACCCAGGGGAGGACGCTCCCCTTTTTCATCTTGGCCAGGGGTTCTGTAACGTTATCCCCCTCTCGAGTTCTATCCCTTCCTTTAATGTTCTGAGATCCACCCACACAGAATCTGGCAAGCTCTCTCAGCAAAGGCAGGGTGCTCCAAGGAGCCACCTGGTCCAGCGTCTAGACCAGTGATGGCAAACCTTTTAGAGCTTTCAGTGAGACGAACAGCCCACTTTGGCATGCATGATGTAGGTTCACTACCACTAGTCTAGACCTTGGGATGGGTTTAATTCTGCTCTCATGTCCTAGTGTCCCTCCATTGTGGGCCATTCTCCCACCAATGCTTAGGGCAGTTCCCCTTTCCTGTTCCCTCACTGAGGGGTTTCCATCTGACTCTGCGACTCCCCCAACCAGAGGAGGGAATGAGGATATCCTCTCAGGCCTGCTGGAAATTCACCCTGAGTTTGGGCTTGGTTCTCCCAGGGTCCCTTGGTTCTCCTATCCCATCTGTGGGAGAAAGGTCTCATCTGTGAGTCCCGGCCACCTAAAGGAACAGCTTGTCCTGGTTTCTAAATTAGCATGCTTTGTCCCCACTTCCTTCAGCAGCTGAAGCTTCTCTTGGTTCTCAGGGAGGATGTGGTGCTGGAACCTTCCCGCTTCAGCCTCTGGACTCAGCTCAGGCTCACAACCTTCCTACCCCAGTTCTTGCCTCCTGCAGGTTCCCAGGTGCTGACTTCCCGGAATCCACTGTGGCACCTAGGCATAGCTCTGCCAAACAGAGCCATCACTTACGTGCTGTGTCACTTGAGGCATAGCCACAGGCCCCAGCTCCCAAGCTCCTAGCTTAGTACAGTGGCAGCCTGGGCGTAGGCACTGCTTCAGCCTGGGGAAGTGGAGAGAGGGTCCAGGTCAGAAGGTGTGGGTCTTAGATTCTTCCACCTGCCTGTTGTGTGCCCTTGAGTAAGTCTCCACTCTTCCAAGCTTCCCTTTTTGCCTCATTTTCAGGTTCTCTGCCTCTCTGATACAGTCCTTGAGAGAAATACTTGACTTGTCTAACAGTGCTCCATAAAACAGTGCCCCAGGGAAGGTGAGCAGTTTGGGATCAGGAAGATATGGGTCTGAGTGTTGACTCTGTCCTTGCTAAGTGCTGGCACCCTCACTTGGAACCCACCTAGGCATTGTTAACTGTATTTGTCCTTCCCCACTTTCTGTCCTGTCAAGGTAGTCTTTCCCCCCAAATCCAAAGGACTCTGGCTGCAGCAAGCTTACAGTCTGCCAGAGGAGGTCATACATGAAGATGAATAACTTCTGGTGCCCATGCATGCCATCAGAATGGAGGACACAGAGGTTAATTTTGGCTAGGAAGTGTGACGGTGCTTCCTAGAGGAGGTGGCATCTGGAAAGCTCTGAAAAGACAGGGTCAGCATGGGAACTTGGGATGGTGTCTGTGGTCAGAGGAGACTGTAAATAAAAGCAGGTGGAAGGCACGGCTTGGGTGACTCATTTTGGGTGAAGCCAAGGGTGGCAAAGGGCAACAGAAGATAAGGGTGGAAAGTAAGGTAAGGCCTGAACATTACTGGGGAAGCCGTGGGACTTCACTGGGAAGCTGTTCATTGAGTGAAGGAGCAATGATCAGATTGGGGCAGCAGGTGTCAAGTGGACCAGCGAGAAGAGATTGAATTTGCATGGGTGGGAGACTTTCTAATAGTTCGGCCCCTGAGGATGAATAATTTGTGTGATTTGTGGAGAGTATCTATGCCTCCGCTGGAGGCTTCTACTTTCTTGGCACAGAAATGGAAACTGGTTCTTCAGCAGATCTGCAGCTGTAGAGCTTGAGGGAGCATCAGATTGTAGGTAATTTCTCATTCCCCTTCATACTCTCTACCATGGTCTAGATTCACACACATGCCCCTTTCTGCAGGCCTCGCCTTGGCTAGGTGTGTAAGTGCCAGCCTGTCTAGAGCTCCCTATGGCATTCTCCAGGTCAGGAATATGCACTGGGTCTGCTAGCTCTTACCCAGCCCATCCTGCTTGCTTTAGCCTCCACTCCTGAGTCTGTAGGACTCAACTTCCTAAATTGCAGCTCAGAAACTAAGCTCCTCTTCTTTTGGCCAAACTGTTCCCTCCTGGCATTCCCAGCTCTCTAGGCAGTCGTCCTCCCACATACTCACAGTTGGAAACTGTGGCCCTCTCTCCCTTCCTCCAGGCCTTTGCTTTTCTCTGTTCATGCCATGCCCATCACCAAATCCCACAGATTCTTCATGCCTCTTATTCCTTCCTTCCCTTTTTATTGGCCCCCTACAGGAGCCCAGGCCTTATTACCTAATATTAACTTAAAAGTTCTTAAAGATTTCTCTTCTTCTCTCCCTTGGGAGCTCCTCAAGTGCCTAAAGGCAAATCTAGGGCCCCTACATTTATGATTATGATGCAGTGGCCTCCTTAATCTGATCCCAGTCAACGTTTCTAACCCAGGGTCCCCTTACTTCTAAAGGAAGCCCTGCACCTCAGCCAGCCAGCTGTCCTCCCTGGTGCCTATTAAATCTCTGCTGATTCCTGCATCCTGCCTAGAACACCAACCGTCTCCCTCTTTGAAACCCCCAGTCCTACACACTCCTTCAAGGAGCTCCCCACTGTGGCCTCTAGGCTCCTTTGTATCCTCTGATCTCCCAGAATTTATCAACTCAACCTGAGGTTGAATTCCTCCAGGGCAGAGTATTTTTAATTCTGTTCTCCCTGGAGCCCTCAAATTCCTAGTCTAACACTGCATTTCTGAGGGCCAGAGAAACATGATCTGTCATTCCCTGTGCACTCATGACTGGCTCACCTGAGCTAGACACAGACATGCTCTTCCTCGTTCCCTGCCCTGGGTGTCATAGGCACCACAGGGCCCACAGCCCAACCCTCTTGAATTCACTTCCAGGGCCAAGAGGACTTCCTAGCCTCACCCAAAGTCAGAGATTTCCTGTAGCATAAAAAGGAGTCATGGATCTAGAGGGAAAGCTCAGGAATCCCTAGCAGAGAGTGAGTCCGAGTTGGGAAAACAGAAGAGAAACTCCCAGGGCAGGGGATCAATGGGCTTTAGAAGCCTGGACTTCGACCTTGCAGAGAGCACAGACATATCACTTCCCAACTCGCTGGACTCTGAGCTTTCCACACCTTCAGGCCCAAGAGGTGGGAACTCTTGGTGCATGTTAGCTCATCTATCTTCAGAGGGGGCCATCACTGTTCCCCAGGGTGGTCTCTGGGCCCAGCCATCCTTCTTCATCCGACTCTAGAAAGATACTTCCTGTGCCCATGTGCTGAACACTCAGCTCCCAGCCAGTGTTCACATCCAGGGGACACCTGAGGACATGAGAACCCTGCCCTGGGACAAGAGAGCCCTGGGGCTGCTTCATTGCCATCCTGCTGCAAGCTCATGGGTGGGTCACTGACCAAGCCTTTTCTAGATTCGGGCTTTTCATCTGTAACATGTAATAAAGGGGCCAGAGATGTTTGAATGGAGGAAAGCATTCTCCAAAGTGCATCTTAGGTGGAAGCACAATATATAAATCAGGTTAATATAGAGCCCTCCAGGGTTGAGATGGGGAAGGCAGGTGCCTGCAGGGCCCTTCAAGGTCCTCTGCTGTGGCTCCCAGGACTCTCCAAGGATCTCCAGGGGCCAGGTCATCTGGAATCCATTCCGGATCTCTGGCTCATGAGGTGCTGTGTGTGTGTGTGTGTGTGTGATGAGAGCTGGAGAAATGGGATGGGCATGAGGGGTTTCAGAAAAGAGCAACCTTGAAGTAGGGATTCCATCCAGGGGCATGGCAGGTACATGTACTGGGGAGTTGCATAGATTGTTGGGGTGCTGTATACATTATGAGGGGACTGTGTACATTGTTGAGGGGCTGTGCATATTGTTGGGATGTTGTATGCATTTTTAGAGTTTTGTATACATTATTGGCAGGTTGTACAGATTGTTAGGGAAATCTATACATTGCTGGAATGCTCGTATACCTTGTTGGGGATGTTGTATACATTTTGGAGCTGTGTATACATTGTTGGGGATTGTTTAGATTGTTTAGAATATATACATTGAGGAGTGGCTCATCTTGTTGGGGGTATTATACGCATTGTTGGAAGGTTGTGTACATTGTTGGGCCTCAGTGGACTGTTGGGGCTCAGATACATTGTTGGGGGTCATATACAGTTTTGGAGGACTAGCATAGCTCATTGAGGTCATGTACATTTTTGAGAGGCTTGTATACCTCAGTGGGGGTTATATACATTGTTGGAGGGCTGGCATGCATTTTGGGGGACTGTGTACATGAACTCTGAAAGCAAATGCATAATTTTTACCTCTGAGCACCTGCATGTATTTATGGGAAGAAAGTCCATAGCATTTAGCTGCCTCCTCAACTGTGACCCCAAAAGGTTAAGAAAGACTTAACAGATGTTATTGTCAGCTTTACAGACCTTTTGTGAACATGATCTAAAGCTGGAGCTCCTCTTTAGCTCCCATCAACTAGGCTAGAGGCCCTGTGGAGGACAGGACCCTGGTGTTCCAAGAGCTGTGTCACAGCCCAAAGACACAGCCTGGTTCCTCACACACAGTTGGGAGTCCATGTGCACAGCATGTGCCTGAGCATAAGGCATCCCCATCTCCCAGTAAGGAGAGCCTTTTAAAAAGTTAATTTGAGGGCTGGGGATTTAGCTCAGTGGCACTGCGCCTGCCTTGCAAGTGCAAGGTCCTGAGTTTGATCCCTGGTACAAAAAAAAAAAAAAGGCTAACTAGAATATGTAAATTTTAAGGATAATATTTAATATATTATTTTAGTGACACACATTTTAAATCACATGCTACATACAATAATGCATGAACTCAAAAATACTGCATTTTCTCAACTCTCCCTGATAGGAGGTGTTGACCAGTTCACCCACCTTTCATGTGGGCACCCACCCCTCACATCAGGACCCTGGCACCATCATTTCTCTGGGCTCAGCATATGTCATCACCCCAGGTTTGCTTCTTATCAACTCAGGAGTTCGTTTTCTAATATCAACTTTTGGGGTAAAAAAGTCACATACCACAAAATTTACTCTTTCAAAATGTACAATTCAGTGGTTTTTACTATATTCACAGAGTTGTGCAACCATCACCACAACTAACCACAAAATAATTCATCATTCCAAAAAGAAACCCCATACCGTTAGCAGTCACTCCCTATTTTCTCCTCCCTCTATCCCCTGGCAACGTGAACCCACTTTCTATATCTGGGTGTATGTCTTTTCTGGACATTCCATGTAAATGGAGTCATATAATGTTATGAGTTTTCATGAATGGCTTCTTTCACATAGCGTATTTTTAGATTTCCTCCATATCGCAGTATCTATCAGTACTTCATCCCTTTTTTATTGATGAGTAATAATCTACTATGTGGATATACCACATTTTGTGTATCTATTCATTATCTGATAAACATTTGTGTTGCTTCTACTTTTTTAACAATATAAATAATACTGTGAATATTTATGTGCAAAGTTTTGTGCGGACTTATGTTTTCATTTTCTTGAATTGAAGAGTGGAATTGCTGGGTCATGTAATAACTCTATGTTTAATATTTTGACTGTTATCACACTGTTTTCCACAACATTTGCATCATTTTACATGCAATCAGCAGTGCAGCAGTGTGTGTGATGGTTCCAATTTATCCATGTTCTTGCCAACACTTGTTATTGCCTATAATTTTGATTTTAGCCATGTGAGTGGAGATAAAGTAGTATCTTATTGTGGTTTTTACTTGCATTTCCCTGATGACTAGTGATACTGAGTATCTTTTCATATGCTTGTTTGTACTTATATTTCTTCTCTGGAGAAACATCTGTTCAAATTTTTTGGAAAGTATTCATTTTTTATTTCTGCAACATAACCACTTAATTCATTGCTTTTTAAAACATGATCTCTTAAAGATTTATTTGTGATATCCAATACTTGGTTTTGATCTGGAGGTGTTACTCAGTGGCAAAGTGCTTGGCAGCTAGCATGAAGCCCTGGCTTTACTTCTCAGTCCTACACACACGCACATGCACACATGCACATACACAACCCACTTGGTTTTGTAAGGCTGTGCCTTCAATAAAAGTTATTCAATCTACATCATAGCTCCCTTCTTGGTTAAAAAAACCCCCACTTCTATCAAGTGACCTTTGTAAACATACAAAATTAACAAAAGCACTCAAGTAATTTCAGGCTAATATTTTTCCCAAACTGTTGATTTTTTGTTTGAAACGAGGTAATTGAAAGAATAAATTATAATATGAAAGCTCATTAAGGGGTATATAATTCCTTTTTTATTTTTTTGAGGCAGGGTCTCAGTATGTAGTTCAGGGTGCTTTTAAACTCATTTTGTAGCCCAGGCTAGCCTTGAATTTACAGCAATCCTCCTGCCTCAGCCACCTTACTGCTGGGATTATAGGTGTGTGCAATCGTGCCTGGTAAAATTCTTCCTTTCAGAGAGATAGTTTAGAAAGGGAGAGACCTTCATCTTGTATTTCAGCATATGTGACATTTTAAAATAAATGCATGGATGAATGGCTGGCTGGACGAATGAACTAATAAGAGAATCAATGCAAGCCAGCGAACTAAGTAGCCACACCAGTCTTTCCCTTTTTACTCAGGATTTTCTAATTCCTGCTTAGAAAACCGGCATTGGTCTTTAATTTGCATTCACAGAACCACATATAAAACAATTTTAGAAGCAAGTGTGTGGTTACAGGTTGGAAAGATAACCATTTGCTGCCCAGTTTCTGGATGTGGCTGAGAAGCTCAGAGACTGAGCGATATGACTCTAGATTCTGTCACCAGAGCAGGACCTTTAGAGATGCGACACAACACAAGGATGTCCTGGGGTTCGGGCCCCATCCTCCACCGCCTTCTCACCAGCAGAAGGACTTCTCAGTTGCTGCTGTCCCAGGCCTTTTTCCTTCTCCTCTCGGGTGGGGCAGCCTGGTTACTTCTGAGACCACGATCACCATAATTCACCACCAGCTTCCACAGAGAGAGACTCCCTCTGCATTCTTCCCCTCTGGTCCTCCTCCAAGGAGACGTCTGTAAGCTAGCAAATGGAACCATGAAGTCTGGGGGGAGAGTGCACAAAGGAAAGAGGAAGAGCATCAGGCACGAAGATAAGAAAGGAAGTTGTGGGCAGACATAGAAGAAGTGACAGACTTGGGCCAATGCTTGAGCAATGACTTTTAAAGGCTCAGATCCTACAGAGGGAAGAAGTGATGGCCACACTTACTCTTTGGAAACCTTCATGGCAGCGACAGAAGGGTGGGTTCCTGTGGAATTCACTTCAGAGAATGGCGAGGGAGCAGGTGCAGCAAAGGGCACTGGGGACAGGGCCGGGATCCCTTCCTTTTCTAATGGTGACCAGTGGGTCTGGAATTAGGGGTTCAGGTCTGTGTGGGCCAGAAGGTCACCCAGATCCTTTCCATAGAATTTTAATCCACTTCCTTCTGTGCTGTGTTAGGACCAAGTCTTAGCCTGCCCTCCAGGTAGGTGCTTCCCCTGGTTTTGAACATCTGCACGGGAAGATTTCTTATTCTTCCCTGCCATCATGGTTCCTTTTTCAAGAGTATGGCATTGGTGGCTTTGATGCAGTGAATCTGAAGCCAGCTCCACGTTACAGTGAACTTTCTGTTTCTGTCGGTTCTACATTTGTCAGTTTAACCAACAGCATATATAGCGGGGCTAATTGTGGTTGCATTATACTGAACACGTACAGGCTTTGTTTTCTTGTCTTTGTTCCTTTAACAATGCAGTATGATGACGATTTACATGGCACTTATATTGTATTAGGTATTAAGAGTAATCCAGTGATGATTTAAAGTACAAGGGCTGATCCAAAAATACATTACATGTTTAAATAAAAAACTTGCTACAGTAATAGGCACTTAATCCCCCTTAAAGTCTTTCCCCCTTGCTTTGAACACACTTATCCCATTGTTCTTGCCACTTTCTGAAGCAGGTTTGGAAGTCCTCTTTCATGAGTGTCTTTACCAGATGTGATAAAAAATGAAGTGAATGCTGCTACCCAATGCCATCCATTGGAAAAGCAGACTTGTAGAAACATTACGGTGTGTTCTCACGTGGCTTTTTCACCAGATCTTGCACTGGGCAAGTTCTGGCTCTTCCCCAAAGTGAAAATGACCATGAAAGGTAAACATTTTGAATTGATTCTGGGCTTAGAAATAGCCACGACACCACAACTAAAGACACTCACAGAAGAGGACTTCCAGACCTGCTTCAGAAAGTGGCGAGAACAATGAAATGGAGTGAGAGAGAATATTTTGAGAAAGATTCATGGCAGTATCTTTTACTATAATAATTTCATAAATTAAACTTTCACCATATTTTTCAATCCTACTTCATACACCGGAGGATTATGTAGGCATGCAAATATGCAGATACTATGCCATTTTAGATAAGGGGTTTGAGCATCCATGGAGTTTACTATCCATGGTCATGGAACAAATGCCCTGTGGATGCTAAAAACTGACTGAATTTAGTATGGGCCAGGTGCTCTGCTAAGCACTGAGGATCCAGAGGTGAACAAGGTACGACCGACCCTCAAGATGAAATAGCAGTGCATGCAATCACATGAAACCGAATGTGCTGCCCAAGTGTGGTGCAGATGCCATGAAGACCACGCTTACCAACATTACAAATCACGCATGATGTGATGGTAAGGATTTTGAAGAATGGATAGATGCATACAAAGCAGAAAGCATGGTAGTGAGTTGCTTTCCAGCATATGAAAGATAAGATGGCCCTGGAGACCGTGGCCCATTTGGGAGGCTGTGAACAGTTCGAAGGGCTGCACCTGGCAGGACCGTGGTGGGATTAATACTGGCAGGATGCGGAGAGGCCCTCTATCATGGCGGCTTGACATTGTGCATTATTCTCCAGCAGCTGGAAGCCATGGGATATGTGGGAGGAGGGCATACAGCTATGAGAGTTTTTAAGCAGGGAAGAGAGTCAGATTTTTGTTTTGGAGATGAAGCGATGCTGGGTGCAGGCCAAAGGAGCTCTTGCGCCAAGCACAGAGAAGCTCTGCCTGGGAGATTTGCAGACAGGCATTCTGGGGCATGGCCGAGGGCTGTCAGAAGGGCCGTGCCAGCGCACAGCAGTGGGAGGTGCAAGCCCTTCGAGGACTCGGGCCACAGTGCCTGCTGCTGGCGTGGGCATTGCAGCTACCTGAACTTCTAGCTGGCAGAGAGGTGACAGCAAGAACTGGCCCACTTCCTGGCTCCTTCCCCCATACTTGTGAGCACCGTGGGGGAAGGAGCAGAGGGAGCAGAGGGCTTGGCCAGGTGAGCAAGAAGCAACCTGCCTCTGGCGGGAGGTGTGCAAGGTGCTTACTCTACAGGAGTAGGGACCCCACAAAGAGGGCGCTACCTGGAAGGCAGGGGCCGGCCGGGCATGTGCGTTTGCCCAGCAGTTGGCACAGGCAACTGCACAGGAATGCTGGAGCAGATAGGATGTGCAGGAAGAGAAGCCCGCGGTGGAGGCAGAGCAGTTGGGCAAGGACGGAGGCTCCCGTTCCACCTTCCCCCAGCACCCCGCCCACGGTACTTGGCCGTTCCATCCAGTTATGCCTGGCGCATGTTTACTTGGGATAAAATTATTTTTCACAAGTACATGCCTGGCTAAATGGAATGGTGGGAAGGCAGGGGTCTAGCTCTGTGCCTTTCGTCTCCCAGTTCTAGACCAGCACATGTCAGAATTCACAGCTGGTACTCAGGAAACAGAGCTGGGAAGGTTTTAGGGAAAAGATCTAAAGAAAGACTACAGCTTTGGAAATAGTTTCCGGTACCTGTGGGAATGAGGCCCATGTAAGGCACTTAGGATCTCATCAGCTGCTGGAAGATATACAGGTGCAGAGGACTCTGGCCAGGGATGTGGCCACTCGGTTGGAGAACATCCCAGGGGAGGCTGGTGATGAGCCAGGGAGCAGTAGTGACATCACTTTCCTGACTGTGTGCTGCCCCCAGATCCACCAGCATGGCATGGAGTTGTCCTTCTCAAGCCGTCAGAATTGAATCTCCTGGGGACCCTTTCAAACTCAGATTTGTGGGCTCCAACTCCACAGTTTCTGACACGGCACATCTGTGAGGGGAACAGAGAATTGCTCTTCTACAATGTTCTCAGGGGCCCAGGGACCATGCTTTGAGAAATACTACATTGGGGCCCTGCAGAACAGTACCCAAATGCCTTTCCCGTTATGTTCCTTAGGGGTGTGTATTAGAACCCCCTCACCTGGGCTTTCAAACTCTTCTTACCTGGCTGCAGTCAGACCCAGGCAGCCTTTGGTTTTGCTTGGCTTTGCTCTCAGAGCTCAGAAGTGGTTCTGATATCCACCCTGGTCTCCCTGGGTTCTGCCACGGGCCACACCTCTATCTTCCTGCAGTGCTGTCATCCCTAGGTCAGCTTCCTTAGCCTTTGTCTTTGTGCATGGTCCTGTCTCTGGTAAGACTGCCTCTCCTGGACCTCCTAATTCCTGCTTCCACCTGAATGGGTTCATCTGTCCACCCTTCCCTGATGGTTGGCACTTCTGCCTTCTTCTGTCCTTTATTATATTCCTAATTCTATGGATCATGATGTTAGAGTCTGAGCGCTTGTGCCCATTTGGTGAGTCCTACAGGGATAGTGTTCTCTCATTATCTGCCAGGCCACAGTGAGGGGCTCAAAACTAACCAAAGCAAACCATGGCCTGTGCATGCTGGTCCTTGCTGGCCTGCTCTGAAAGTGCAGGTACCAAGGCCTGGGGATAGGAAAGAGGAGGCATCTGGTCAACCCACCTTGAGCTGATGCAGCCGGGAGCCAGAGTCAGTGCGTTCCCCAGTCCTGAGGTGATTACTAATCTCCTTGCTCAGAGAACTGCCACCCCCAGCCCTGTATTAGGAATGTTTTCCTCAGGCAAGAAGTGTTTGTCTTTGGCATTCAAGTCAGCTCAGGAATTTCACTTTATGATTGATCCTTTTTAAAATTTTTGAAGTTTTTCCCCTCATTCTTGGGCTCTTCCCAGAACTCTTCCTTCCAGATCTGTGAACACATCCCCATTCCTTCTCTTGCTGCCTTCAACACGCAACACTTCCTGATGTAGCTGCTGTCCCCCAACCCCTCCTTTAGGTCCTGCTCCTTTCCTCATTCCTCTCTTAATAGTCACTGCTGTCCCCCAAGCCGGTGGGGTCCCCTGACCTGTGCGAACCACACAAGTCCCAGGAGCCCCGGAGGGCTCCAGAAACATCTCAGGGTTGCTTGCTTCTTCTTTTTCTTTTTCTTTTCTTTTGGTGGGACTTGAACCTAGTGCCTTTGCACTGAGTCACCATGCCCGGCTCCCTTTGCTATTTATTTACACCTGTCTAATGACAGTGTAATGGAAGGGACTCATAGTCTGAAAAATGTGGTCTCAGCTCGGCTTCTCACAGAGGCGTTCTTGACAATGCCCTTCATTTGTTAACTGTTCCACTATTACTATTGTCCCTCTGCTTCTGGCCTTTCCCCTTAAAAAACATTTTCCTCCCCCGACTGCTGTGGAGAAAGTTATGGGGTTGGAGAAAGAACTCCCAGGCTCAGTTCCTGACCCCATCTTTTACTTTTCAGGAACACAGCAAGCACGTCTACTCTTTTACTGGGGTGCCCTCTCCCCCCGTTTCCCCAACGCCTCCCTCCCTGTCCCTCCCCAGCACCAGGCTGGAGCCAGCATTTTTACCCTTAAATATGGGAGCAGTAAGTTTCTTGGTGGAAAGAAGGAGAAGCATTGGTTTGCACACAGCACTTCTTCAGTCTATCAGGGAAGCAGAGCACAAGGTTGGGACCAAGGGCTCAGGCTCAAGGTGTGGCCTCCCCACATCCCCCATGTGACCTCATACACGTCTCATCCCTCATCCTCAGTCCTCCTACATGCTGAATGCTGATGGTAGTGGTGTTTTCCTTAGGGATTTTGCAGAGATTCAAAGGAGATGAGCTATTTGCAACTAGAAAGCCCATGGCACCGGTACATTACACATAGTAAGTGTTCAGTCCGCTTAGCTATCTGTGCATCACTGCAGCATTACCAGGAGACAGACTGTGTGTGTGTGGCTGAGGTGCAGGTGGGCCCCACCCCTGCTGTGTCTCCCAGCCCAGGGCCCACCATGGCCTCTGCTGCTTCTACTCACTTCCTGAGCTTCTTGCCACCTCTTTCCTATCGCTTCTTGTTTGGCCCCCTCCCTGCCGTGCACAGACCCCAGTCCCTTCACTCATGACCCCAAGAAGTCGCAGAGCAGATGGAACCCTGGTGATCTGTGGGCCACACTGCAGACAAGGGTGGAGGAAGAAGGCTGCTGGACCAGAGCACATCTCATTCACTGTGGGCCTCCTTCCTGCCTGCCTTTCCCCCTCGTTTTTTAGAGCGACAGACACATTCTACCTGCCCAGGCTCCTGGAGCCTCCTCATCTTCTAACTGCAGTGATCGAGTGAGATAAGCTTCTACACAGATCCAGCTTTCTTCCTAGGAGGACTTCTGCTTCCATCTCCCTTTGTTGTGCTGAGCATGGAACCCAGGGTGTTCACCCATGGCTTTTACATTGCTAATCTTTAAATTTTTTTTTAAATTTTGAGACAGGTTCTCATTAAGTCTTTAAGTTGCCAGGCTGGGATTACAGGCATGCACCCCACAGCTGACTTCCTCTTCATCTCTTACATGCATTTGGACAAAGGTGCCACATCCTTGGGACAGAGCAGCCAGGGCTGACATCCACACAAACCTGAGAGGCAAGCAGACGCCCATCCCAGGGAGGGGGTGTCTATCCCGAGCAGAGCTGTAGTGGCCACCAAACAGCTCTGCTGGGACCCATACCTGATTCCCAGGAGAGGGCAAATTGGGCCAGGGCTGGGGTGTGCTGCCTTCTGGTGTCTGTAAAGGGCAGTCATTGCTTTCCCCAGACGGCACACCTCACATTCTGAACACTGGGTGACTGGTTTGCATAGAATCACCACACTGACCTGTTCAAAGCAGGAGACAGACAAATGGCAGATTCTATTACATACAAGTGACTTCAAGCCTGGAAGATGAAGGAACCCAGGGCAGGCCTGACACATTCATGGGAAGGGCTGGCTTGCATGTAAGAGCTGCTGTCCATGGATGAGACCGGGAACCCACCGCCCTGGAGGCCACAGTGAGGAGCTTAGGGAAGCAAGAGCAGCTCAAGCCAGTGGTAACAAGTGACCAAGCCTATCAGGGACATTTTGACCCCCAAGTGGAAGTCATGTCCCACTCCTTTGCTAGGAGAGCTGTTTCTTCTACTCAAATGATCCTCATCTCCTCTTCTTCTTTCTTCTTTTCCACTCTTTAGCTTTCAATCACAGCACCTCTGTGAGGCCTTCTCGGGTCCTCTCTCACCCGGGTCAGAACCAGTGGCCTGTGCTGACTCACAGCGACCTCTCTACCTTGAGTGACAGCAGGCACCCTCCTCCCTCAGTTTCCAAGTGAACCCTCAGGCAGGCTTGCCTGTTTTTATTTTTTTATTATTATTATTATTTTTGGTACTGGGGATCAAACTCAGGACCTTGTGCTTGCGAGGCAGGTGCCAGAACCACTGAGCTAAATCCCTGGCCCACCTTGCCTGTTTTAAATCCGTCCTCAGCCTGTTTAGTGACTTTGTGCTGAGTTCTCCGCATATCTTTTAAACTCCAGGCAGCATGTAATTAAGGGCAGCGCCCTGCGATTCTGAAGTTAACAGGAATCTGATTCAGCTGCAGGTCTGGGTACTCTAGGCTGAGGTGTGTGTTGGAAGCACTTTGCCACTTGGACCTCCAGCTTCCCATTTGTGGATTGAGAAGAGCTCAAGAAAGAGGCTGCATGGATCTTGGGCTCTTCCCCTAGAATTCTTTACCTTCTGTTCTGTGCTGTAGTGGGGGAAATAGCATGGAGACTTCTCTCGTCCACCCCCCCCAAAAAGAACAGTAAAAAGGACCAGAAGTGTCCCCACTGGACAGAAAAAGGTTTGAGGGAAGTGGGGTTGGCTGCCCAGAGTCATCTATTGCAAACACCTCCTAGTGAAGAAGGTCCTCCTCTTTCCTTGCGCATCTGTTGGAAATGTTTTGTCCCCCATAAGGCATTCCAGGGTTGGATGACTTAGTGCTAGAAGGGTCTTCCTCTCACTGAGCTGGATTCTCACATGCCCTGGCACTAGAAATGCCTTCTGACCACTGCAGGCCAATGACTGCTTTTCCGTAGGATAGCATGAAAGACAGCAGGACCTGTTGTGATCTTCACCACGTTCCCCCTGTCAGACAAGATTCAGCCAAAGCAAAATTGATCGACAGAGCCTACTTTCCCTCCCGTTCCTCTTGCCAACTCTTCCTAGCAGGCACACCTCCCAGGACTTCTGCCTCCTGCATCATCTCAATGCTGTCGCCTAGTAACAATATGCTTAGCAACCAGTGAGGAAAGTGTGATCACACCTCCCAGCATCGTACATGGAGCACTGCAGACAATACAAACCGTTCCCTGGCTTCTCTCTGCAGCTAGAGGAAGGTAACTGTCAGAGGTGGCCAGCATTATGCTCCAGAGATAGTGCTCATCATCCGGGGGCCCAAATTGGTTGTTGTTTGGCTTTTACTTGGCATTGGGTAATATCTTTGCGGGGGCGGTTGGGTAGGTGGTTCTTGCAGGGCCGGATCTCTCTGCTTGCACTTGTTCTCAGGATGCCTGTGATGCAGGCAGGGCAGCTTGCAGAATCCTCTCTGCTCCCACACAGCCCTGCCCTGCACCCAGCCTGCGTCCCCCGCCCCCAGCCACTGCATTCTGCAATGCCTCTCCCCTCTGGAGGTGGTTCTCCAGTGCCTGGCACTGCCCTGGCCTCCACCTGGCAGCTTCCTGTTCTCTCAGGGCCTCTGGCTTCCGATTGCTCCTCTGTGCTGCTGGACAGCTCCAAGTCCCCATGAGCATGTCCTTCCCCCATCTCTGCCCCACAATTCATGGGCATCCCCACCACCAACCCTTGGGCCAAACACCACACAGAGTGAGGTGAGGTCCTCTTTCTTCTCTCTGTTGGTGGCTAGAAACTAGATTGTTGCAACTTTGCTGGGGATTCCTGGGTGTCACGTAGCATGAGACAATAAAAAAGGCCAGATGCATATGTGCATATCCTGGATCTTTTATTTTAATCTTTTCTGTGTGACTTAGGTCAAGTTTCTTTAACCTAATTCTTAGTTTTCTGAGAGAATTAGAATATTTGCCTCTCAAGGCTCTGATGACCTTATAGGAAGCAACAAACAGAAAGAACTCAGCAAACAACATGGCTTACAGTTGGAGAACTTCTACCGTATTTCCTTCTTCCTCCTTCCATCTCCCCCTCTTTGTTCTTCCTTTCATATCTGCTCTTCCTCAAGCCAAAGCCAGTTCCTAGGTGGATTCTCAGGTAGCACTTTAGTGCAGTGGACACAATGCTGAGCTCTAGCTCCTCCTCTTAGTGCCTCTCATCTCAGGCCCTGCACTCACCAGCCCTGAGGTTCCTTCCATTCACCTGTGAAATGGAGCTGCAGGCGCTTGACTTGCCGAATGCGCATAGTTGGCGTAAGGCTTAATGGAGCTAATATGCACTGATATCCAAGGTGTTTTATGTGTTTTAGAGAGAAGAATTTCCTTAGACAAACTTGATCCTACTTTTTTACCTGTAAAACATAGAGAAACTCCAAAATGTCTAAAGCTCCCCGAAACCCTAAAACTATAGCAAACTGAAAGTGGAAGATGGTGGTCACTGAGAGATGATAGTCACTTGCCCTCAGTGGAAAAACCAAATCCTTCCTCACAGGGAGAGCTGTCTTGTAGCTGTTGGAGCCGAGTACAACAATCCCTCTACTCTGTTCCCTTGGTTCCCATAACCAAGGTGACTGCTTATCACCTAGTTAAAACTTTAGCTCAGGAACAGTCTAAAGGCCTTTACTCTCTCTGGCTTGGGAACGATGTCATTATTCTGTCCTTCTAGTAAGGATAACAAATGAGTCAGAACATGCTCAAGGCGTCATAGACGTAGGGAAAGCAATTGGTGGGGTAGGTGTTTAGAGCTTATGTCATGGATATCCTTCCACGGGATGGTTCTGTGTTTTGTAGTGGGCTGAACGAAAGCTGAATTTGCAAATGGAGAATACCTGAAGCAAGAGATTTTAAAGTACAGAACCTAAGTAGTTTGTAAGTCAAACAAAAGTGTGGGAAACACATAGACTTTGGATGTTATTGAATCCTGAAGGTTGGGAGTCTGGCCAAGGATGAATAAATAATCCAAAGACATTCTTCTGGGAGTTTCCCCCAGGCAACTGTAGGGTTTTCCAACAGAGGATCCTAATGGGTAAGATGTGAGTGATTGGAAGCAGTGCTTGAAAGATTCGTGTCAAAGATCTTGGAAAGAGGCATGTAGCTTTCTCACTCAGGGATTTAACTGCCAGCCACCCTCCCAGCCCATAATAACAGAACCTCCAGTTAAAAAGCCGGTGGCTCTTTCTTTTCAGTAACGTCGACAGAGGTTGTATATATGCAAGGGTCAACTGTTAACCACATAAGAACTAAAGATATTTGTTGAGGAGCCATGGGGAGACAGATCTGTTCTGTATTCTGCCTGGACGGGTAAAGCAAGTCATAAATCAATGACCGTTAAGCCAGAAGAAACCTTGGCAATCACCCAGTCCAATCCCTTTCTTCACAGGTGAGAAAATAGATGTCAGCAGTGGTTGATTTAGACTTACAAAAATGTTTTTTACTTTTCAACTAAAAATGCAAAAGGGAGACACCAGGAACGTGACTGGCCTACAGTTCTGCTGCACTGAGGAGCCAGAGTTTGTCCAGATCCCAAATCTGATGACTTCCGTCTCCCTGCTTGTGCCCACGGGCTTCTCTCTGAGATCAGAACCAGGTCTCCAAAGAGCACTTTTAAAATGACAGCGTCATCCTGCCACCAACTAGGCTTTGCCATTTAAAAGTTTAATTATCAACACCACACAATTTCCCGGATAATTCCAGGAACATTGTCTTTTGAATAAAACAGGCTTATTCTGTGGGGAGCAGTTAAGCCTAGAACATCAGTAGCAAGCCAGTTTCTCAAAACACGCCTGGCTCCGTAGGGTTAAACCCCTGCCAACAGCTAACGCGCGAGTGAAGCGAATGTTTGGTTTTCCTAAGCCACAGCATCCCACGTAGCCCATCCACCGAGGCAGGGCAACAGTGTGGATGGGGTGCTAAAAGCACCGTCCCCTGCAAGGCTCCTGTCTACAGCTTTTGTTCCAGGGTCTCTTCAATACATATGACTCAGTCTGCAGTTCGGGCTTCACTTCCTCTGGGAAGGGAGCTGACAGCAGCAGCTCAGTGGTGCCCATCCTGGGTGACTCAGGGTCCCCTGGCCGGCGGGGCTGCCTCTCCTCCCTGCCAGCTGACCGAGCTCCTGTCTGATTGCAGAGCCACTGTCCTTGGCTCTTCCGGGGAATGCTGCCAAAGTACTTTTCCATCCACCCCCTCCTCTATAGAATTTGTAGTCTCCACCACATGCCATGGAAGGCCAAGGAAAGGTCACAATATATTCCCATGAAAAACCAAAACAAAAGGGAAGAAAGCCTCCCAGCCTCTCTCCTCTCTTCTAAATGCTCCTGGGAGCAAGAACATGGAATACTTTATGTTTCAGGGGTGGAGTGGGGCGGGGCGGGGCGGGGGGTGCCTGGGCTGGCCCACACTTGGGAACCTCTTTTTGTTCGAAGAGTCAGCCAGGCCAGGGGTTCTTGTTTATTTGGAGGCACAGTATTCTAAACTGAAAGGGTTGGTTTCTATAACAAGAACAGCATTTTCTACAAGAACAATAAAAGGCCAGATCTGGTGGCACATGTCTGGGAAGGCCGAGGGATTGCAAGTTCCAGCTCAGCCTGGGCAACTAAGAGACTTAGCAAGACCTTATCTCAAAACAAAAAAAGGGCTGGGATGTAGTTCAGTGCAAAGGCCCTGGGTTCAATCCATGGTACCATAAAAATAAAATAAGTGGTGAATAAAAAATATGAGGTCCCCTTTCCCTACACCAGCTGAGCCTGGTCACCTCAAAACACGGAGAACTGAAGAGCTGAGTGCTCACAAGACTGCCTGCTGGCCTAGTCTTGGGATTAAAGAGGATTTAATTCCAAAAACATTTATTTAGCAAAATAAACATTTTTGCTAAATCAATCCAAACATATTCCACAAATATTTCTTTAACATCCGTGATAAAGGTCCATGGATTGCACATTGCCAGGGATGGTAATGTTGTGTTGAATTAGATACTGAAGATCAGGTTGGGAGACAGATGGAGCCCACCATGGCAAGCCTGAGAGTCACTCTTAGCTTTAAGGGATGGCATACCCTGTCCAAAGAAACACTGCTGTTTACCTGCTCTGCTCGGATGCAGTAGCCTTTGCTTGACAATCTGTTTTGGATTTTTTTCTCCCTCTCCTCTGTTCCTATGGCATGGGAAGGGCCTAGCCTGACCTGATTGTACTCTTACACACTGACCTGTGGTGTGAGTATGCAGCACCCTTGACTCATTCGTTCACACATGTTCTGTGTCCTACACACCCACGCGTTGGTCACCATGACACACTGCTCTGTCCAGAGAGCAATGGCAGACCCAGACAGTACTTGACCAAATGAGGCACTTTCATAGAGTCCGCGTCAGGGATGAGATTTCCCATTGCTCAGCTGTTCAAGGGTGCCTAGCCGGGGAGCACCAACTCATTAGAACCTTAGAGGTCCTGTATGTGGCTGTGGGTGGCTTTGTAGGAGGAGGGTAACAGCCTCAGAGAAGGGCCAACTGTGGAAGAGGAAACAAGGAAAGCATAGCACCACACACCTGTTTATTGCCAAGTACTCTTAGTGGCAGAGAACAGAAACCCAAAAGGTGAATTTGCTAGCGTTTACTCAGACTAAGGGAAGATGCAGAAGCAGCTGAACTCAAAGAAGACTGGGGCTGAGGACTCAGATATGACCAGCATCTCCGAATCTGTCCTCCTGCATGTTGACTCTATTCTTTCCCAACAGTGTCTGGGGTAATTGTATCCAAGCTCTTTTGTAATTGTATCCAAGCTAATTGGTATTTGTATCCAGGATAATTGTATCCAAGCTCTGGCCTCAGCCTTATCACTCACACAGAGGGAGCTTCTTGCTCCAAACTAAAGTTTGAAAAATGCCAAAGAACAGCCCTGATGGGCTTGGCTAAGATCATCCATCCAATTCTGGGCCAATCCCCATGGTCAGATGGGAGAGCTAACAATGTTTGCTTCAGCTTGATTCATGCCTCCGATCCGGAGTCCAGACCAGGATGAGGAGGTAGAAGAGAGAGTCTATATGATGGGCAGCCTTCTCTGGAGGTACCAGGTGGGCATGACAGGAGGAGAGTTTCCTTCAAGAAGGTGAATGAAACTCTTTGATGAAGAAGGAGGAGGCACTGCAGGCACAAGAAACAACCGAGTCCCCTACAATGCATTTGCGTGCTTTTCTGGGTTGTGTAGCAGTTTATGATTCATGATTGTAGGTATATGTGACTGTTAAACTTAGAAAATGGAGCAAAAAATGGCAATATTGAAAATGCTTGGAAACCGGCAATGTTATGTGTTGTGGTTTGTGTCTAGGTGTCCCTCAAAGCCTCATGTGGTCATAGGCGGGGCTTTTTCAGAGGTAGCTGCATCTAGAGTGTGTGATGCTGGGATTAATTCATGGTGCAAAGCTTGGATCAAGGGCACTGGCATTAAGGGGATAAGGGCTACCCACTTCAAGTAGCCTGGATGAGATATAAGGGATAGAAAGAGCCAAGGTTGTCCCTTGTTGGTTTGCTACTTTCTGGCTGCCATGAACTGCTTCTCCCCTGCAGTGCCTGTCTGCCACGACACCCTGCCTTGGAACCAGCTGATTATGGACTGAAACCTCTACAACCATAAGCCAAATAATCCTTTCCCCCTTAACTTGTAGGTGTTGGGTATTTTGTCTCAGCAACAAGAAAAGTAACTAAGACATTACGTTATTGCCAAGATTGGAAAAAATACTCTGCAGAAGACCAGGTAGCAAGGTTGTGAAGTCTAAATTATTTACACACCGTGGTATATGCTGTGCCAGTGTTTGACACCACTGACTCTGGGAAAGACATAACCAGCTTGGATTTCACAGATCAATGGTGTAGTTTACATATTTGCTGTCATTCCTGGACTCGAACCCAGTGTGAATATTAGTGAGGATCTGCCCTCAGAATCGTTCCTAATTGTCAAGGACAATATCTTTATTGCACAATTTTGTCTGAAATTGAAAAACTACCTTGTCCCTCTATCTTGCATGAGTGATGTTCTTTGAGCTATTTTTATTTCTGCCTCTGGCCTTTCCAGACTTGCTCAAGAGAATCTTTCTGTTCTTTTCTTTTCTTTTTCTTTTCTTTTTTTTCCTGCATGCTGAGGTTTGAACTCACAACTGCACAACATCCACAGCCCTTTTTTGTTTTTTTATTTTGAGATAGGGTTTCACTAAATCTCTAAATTTCCCCAGGCTGGGCTCAACTTTGCAGTCTTCCTGTCTAAGCCTCCCAGAGTGCTGGGATTTCAGGCATACTCTCAGAAGGAAACTTAATGCTTTCATATTCTTACTCTGCTGCTAGGTGTAATGGCCTCCCAAAGATGTCCACATCCTAATGCCAGAACTTTTGAATATGCTGTCTCACATGGCAAAAGAAATTGTGCCAATTTGTTGCAAAAATGGAAAACTAATTCATCTGCTTTTATAGTTGATGCCTTTTTTAAAAAATGCCACCTTTTTGTGGTACTGGGAATTGAACCCAGGGCCATTGCGCTGACATCCCCAGCTCTTCTTAAGTTTTTTTTTTTTTTTTTTGGTACCAGGGATCGAACTCGAGACCTTGTGCTTGCGAGGCAGGCGGTGGAAGCACTGAGTTAAATCCCTGGCCCTGCCCTTCTTAATTTTTAAAATTTTATTTTGAGATAAGACCTTGCTAAGTTGCCCAGGCAGGACTCAAAGTTGGAGGCTCATTCACCTAAGTAGCTGGGATCAGAGATGTGCATCACCACACCTGGCTGACTTTATGTCTTTTGATTCAGTAGTTCTACTTATAAGTGAAGATGTTCGTTCTATTATTATCTATAATAGCCACCTGAGGGTCCCACTGGTGGTCTTCTCTGTATTATAGTTATGCTGTGGTTCAAGCAAGAAGACATGAATTGTCTGATGGCCATCCCTTGATGGTGTTGCCTCCAAAAGTGTCTTGTGATTACAGGTGGAGATGGAAGTCTATATTAGGGTGACTGAGGTGATAGCTTTGCTGTTGATCTACAATGTTATGGCTTATATCCACATGTCCCCCCGCCCCCAAAGCCTCATGTGCTGGTGGCTGGGACAGCAAATGTGATACTGGATTATGGGTGTATGATAACTGGACTAGTGCCCTGATTGGTTTAGCATAGTTATGGGGGACAGATTTACTGAAGAGGGAAGCTCCACACAGGGTGTGGGTGGCACCAACCAATAGACTTGTAGCCTGGATGAAATATAAAGGGAAAGAAGCCAGGCAGGCTCACTGTTTCCTGCCTCCTGCCTCCCCTGCCATGGACTGTTTCTCCTCTGCCTGCCTTGGAGGAGGCAGACTGTGGATTAAACCTCTATAAACTGTGAGCCAAAATAAACCTTTCCTCCTTTAACTTGTGGGTGTCAGGTATTTTGTCCTGAGAAAGTCACTAAGACTTGCTGATTCAACAAATGCTCTCTGACCATGGTGAATCTGAGGCCAGAGCAAGGGGCAAGCAGAAGACATATGGGATTATGGGAAGCTGTACAAGTGTGGCCACAAAAATAGATACCAACAGAAAGACTTCCCCAAAACACCTGATATTCCACTTTAAACTTGAAGAATGTGTAGGAAGGAACCACAGCTGAGAAGTCAGCTCACAGAGCACACCCTTTCCACATGTATTACTGAAAATGGAGAGCAGTCCTGGCTGCCCTGGGAATTATGAGGCTCTGTGCCATTAAGCCCTTGTTGAAGGGCTACAGTCAATAGCAAGTTTTAATAATGCAAGCAACATACATTTCTTTCAATGAATGGCTCACACACCCATACATTGAAGTACTACTCATCAACAAAAAGGATTGAACCATTGATACATGTGGACCTGGATAGATCTCAAGGGCATTATATTGAGTGCAAACTAAGTCAATCTCAAAAGGTTACATACTGTATGATTTCCTTTACAATTTTCTTAAAAAGACAATATTGTAGAGATGGAGGACAAATTAGTATTTGCAGAGATGAGGCTGAGTGTGACTATAAAAGGGTCCCCAGGAAAGGGAGCTCTTTCGTGATGATGGAACAGTTCTGTGTCTGAACTCTGGTGGTGGTTACGGGAATATATACTTGAGACGAAGTTGCATAGAGCTCCATACACAAGGCACACACATACATGCACTCAAGTGAATTCTTGTAAAAACAGAGGAAATGGAATAAAGTCTGCAGTCTAGTCCTATTATTATATCAGTATCAGTGTCCCGGTTTTGATATTATGCTATGTGACGTCACCATTGGAGGAAGGTAGGTCATGAGTACACAAGACTCTGTGTGCTATTTGTGCAACTTCTGGTGAGACTATAGTTATTTAAGAATTAAAAAGTAGAAAGAATAGCTATAAGCTAAAAGTCCTCTGACACTTTTCTGTCGCTGAGAATTTTCTCATCACCTGACTGCTTTGTATCATTGAATTGGTGTGTAAATAACTGTGGGGCTCCTATCACTCCAGATGTCTGCTCATGGCCATGTGGGGTAGGTAGGTGACACTAGCAACCCACAAGCAGAGGGGAATGAAAGCTTATTTCCTCCCAGATCTCTCATATACTGGGCACCTGCACTGAGCCCTCACCAACACCCAGCCACCACCCCTAAGGAGGTGGGCTGTGTCTGCAAGATATTGCATCATATGTCATAAGACTGGCTTTCTTTCTCTTTTGACAACTCCAGATGAGACAGGGACACATAGAGCATTATGGCTTGTATCTAGAAGTCCTTGCAAAACTTCATGTGCTCATCGTTGGGCCTTTTTGGAGCTGGCTGGATCTAGGACATGTGATACTGGGATTAAGGGTTTGTGGTACTAATTTAACCCACTGATTGAAATTAGAATAGTTCTGGATGTGGTTAATAGGAAACCCCACCCGGAGTGTGGGTGGCACCACTCAAAAGGCTTATAGCTTGGGTGGGATAAAAGGGAAAGGGAGACTTGCTTTGCTGCTGCTTCTTGATGGTTGCTCCCTACTGCTTGCCACACCATGGATATTTCTCCCTATGATGCCCCTCTGCCATGCTGCCCTGCTTTGGAACCAGCTGACTATGAACTAAAACCTCTAAAAACTGTGAGCTGAAATAAATCTTTCCTTCTTTAACTTTGGGTGTCTGGTATTTTGTCTCAGCCATGGAAAAAGTAATTAAGACAACCAGTACACAAGCTAGCAAGATAAGGCTGTCAGAGGAGAGATTTGGGTGGATAGATAGCTAAGCTTAAGTGGGACAACAGAACAGTGCTCTGGTATGATAGGAAATGCATAGGTTTGGAGTTGTATCTGAATTCATTCATCCATCCATCCATTCGTCCATCTGGTGTTTATCAAATGCTTAATCTGTACCAGGCATAATTTTACATATTGTACAGGGGATAGCAGGTGAAATGCTTCCTGGCCTGAAGCAGATCATATCAATTGGTCTGTCACTCACCTGTCATATGACCTTTCAAAAGTTAATATCTGTGAGGTTGTTTTCCCTGTAAATTGGGAGCGCTCATAGCAATCAGGGTAATTAATCCAAACTCACTGAATTCATGTGGGGCTCCAGGAGATGGCATGCCAGTACTCAACAGAGTCTGAAGTACTAGGTGCTCCATTTTCTCTATCACTCCCCATCTCCGCCTCTCTTTGCTCCCCTCCTGTGTAGATTGCTTGTAAAAATCGCTTGTAACCATTTAAATTCCATCAGGGCAGCCCAAGGCTAAGATCCAGCTTGGTAAGGAAGGTTCAGTTCCATTTAATGCCACACAGTTCTGTAGAGTTCCAGCCAAATGAAGCTTCAAAGGAGAAAAACAGCCATTTGTTTTGTATGTGTGTTGATACTCATTTTGTATTTTTAATTCTTGTGCTTTAGTACATGTAAGTTTATGATCGTATCTTCTTGGTGAATTTTTTTTTTATAATCACCATTCTTTATAATCATGTCGTTAATGTTTTTTCTAAATTTAGCTTGATTGTTATTTTATATATCTATATAATCTTTCTTTAATTTAATACCTATCTGGCTTATATTTTTCTATCACCCTTATTTTAACTTTTCTGTGTCTTAATATTTTTAGGATTATTTCTTGTAAAATTCATACAGTTAGATTAAAAAAATTAAGTCTGAAGATCTTTGTCTTTGAACAGGACATTTAAGCTTTGATTTTATTAATTAAGACTCATACTATGATTTGAATATGTCCCCTCCAAATGCAAGTGTTGCTAATGCTACAGTATTACCTTTTAGGTGGTGAGGGCTACTCTGTCCTTAATGGGATGAAGACCTTTTGGGAAATTTTTTTTTTCATTGTTGTTGTTGTTATAGTGGTTCTGGAGAACAAACCCAGGATCTTGTGAATGCCAGGCAAGCCCTTTTTCACTGAGCTACACCCACAAAAGGTTCTGTGCACAGTTTGTGTGTGGCTGGCTTGTGGGTTGCTTGCCAGCTTGCGACATGAGGGTGGTTAAGAAGTCACCAGATGGTGATACTTGGGCCCTGGCTTCCAGCCTACAGAAATGTGGAAGAGTACCTTTCTGTTCTGTATGAGCTACCCTGTCTCGGTATTATATTATAGCAGCACACAACAGACTAAGACAACTTCTCAGATATTTAGTGCATTTCTACTATGTTATATTAGTCATGCTTTACCTTTGCCTTTTCCCACACTCCTGTCTTTCATTGGATTGACCATTTTAATTATTTTCTCCTCTTTCCTCCTGCTGGTTTAGAAGTTATATATTACATTTCTATTATTTTAACACATACTGAAAAGTCTAACACTGGTTAATATTCTCCTCCTAAGCAGAAGGGCTTCCCAGCCCTTTGACCCTAATCTTTCTGCTTGCATGTCCTATGCTATTGTCAAGATTACCTTACTGTAACCTTCCTTTTAACATTGTCACTCCCCAGTTTAGCCACTAGGATTATTATCGTGGACTATTCATACTTTTTCCCCTTCTATTTAAATAATACATAGATATTTTTTCCTGGTACTGGTGATTGAACTAGGGCTTCACCCATGCTGGGCAAGTGCCCCTCCAGGCCCTCTCCTTTTTATAGTTCTAAATTGTTCTGGTCACTCCAGTTCTTGACTTTCTAATCTGTAATCGGTGTCTGATGCCCCTTCCTCAAGGTTGGCTGTGGCTGTGTGCATTGTAGTTGTGAACAGGGAGCAGGGTGAGCTTTTCTTGTGTTTCCAATTGTGGAAATATCCTATGGAGTTTTGCTTTTTCCTCTGCCTGATTCATATGTCAACATTTCTGAATTTGTCTCGATTCTAATCACTTGGGTTGGAATTCCCACTGCATACGAGTGGCACAGGCTCTTGCTTTTAATTTTTTCCTTTCTTTTTTTAACCGGGCCCAGCCAGAGGTTAAGTATCTTCGTGTCCAGAGGGTGTTCCTTGTTCCCATCTACACTCCGTCCCTGTTTCACAGGGCTCGGTGTCTGATGATGCCACTCTGTGTGTATGTTTGTCCCTAGCTCTTGAGCTGACCCTCTGACACCCTGTGACCTCCCCACTCACTGCTCTGAATTTGAGTCACTTCTAGTTCTGATAACCTTGTTGTTGTTGCCTCATTCCCACTTGGGTGTGATGAGGATTAACCAGATAGCAGGACCCCAGGGTGATTAGGCCTTGGAGGGTAGGGGTGGTGAGGGGCAGGACTTCCCCTGGCATGATGCCCCAAACACTGAGCTGATATGTTCTGTGATTAAAAAAGAAGCAGGATGTGAAAGACCTCTCCACAGAACACTGCACCTGGTGTGTTTTGATGTGTGTGATGGGGTGTAGGGAGCCAGAGCTGCATTTGTCTTGTCCTCTGGGTCTAGATTTGGAGATTTCTCCTTCCAGATGATAGCTAGGAAGAAGGACCTTCAGTTACTCTTTAAATAAAACTTTTTGATCTTTCACGTTGGCCCGGGAGGGGCTGGGGGATCAACCACTTACATGGAGCTACACCCCCAAACCCCACACGGAGAGGGGGTGGAAAAAGGAAGGGTGCGTGGGATTTAGCTTTTTAGAGGCAAGAGAACCAGGACTGGGAGAAGTGAAGCCTCAGTTGTCTCAGATTCAGGTTGGAACCATGGGTGGATGGGTGGGGGCTCACGGGCACCCAGCAACTTCTCTGTGGCAGGAGGAGGTTGTACTCAGAGAGCTGGAAGGGCCCTTCTATCTCTGGTGTTCCAGGTGGGTCTCCTAGGGGTGTTGGGTGCTACTGAGTCCAGCTCCCTGCGTGTCTGGTGGTGCCCATCCCTGGGTCTAGACATACTGGGCTGGGGCCTCTCAGTGCCCTGCTCACCCCCCCCCCACCCCGGGGCCCCATTACTGATATAACCCTGGTGAGCCAAGCACCTTCCCTCATGAATTTTTATCTTTAAATTCATCTTTGCTGCCACCCCTGCCCAGGGCAATCCACACAGTAATGCAGTGTGTGGTCTGGAGGGACCCACTGAGTGTGCTCCTGTCCTGCTGATCTGGCTGGGTGGTCTGCAGGCTGGGAAGGGCAGCCTGGGTCCTACTGGGAAATCCCTTCTATGAATACAAAGGGCTGGCCAATCCCTGACTGGCCTGTCCTAATCCAGGCTTGGCCCCAAGCCTCAATTATTTTGCTGACTTAATCTGTGGCCTGGGAGGCAGAGCCCTGAGTTGAGGCCAGGAGCCTGCACTTTGTGGATCTCCGTCTCTCCTCCCCTTTCCTGCTCTCCCTGGGGCCAACCTGCTGCTCGCTCCTCTTCCTGGGCGTGACTCACAGGCAGCTCCCTATCAACATGGCAGTTATGTGTCATTTCCTCACGGTGGAGAGACCCAGACCAGCATCCACTCGCCCGCCTGATTCCCCCAGCCTGATTGGAAAGGGATAGGCAATTGCATCTGCTTGGGGGAGTGAGTCACCCGCTGGAGCACCCCGTGAGCTTGATGAGAAGTGCGGGTGGAGCGGGGACCAGGACAAGCTGCCTCACCCTGCTCCGTCCACGCTGTCCTTACCTACCCTTCCTTTCCTGGCACCTTAGAACCCGTGGCAAACCAACACCCCACTCCCACCCGCCCCCAGCAGTGTTCACTCCTCTACCCTCTGGCATCCTCTGGCCTTGCCTCAAAGCCCTCTACAGCAGCCTGCTCCTCACTGGAGAGCAAGGAGACCCAGCCCCCCGAGTCCACGCTGGCCCTCTCTCAAAGGAACTTGCCAGAGCAGGGTGAGACAGCAGCAGCGTGGAGCAGAGACATCCAGATGAGATCCTGGGCTGCTGGGTGGAAGTGAGGTCCAGTAAGAGCTTCAGTGTTCCGGTTCTGTGGGACAACAGATACCCAAGAGTGGGCTGGGAGTTCTTGTGATAGCAGTGCCCCATGCAGCTCTTCCTGAGGTAGCATTGACTACTGCCTGGCTCACAGTGGAAAATGAAAAAGTCCCAGTATGCATCACTGGCCAAATGCCCTTGTTAGGATGGGGCCTAGGACATGGGCCAGCTCCTTCTGTCCAGCCCTGAACTACTGCTGTGGTCTTGGGTTCAGTTCTGAGGAGAATCCTCAGAATCCATTCTCCTGCATCAGCCTGAAAGGCTTAGAAGTGTTGATGAAGGTGAAGGACCTGAAGACAGAATCTTGTGAAAACTGTTGGAAGGCAGAGTCTGTGCAGACTGAAAAGCCCCGGAAGCGCAGTTGAGATGTTTTCTAACACAAAAGTCAGGAGGTGGCAGTGAATTGTGTTTCACTACATGTGTGTCTGCTGGGCAGACCCCAGATGTCAGAGAAAAGTGCTTTTGGGCCGAGTACAAAGAGAAGCTTTGTAATCATTAAAGCTCAGAACAGTGGAGCAGGCTGAGAAACGTCGAGGCAGTGAGTCCCCTGTCACTAAAAGAATACAAGCAGAAGGTGGCCAAGTGGGGATGCCCTCGACCTCTGCCAGCTCTCCTGATGGGACCCTCCAGGACTTGGATTGGGGTCTAGCGTGGCCCCTTCTTAGAACTGCCACGCTTCCATAACCAAACCCTGTCTTTCCCATCACAGGCCAGGCAGAGCCCAAGTGCCACTGGGCCTGTGTCTGGGGTGGGCTGTGTGACAGCTCTTGTCTGAAGCCCCAGAAATACCTGCCCTGTGCTGAACTGGTAGAGTCACTTGGCATTTCTATGACGCGTGTGTGTAAATTCTCACTGGTCATTTCACCCCCCGCAGGCCTGTGGGTCACGATTACTCTCCCTTGCACTGCAGAGGAGGAAACGAAGAAATAGCCAAGCCGCTGTGGGGCTAAGATGAGAGAGCCTGGCCACCTGCTCTCAACACACTCGTTTGCACAGAGCAGCCATTGCTCAGGCATCTGTGTGCCGCCCAAAGAGTCCTGGGGCCTGGCATTCTGCCTATGTCCCGCGTATGTCCAGCCTGGCATTGCATTCTCATGACAACTCTGCAACAGCTGCATTATCATCCCCCAAGTTACAGGGGAGGGAGCCAGGCCAAGAATAGTTTGCAACATGCTTGTGACATGGCTGCTGGGTGGCAGATGTACGGCTGGGCCCCAGGTCTGCCCATCTGTGTTGCCCTTGCACCCACAGAGCACATCCCTGGGACTCTGCACTCCTAGGTGAGCTATGGCCTCTTCCAAATATTCCCGGTCTGGTGCCAAGTACAACTGGGGAAAACGTGCGTCGCATCTATTCTTAGCTTCCAAAAAACCTATGTTCTCAAAGATTGAACAATAACACATTCACGACAAGCAAGATGTGCCACAAAGAGAACAATGGCTCATCTTACTGCGGGGCAAGAAGAAAAGCTTCAGAACAGAGGTGGCACCGGAGGTGGGGTGCAGAAAGGGCCTGGGGCAGGCACAGTGGGTCTGGAGATGCTGCATTCAGTGCTGCAGGGACCTGACAGAAAGGTGCCAGGAATTCTCCAGCCATTGTGAAGCAAGCATTCTTGACTTTCCTGCTTATCTACCCTCCCATCAATGGCTCCAGTCCCAAACAGAACTCTCCAGCCAACCTCCTCCCCGACTGGGCCGGTTCTGCCCTCTGACTGGACAAGACTGGACACAGTATCCTCCTCCCCGCCTAATTGGCTGTTGATCCCTGTGGATTCCACCTTGGGACATCTCTCTTCATCCGTCCCTTCTTTTTCCTTAGTGTTGCTTCCATCTTGGGCCAGGGCGTTCTTGTCACCCTCTATGTATTTGCCCCCAGTCTTTTCCTGCATATCCGCCCCATCCCTATAGAGTCACCTTTATAAAATAGCACTTTTGGCTGAATCCCCAGTAAGCCCTAGCCTTTCTAGTCACTTTATCTACACTATTCCAAGTTTCACTGGCAGCCATGCCACGCGCCTCTTCTTTACAAACCTGCCCATCCTTGGAGGCCCGGCTCAGGGTAAGAGCTTTGCCTGCTTGCCATTTGTGGGGCTCCCATGTGGAGCTGTGTTTGTTCCTTTCATGCCCTCACCTCACTGTGCTGTGTGGCACCGTGCAGTGAGATGTCCCATCTCACCCACTCCGCACAAGTGCCTGGATCATCTCTTCCTGGCCTTTGCACTCTCTGTCTTGTCCACCCACTGGGCAGGGCTCCGGGCTGTGTGCTGAATCAATCGCAGTAACCATCTCTGCAGCACAGCCCCAGTACAGCTCAGGGACAAAATCGGGACCTGCCCTCACCCTAGAAGCCTGGTCTTCTCCACAACATGAAGAGCCCTCCAGGTTTCCTTGAGAGATGGTGCAGTGTAATGGCTAAAGGCATAGAGCCCTTTCCTGACTCTTTGATATTGAGAAAGTTACTCTCCCCATACCTCATTTTCCCTAAATGTAACATGGCAGGAGAATCATGGTACCAACCTCTTTGCTTTGGTTTGAGTATTTCATTTAATATTTATAACTGGCACATTGAAAATACCCAATAAATACTTACTATCTTAAGGTTATTATTACTAATAGCCTGTGGCTCTCCTAGAAGGCAAAAGGCATCACTTAATTAAAGGGCTTAGATGACCCTGGTGCTGGGGACAGTTGGGTCGGCTTTGGTAATTTACCTTCCTGCTACAAGGCTGATCCTCGAGGATGCAGAGATGAAATAAGATAAGGAGTGACTTGATACTTCCGCAGCAGTCCTGAGAAGAGGTTCCAGAGCACACTGCACTACACCGCATATTTACATGGAGATACGAGCCACCTCGTGTCTTCTTTCCTCTACCAAACCATGGTCCAACTGCATTTCTTTGTCCAATAGGACAATAACCAGCCTGATGCTCTACTTCCTGTGATCCACAGGAAGTCGGAAACCCAAAGAGGCGAATCATGGCCCTTTGGTGTAGACTGACTCAAGTCACATGAGGGAGTCCATCCCATGCCTGACCCATCAATTAGTTGAATTTCCCAGAAGAGAGGCCCCCCCAGCCCACCGTCAACACCTCCTACCTCCTGGATCTCTTCCCCCATGGTGGAGAGGGGGGTCACCTTAGAATAGAATTTTGGGCAATTTCCCCAGTTCCCAGCTACTTTTTGCTCTTCTAGTTTGTCTCTCAACTTAGATCTCGGTGTTTCCAGCCTTTGCCAAATTAAGTCGAAAAAGTCTCTCCACTGGCCAAATCCTGGTGTGCCCCCAATTTTACAGGACCCCTGGCCAGGACGAGAGTGGGCATCAAGGCATGGCAGCCACTTCTAACTCCCTACACTTTCCCTTCGCTATCTAATCTCCCACTGCACTTGAAGGCAGGTATTTCCTGAGTAGGCCTCTGGTGCTGGGTCAGTCTTTACAATATGCAAATTTCTTGTGACCAAGCCTGTAACACCCAGGAGCAGGAAGTCTCCTGTGCAACTTTTGAGCTCACAGAATGGAGGCTGGGAAAGGACTGGCCCTGAGGCTTTGGCTCCAAGTAGGTCCTGGGGTGTCTGTGTCTCCGCGTGGTGAGGAGGTGGGTCTGCTGCGTGGGGCAGGGCGTGAACAGAGCGGAACAGTGAGCCCAGGAAACAGAACGGGGAGGAGTGATCAGAAGGGTGGTGGCCGCTGCCCCCTGGCTTGCCTGGCATGGGCACGCTCTGTCTGAAGAGGCAGGAAGTGCTAAACACAGAGTTTGAAAAGTTCTAGAAAGGTCTGGGGCACTTCCATTTTGGGAGGTTCTCTGGATTTAAAAAAGAAGACAAAGAAATGCCAAAAGAGGGCAGCAAATGCTGTGATGTATTTTAATATGCTTACTTTCACTGAGTGCACAAGTGGATTCATTTGTTAAAAGGAGAAAGATTTATGCAATCTGAAGAGAAACAGGGTATAAGAGTGGACTCATTTGGAAGCTGTGCCAGGGGCCGTTTGCCTGCGAGGCCTCAGCTTCCATCTCTCTGGCTCTGAGCGATGCCCAGCCCTGCCCAAGAGACTCTCTAGTGGCCACAGGAGGCAGCTGGAGGCCAGGCTTTCTGGGAAGGTCGATAAGAAGTCCAGAGCAGAACAGAGTATTCAGGATGACCCTGCTGGGCCTGCCACTGGACTGAGCAGTGAGGTGTGCAGCTGTCTGGGCCTGCCCCGCTGTCCCCTTTGGCCACTAACCTCTTTGACAGGGAGATAGAGAGGCTTCTGGTCCCAAGAAAAGGCCTGTCCCTCTGAGTCACCCAGAATTGGTCTCCTGTAATTATTGTCAATGCTCCTGGGGAAGCTCCATGGGACCCTGTAGAATAGGGTACTGTGCCATCAGACTGGCTGAACCTTCTCTGGTGTGGAATTGGCCTCTCTAGGGCCCTGGCTGCCAAATAGCCTAAGAGCATCCTTTCCCTCTGCTGGACATGAGTGATGATGCCTGGGGTTCTTATCAGAGCTGATGCTCCTGAGGGTGAAGGAGGGAACAGAAATCTCTTCCCCCTATTGCAGTAGTCTTGACCCCTTTATAGTCCATAATTTGGAAAAGAGTCTTGCCTGCTTAACCCACCTGGTGCGATCTTTTGTGCCTACACATGCACAATGTACACACACATTCTTAACTCAGATGCTTAACAAGCCATCTGGTCCCATTGGAGCATCTCATTATCTCTGCTGCTCGAAGAAGAGCTGCTTGGAAAGGACATAGAGGTCCAGGGAGAAGAAAGCTGCTCATCCCATGAAAGGGACAGGAGGGCCACACTCTGCTCCCTGGAGCCCTGGAAAGAGGAAACCCCAACTGCCTTGGGCTGGAGGGAAGAAGGAGGAGCAGCAGGCAGGAATGGAAAGGGCCCCCGGGAGTGTCTCCCTTCTCCAGCAGCCTAGTGCTCCCATCCCTAGAAAGGGCTGTTCCAAGCTTGGCTTGTTCTCTGTCATTAGGGCGTTTCTCCACATATCTATTTTGGAGCTGCAGCTGGTTGCTTCTCAGAATAAACAGAGCTGTGATATGGGGATAAAAGCAGAAAGGAACCTCATCTCTTTGCTTTTGCTCATCCCCATGTTTTCCAGCCTCTACGTCCCTCTTCTTCAAGGTCTGGCCCTAAGACCCCTTCCTCCACATGCTCTGTCCCATAGCTCCCCTTCCACTATCCTAGAATCACAGAGGCTCTTCACAGGCACGTGGGAGCCCTGCTGTGGCCAGGCCCTGTGCTGAGCTGGGGGCTCCAGCATCCCGGCCTGCAAAGATTCAATGTCAAGCAACCTAGGAATGCATGTATAGGTCCAGCATCCCTTATCTTACATGCTTGGGATCAGATGTTCGGACTTTAGAATATTTGCAGGCATATAATGAGATATCTTGAGGATGACACCCTGGTCTGAAGTTGAAGTTTACTTATGTTTGATGTGCACGTTATACACATAGCCTGAAAGTAATTTTGTGCATTATTTCTAGCCTGTCTGTGTTTTCACAGTGACCTGTCCTGCAGGGTCAGATGTGGAATTTCCTACTTGTGGTATATGTCAGTGCTCCAAAAGTTTCAGATTTTAGAGCATTTGACTTTTGGATTTTTGGATTATGGATGCTCTATCCATATTACGGACTTAAGTCAAGGACTGTAAGAGTGGATCCAGTTTTCCAGCTTAGATGAAGCAACTAAGGTCCCCACTGGGGACCTGCTGTCTCCAGGTTCTCAGGGCTCTTGGGAGGTGGAACCCCCTGACCACAGTTCCCCACATACCTTACTATTTTCTTATCAGCACAGCTGTGATGTATTGAAATCCTCAAAGTGAGTTGATGCTGCAGGGAACAGAGACAAATCAGGGTATTGTTTGTCATGCACAAAGGAGATTTGTGGGACCCCGTGTATTTGTGGACTGAAATGGTTCCCAGGAAAGCACAGGGCAATTGGGGGGGGTGGTTGCTTTCTGAGTTCCTGGGGGGAGGAGGGTCTGGTCCCTAAGGAGCAAATGAATGGACTTGTGTGTGACCATCTTGGAGGCCCGATGTCATCCCTCACTGTACCTTCTATGGCCCATGTATCTAACAGGGCATCAGGCTCATGCAAAGCCCTCGCTTCTGCTTTGGTCTCTTCTGAGCAGTCAGTTTCTGCCTTCACCTTTTCCCTCATCCCCTTCCCAGCGCATTAGCCTCTCACTTGGGAGGGGTGTGCCCACCTCCACTCGTGCTAGTTCTGTATCTGCTAGCCTTCACCCGCAGCTTGCTCTGCAGGGACTCCAAGCAATGCAGAATGCAAGGAAGTTGGACACATCGCCTAAAACCTTCTCCCTACCCAGGGCCAGTGGTGGTCAGCCTCGGTCCTCAGCCTGGGCTCCAGACCTGCAGGACTCCTCTGATACCTGAAAGCAACTCTGAGAAAAAAAAACAATCTGAGCCTCCTGTGGTAGGTCTTCTGTCTTGGTTTTGTCTTGTTTCTAAAGATGAAACGATGGTTAGCCTCCCAAATTAGTCTTTAGAAACCTCAGGGAACAGCTCAGCTGCGGAGCTGTCGGTCGGTCAGTCCAGGGGTGAGCTGGGGCTTGCTGAGCCATGTAGACATGGCTCTTGGGGCATTCCCATTAGCCAAGACAGCTGTAGGTGTGAATGTCAAACTCACACCACAAAGAAGGGCCTGGCTCTTCTATGCACACTGGAAGGGGATGTCAGGTAGGGAATGTGGGATTTGCACTGAAGTGAACTTGAGAGTGTGTCTCAGTTCCACCATTTCTTAGCCCTGTGAATGTGGGCTCTGTCTTAGTTACTTTTCTTGCTGAGACAAAATACCCGACACCCAAAGTTCAAGGTGGAAATGTTTATTTAGCTTACAGTTTGTAGAGGTTTCAGTCCACAATCAGCTGGCTCTGAGGCAGGGTGGACTGCAGTGAGGCATTGCAGAGGAGAAACAGTTCTCAGTGGCCAGAAGGTAGCAAAACAAGCAAGGGCCGACCACAGCTCTTTCTACCCATTTTATCTTCTCCAGGCTACTTTGGGCTGGTAGCACTCACACCCTTAATCCTAGCGCCCTTAATCTTAACATCACACCATGAATCAATTCCAGCGTCACACACTGTAGACTTCTGAAAAGCCCCACTTATGGCAGCAAGGGCTTTGGGGGTTCATCTAGTCACAAGCTGTAACAGGTTCCATCCATAATGTAGGGATTAACAGTATGAATCTTAAAGAACAGCTCATTCAGCACCTTGTTTATTGGGCACTTTTGTGCACTGAGCACTGCCCAGGAGTGGGCTCCCAGCCTGGGAAGGACTGACACGGCACGTGTCCCAAAGATGCGCACGTGTCCTTCTGGGGGACGCAGTGCTGTGCGGATTACATGAGAAAATATACATGCCATGCACTTGACACCACACTTGGGACATAAGACATGTTCTATAAATTCCATGTTTCCCTGAAAATAAGACCTAGCTGGACAATAATCGGCCTTGAAAACTAGGGATGAAAAATGCCAGTCCCAGTCAGTTAGATCTTATTTTAGGGGAAAGAGGGAAGTAGTTGTTATTATGTTACACACTGGAGATATGGTGTGAGTGAACTAGAGAATCAGAAAAATGTGTTTTCATTTGATAAAATCTTCAGCTTCTTTCTTAGAGCTGTAGCTCTTTTGGTTAAGAGAAGTGCATTAGTCCAGTTTCCCCAGAGAACAATAGGATGTGTAAAGAGATTTATTGTAAGTAACTGTATCATGATTATGGAAGCTGCTAAGTCCCTGGATCCACAACTAGCAAGCTGGGGCCCCAGGAGACCTGGTAGTGTACACTCTACTCTGAAAGCTGGCAGGCTTAAGACCCAGGGAGAATCAATGTTTCAGTTTGCTTCTGAAGGTAGAAAAAAACCAGTGTCCCGTGTGGAGGACCCTGAGACCAGAGGAATTGTCTCTTCCCCTTTTGTCTTCTTCACTACTTCAGCTGATGGGATGAGGCCCACCCACACTGGGGAAGGCAAGATGCTTTACTTGGTCTACCACACAGTGCAAATGTCATCGAAAAACCCCTTCACAGATCCGCCCAGCATAATCTTTGAGCAAATGTCTGGGCACCCTCTCTTCCAGTCAGTTGTCACAAAAACTAACCATTATGGAGAACAATGGTCAGAGCTGTGGTCACTGACAAAGCCCCTGGAGGAGAGCTGAAGGCAGCTGGGCTGGGCTGGGCAGCCACTTCTTCATGGAGAAGACAGTGACCCCAGTTGAGCTTGGGACAGGGGACACAAACCACCAGCCCTGGGACTTGATCCAGTCCAAAGATCTGGATAGTTTACGTTATGCTTCATAAATTTGTGCCAACATTTACAAATTCAAGAGTTCATATTAAAAGTCTGACTTTCCAGTTTCTTATGCAAGACTAGATGTGGTTGTATGAGAGCCAGTGTCACCACTGCTGGCCCTGAGCCTTGGCTGCCCCCTTTAGCCCAGTCTAGGCCTCCACCAACCATGCCCACTCCTATGATACTGCTGTCCCTGGCCTGATGGGCAAGGTCCTTCCTTGGTCTCAGCAGAGCCCATGCTGCCACAGCAGAGGGGCAGTCAGGCACCACTTAGCATGCCATGCTCTGTACCATTTAAAAACCAGAGAGATCACATGAAGAGTCTCATGAGACTAGGGGTAGTCAGTCTTATGGAGGTCAGGTGTCTTTTCTCCCCTTCAGGCTAGAAGTAGGAGAGGTCCCGAGAGATCTTGCAGAGCTATAGAATTGTGAAAATCACCCTGTTCCCGTTCTGAGCACAGTGAGAGAACCAGGAGTGTAGGTGGGAAAAGAAAAACCTCCAGGGAACCCGAGGTGCTGCTTTGAAAGAGCTGAAAGGATGTCACATTGAGAAGGGATGGAGCCCCGTAAGTTCCCCGAGGGCAGAAATCCAGCAGGGATCACCAGCTGGGAGTGGGCAGGTTTGCAAGAGAACCCTCTTTAGGTAGAAAGACCTGTGGCCCAAGGCCGAGGAGCAGCAGGGGCAGAAGCTGCTCAGTCTGGGCTTCCAGACCTCTCTCATTTGTACATAGACATTGAAAATTGTGCCCAGCATACAAGAGGCAGGCAGGAAGGGATCTGGATCCCCATTTAGGCTCAGAGGTCAGACCGTGGCTGGCCCACACTGGGGATACCTGGGACTTGCTTTAGCCAGGTGCATCGAGACACACACAATGGCAGAAGGAGTTTCTACCCACAGATCCCTAAAACCAGGAGTCGAGCATGGCCATGTGGGCCACATAGGGAAGCACCTAGCGGATTGAGCCTTTATTATAGTTCCATGGGAAGGGACAGATGAGGCAGGGTGAGCAAGTGTAGGATGGGCTGGTGAGAATATGGGGCCTGGCCCTGCGGAGATTAGAGTGGGTAGATTGTGGCCTAGACTATGACAGCTTCAGAGAGAAGGTGGTAGGGAGTATGAGGTCTGGATTGGCTGGTTTGCGTAAAAAGGCCCGCTGTTAGGAATTGGCTAACTCCAGAAAAGTGGATGAGAAAGGGCTCAAGAATCAAAACATTCCACTGTAGAAACTAGAAACATGGTCATTATAAGACCACACCTCTGTGCCATTTCTCGCGGGGGGCGGGCGGAGTGCTGGGCTAGGTCCTGTCCATGTTTTCTTCCAGGCCTGAAGTGCTGTAAATGAGTCAGAAGCCTCCTGAGAGTCCAGCCTTACTTCTGCTTTGAAGAGAGGGACCAAAGAGTGAACCAATTTGATCAAACTTAATGGCTAACTGCATAGCAGATCCTGGAGCTCAGTGCTTCTCCACCATCCTATGAGGTTGGCAGGGGCTGGGGGGAGCAGGCATGGTGTCCATGAACACTCAGATAACATGGACTCAGAAATGCCTCCTGCGTATAGCATCAGCAGCTCCCTGGGGCAGGAGGAAGATGAGGGCAGCAGTACAATCCCAGCCAGACCTGGGAGACTCTCCTGATCCAAGGCCAGCCCAACCTGGACACACAGGGACCTCTTAGAACCCAAGTTCTTAGAATCAGATGCTGTGTGGGATGAGGAGATCTCAACTCAATCCAGTCCCAGCCTTGCCCTGAACCAGATGTTGAGTAGTAAATGTCCCCTCTGGCATCAGCCTACCAACAGTCATTGATTCCCCGTGAGCTGTGTCATCATTCCTGTTACAGGTCCTGTGTCCAGTCCACTCATTCTGATGGAAGGTCTAAGGTAGCCATGTGTTTCTAATGATTTTCTCTAACGAGCCCAAGTTCTAGAAACTCCCAAATCACATGGTCTCTGAGACCCCTTCTGACACTAAATCCTACACGTTCTGAATTCATCCGGCCAGGTCTGTGAGTGAATTATTACCACTGCCCCACAGAGATGGCAGAGGGCTGGGCAGGTGAAGTAGCACCAAGTGTCACATGCTCCGTTCCAAGGTGGTGATGGGATGGGAACCAGGGCCGAGCCTCCTGCCTCTCAGGCTGTGAGTTTCCTCTGCCTGCTGGCATCTCCCCCAGTGGCCCCTTCCTCCCAGCATGCACTGGTGGACCCCACTGTACATGTCAGAAGCAAGTACATCGTGTCCGTCCACGTCTAGTTTTGTGTTCTCTCCATATGACCTGTTTGTTCCCAGAAGGCCTGTGGGCTGCGGTGGTGAGCAGGGCAGCCTGTGTTCTGGATTCCTCCTTCCCCTCACTGGCACACAGCCACGCAATTAGACACTTGACAAATGATGGCAATGTTGACAGCCGAGAATAGAACCAGAGTGGGAGGTTAGTTGGCTTAGCCAGTGTTGTGGGGCTGCGGGGGGTTGTGGCTGCCATCGCAGCTCAAGGATGAGCAGGGGCCAGAGTTCAGGGTGAACTGAGCATCAGATAGCAGCCACCTGTGTAGGCTGCAAGGCCAGGGAAGGTCCAGAAGTGCACGACCTTCAGTGCCTGCAGAACCCTAAAATCCTAAGAGCATCAGACCGAGATCCAGAGAGCAGGGACCTGAGGGACAGTTTCAGGCTGGGCAAATCGGAGCAAGACCACCGGGCTTCGTCCCTCCTAGAAGCAGTCTTCTGAAGCTTCCGGCTACCATTGCTGGTGTCAGAAGATTTCATCCTGATTCCTACAGGCTTCTAAAATGCGTGTGAGCAGCGGGTGGTCCTTGCATAGGATGATCTGTGAACCTCCCCAAACCCTTGCACGACACAGCTGATGACATGACACAGCTCACTGGAAATGAACGGATGACCAGAGGCTGATACCAGAGAGGGAAACTTGCTGTCCAACATCTGGTTCAAGGCGAGGCTGGTCCTGTGTTCAGAACCAGAGACTGGCTGTGCAAAGCCAGGGTGAGGAGAGTGAGATTCTTGCCTAGTTGCTCCAGAGACAGAGCTGGCACCTGTGAGCAGACGTTGTAGAAAACTTAACATATGGTGGTGCTGAAAATGGTCCAGAAGTGGATGGATGGGTTGTTGGTGAATCCCTATCACAAAAACACTTATGCAAGAGCTTGAAGGAACCTAAGAAGTCAAGGGATCTGTGATCATGACCCATATGCAGCATCATAGATTTATAGTTCACAATACGTGCATTATATACCTTGTTTTGTTGATCTTCACAATGGTGGACAAGTGCAGTGGTGTTCCGGGTGGTCCCAGGACTTGTCCCAGTGGTCTGACATGGCCAGGACAGACCTCCTGACATGTGCTTATTCCAAGCCCAACATGGCAACTTGGCTTCCTCCTCTGGCTCAGCTGTAGCCCAGCTTCTGCTTCCTGTTGAGTGCAGGTCTTAAGCCTTTCTAGGCCAGGGCCTTCCCCCTGCACAAGGGCCAACATCACCTCCAGAGAGAGGAGGAGGAGGAAGAGATGGAGGAGAAGAGTAGATCTCTGTGAACTGTCATGGATGCTATGTGTGAGGGGACAGTATTTTCACCTGAGGCTGCCATTAAAAGGTACAGCTGTGTCTGGACAGGAGGGCCCATGGGCACAGGCTGGAGAAGCTGTTCCCGTGACAGGCAGGCCCAGGTGAAGATCAGAGACATGTTGAGTGCTGGTGGAGAAGATTCTGGAAAGGGTAGACTTTTCTGTTTACCTTTACGCCTCTGGTCATCTGCACAGTCAGCCCTGAGGGGTCTCTTAGACTCCAGCAGCCAGCATGGGATTTATTCAGGAAGTGAGCCTCCTGAAATTCCCAGGTTCTGTGGTTGCACCAGAGGAGAGCTCCCCCCCCCCCCCCAACAATTGAAGAGCTCAATTTTGTATCTTTGGAAGTCGCTTATCATCTCTGGCTTCAGTTTCTTCGTCTGTAAAACAAAGGACTAAAAACAAATCATCTAGACTCCTGGTAGCTCTGGTTCTCATCACGGCGAGTTTACTTATCTTAGTTGTTATTTCCCCTTGCCAATACTCCCAGTATCTTATATCTTCTTCTTTGATTCCCATCTGCTTTCTCTCATATCTTTTTCCTTAGCTCTCTCATCTCTCCTCCACAAGGTCTATCCCTGTGGCCAGTGATTTCAGCTCCCAGCAGACACTTGGGGAAGTGTCACCCTGGGCTATAGGAAACCAGGGGCCCTGCAATGAAGAATTTTAGGTCAACGAGGCATTAAACACTGCAGGAACCTGGCTGTCACTTTAAATAGTATATTCACAAATAATATATTTGTTGGAAAAATTGTTCTTCTTACACGATCCCCTTGCTTTTTAGATGAGAAAAATTGAAGTCTAGCCAGATGTGGTACCTTGTCCAAGTTACCTGAGTATAATTCTGGGCTGTCAGTTGGATGTGATTCCAAAGAAGGCAAAACCATACACTTTTATGACCGTGTGTGTGTGTGTGTGTGTGTGTGTGTGTGTGTCCCCACCTTCACTCCGCCCCTGGTCTCTGCTCTGTCCTCCCCCTCTCTGGGCTCAGATCTGCTGTGAGCTGTGGAGAAGTGGGTTGCTGGTCTTTTTTCTAACTTCCTGTGTTCTTCGGAAACCTCAATGAAAGAGAGCTGGAGGAAGAGAGGGCTGTGAACGGTTGTATCACACACAGCCTCTCAGCCGATGTGGCAGGAGCCAGAATCAGATAAAACACCGGAGTCTGCCTACCCTCCTCCCTGTGTGGCTCCTAAGGAATGCAAGTGTCTGGGGGCTGAAAGTAGTGTGCGACCTGCATTATTTTCAGGCTTAGGTCAAATGTGTCTAAAGAGGCAGCCACAGTGATCCTTTAAAATTTCATCTCTGAACACAAGCCCACATTAAAAGGGAAAACTTAATTTCCTCTACTACTACTGTCTCAATGTCTCTTTCTCTATTTCCCCTCATTACACAGCTCAGTTATAACCATGGCAACCCATTTGTGTAGCAACTATGCATATTGTCCTTGGAGCCATTATATTACTTTCATTGAATATGCCTAAGCAGCCTGCCTATTAATGACTTTGTAGGACAGATAAGACTTAATTTATGAGCGTGGCTGTGCCCCAGCTCTACGATGAAAACATCTTGCTTTGTTTGTTTGTTTACGTCTTGCTTGCTGGTTTTTGAAGGCACATCTGACCACAAACTCCCATCCTCAGGGCCTTGCCACTCAAGTGCTGGTCCAAGGGGCCTTTGTGGGTCTGTTCTTCCCCTGCCCAGCTGGCTGCCTGGCTCTGAGTCTAGATCCACGTACTTCTAAAACCTAAGAGTTATTTTGCTGCTCTTCACACTGAACATTCCCGGCTGGGTTTTCCCTGGGTCTTTTAGTTTCTGTTGAAGAAGGGCTACACAGTGGGGATTTCTGCGTCTTTATCAAGCCTCGCCTCACTTTGAGCTCTCGTAACTGAAGTTTTAGAGGACCAGAGTCCCCCTAAATTTTCTGAGCTTTCAGTATTTGAAACTACCTGTTCTCTTTCTGACGTTTCCCAATAGAGGGCTTGGGTAACAAGAAGACACAAAAATAGGAACCACTGTTGTATTCTAAAAATAAAAGTCTCAGAGATACCCAGAAAGGGCCTGCCTTTGAGAATTGTAAACTGCTGTGGTCTGTCACAACACTAGACACTGGGTGAAGACCCTATGAGGCCTGTGCCTGGGAACAGGGGGAACCAGGAACTGGGGGGCCCGGGTTCCAGCTGAGAGGCTGTGCCATTTAGTCACTCAGATTCAGCTCTCACAGTGAGCCAAGGGCCAGACTGGTGGCTCCTCACCCTCCCTGGACAGGTGGCAGAATCACCGAGGATGTCAGTGTAGGAAATGGGGAGGTGTTAGTTACAGGAGACAGTCTTAATGATATAGAATAAGTCTGAGGTAACAAATGTACTGTGATTATACATACCTGATATTTGCTGAGAATGGATCTTACATGTTTTCACCCCCCCCCCCTTACAAATGGCACCTGGGTGAAGATGTGACTATGTTAATTAGCTTCACTGTAATTATCAGTTCACTATATATATGTATATCAAGATATTATGCTGTATGCTATAAGTATATACAATTTTAATTAGATTTCTAAAAAATCAAATAAGGCATGGTGGCACACATTTGTAATCCCAGCAACTTGAGAGGCTGAAGCAGGAAGACTGAGCCCAGGAGTTTGAAGTCAGCCTGGGCAGCATAGCAAAACACCATCTAATATTCAGTGCATCACCTGGGATATTATTTAAAAGTACAGTTGGCTAGGCTCCACCCCTGAGTTCTGGATGGTGGGTAAAGCTAAACAGGGGTTTCATACTTAACTTCCCATAATGTACATGTGGAGAGAGCGAAGAACCATGGCTATTCAAGGTTCTGTTTCTGATCTAACAGGAACTTTTCTCACCTTCAGAATCCAGAGCCCCCAAGGATGATGCCCTGGGTGTCTCTGAGTCGAGGCCCAGCCTTTGGACCTGGTCATCACTGCAGGGCATGGCAGTAAAGAGCCCAGCCTGGAGCCCCATCTGAGCCCAGCACAGTCACAGTTCTGCTCTCAGCTTGCCCTGGGACCTTTGGGAGTTACTGGCTCAGCCTTGGCTGCCCCACGCATGCAGTAGGGAGGAGAGTGCCTAGCTCTGAGGTTGTTATTAGGATGGAAACAAGTGTTAGTCCGGCGTGGGGCAGAGGAAGCACTCTGTTGCTTCTGTTATCTCTCAGAACCCAGATCTTGGTGGTGTGTGGGAGGGATGAAGGGGAAGTGTGGCCGCTCAGGATGCCAGGGCTGAAGAGAGAACCAAAGTCACAGAATGGCCAAGAATCTCATGGCCTTGCCCCGCGGCCTGGGCTCCTGCAAGGTTGTTTCAAGTCAAGCTCCTGCAGCGCAGATTTCTCTTGCCAGATTTCACTGAGATGCCTCTGTCCAGGTTCACCTCAGATCCTGATTTGGGATCAGATGCAGAAATTTAAATTGAAGTTTCTTTCTTGTTCCCTAGTCTAGCTTTGTGGTGAGATTGGCCTCTCTCTGTGGGCTATATGGGGAATGCGAGGAATCAGACTGTAAGAAAAGGAACTAGAGGCAGATGCATAGGAAAGAGGGCCAGCTTTGAACTTGTGGGACAGACTGTACTCACTTTTAAATATATTTAACCATATAACAGTACGAGAACTCAAGCTCTTTTAACTGAATGCAATTCTAAATGTAGATGTGCTTTTATGTATAGTCATAATCAGTATGTAAATTCCATTCTCTGTCGCTTAACATTTTATATAAATCTTTCCATGCACTACTAGCATTCATATTTTTTCCTTTTTTTAGCTCTTGTATTTTCATCACAGTTTATCAATACCAGTATTGCTTATATTTTACCCTAAGCACTTCTCTCATCATTTTATTCAGATCTTCATTATTTCACTATAATAAATAGTACAGTTGTGAACATCTTTGGACAAAGGATCCATATCCCTCGCCTTAGATATGTGGACCATTTCTCTAGGTTAGGGGCCTGGGCAAGCACATGGGAGTTAGTTCATATTTAACTAGCTTGCTCTTCAGAAGGCCAGTTCTGAGTGAGTTGGCAGTTGGACGAGTTTCACTACAAGCCCAGGAACATCAGATTCGATTCCTTTTTCTATCTCTCTTGGCTTATGTGATGAGTTTGTAGTGGTTCCTTAAAGCTGTTTTCATTAGCATTTCTAACTGCTGAGGGGTTTTCAGTACATTTTTAATTTTCCCAAGTCTTTTCACACACGGGTGCATCCTGTTTGCTTGATGGGGGATCTAAGCTGTGCTTCTTATCCGGTTCTCATTAAGCTGAAGGCTGAAGGCTGCTGTGACCAGTTGGGGGCATCATTGTGTTCAATGGCTTTGAGATCTGTTTACATAGAGCAAATTTTGGGTACACATTGCCTTTGCAAAAGCGGTGGATCGGAGGCTGGCAGGTGGAGAAGCTTGTTCGGGGGCATGTTTTTGTCATTTCCATTTAGCATTGGATGAGGAAGAGGACACCTGTGCTGTTAGACCTGTGTTTGTATTCTCTAGATTAAAGAAAAGTACCTGAGTTTTCTTTAATTACCATTTTTGTTGTTTATTAAATGTATCATGAAAGACACTAAAAATTCCATGTATCTATCACCATTACACATGTTAACACACTCAGAGCCCTTATTCCTTGCAGGGCTGCATGGCTAGAAATTGATGAGCTTGTAGAGTTTATGTTCACGCAGAATTCAGGAGCCATGTGCAAAAGCAGCTCTTATCTGAGCTGCCCAGGGGGGCACGGAGATGAAGCCCACAGGGACGGGCTTGTGATAAGACTCAGGCTGTATCAGGCTGTATCTGTTGGGTTAAGACGGGAAATCTGAGTTCGGGCCCAGCCTCTGCCGCTTAGGAAATGGCACCCTAAGCTAGCTGGCTCGGTCGCTTTTCCTCATTTTCAAACTGGGAGGGACATCTGCCATGGGAGACTTTGGCAAACTAGCAAGACTGCAAAGATAAGAAAAGGATACTGTATGTCGACAGACTTTTTTTATACTTGGGGTCTGTGTCCATGGATTCAACCATGGATTGAAAATATTTGAGGAAAAATGTGCCTATACTGAATGTATACACAGGTATTTCTTCCTTGTCATCATTCCTTGGATAATAGGATAAAACAAATATTGATGGAGCTTTAATTATATGAGGTATAAATCATCTAGAGACTATTCAGAGTATATGGGAGGTGCCAGGCGTGGTAGCACATCTGTAATTCCAGCTCTCAGGAGGGTGAGGCAGGAGGATAGCCATGAATTTGGGGCCAGTGTGGACTACATAGTGAGTTCAAGGCCAGCCTGAATTATAGAGTGAGACCCTATCTCAAAAAAACAAAAACAAACAAACAAAAAACCCAAAGTATCTGGAAGGATGTGCTTAGGTTAGATGCAAGTACCATGCCATTTTATATAAGAGATTTGAGCTTCCTTGGATTCTGATATCTGGAGGGGTCCTGGTATCAATTCCCTGCCAATATCAAGGAACCACTTTATGCATATATAAAGATCCACTTCCCTCTGTCTCTTGCATTTTTAAAAATCTTAACTTGGGTAAGGAATTGGACCTCTGTTTCCATGGCAGCGCCCCAACCACTAGACACCAACAATCCATCAAGCATTCCCAAGCCCACTTCTCCCTTTGATTTTAAGGTTCTGCACCCTAGGTCAGTGTCCCCAGGTTTGTGGGGTTTGACTCCCTCACCTTGGAACACAGACTCTCAAGCTCGGGTCCTCCATGAGCAGTGCAGAGCTATGATCACGTGTATGCAAAGCCCGGGGATTATCACCTTCCTTTTAGGGGGTTTCTAGAAATTTCAACACTGTGTTAATGTTTTATGGTAGCCATATCAGAGTGACTAACAGTGAGTTTACAGTTAGCTTTATCCCTATTTTTTAATCCATGTTGTTGCTAAACCACATCTTCCTCATCTCAGACTGGGGAAAATTTCTTATTTTTAACCTTTAAGAAGAATATCACATTATTCCCATTTCACAAGTTGCATTTTGTTAAACTTGGCATGTCTCACCAGTCTGGGAGGATTTTAGAGATCCTTTCTGATCTTTTGCTAAAATCATAATCTCTCCCAATCCAGTGCTCAACATGGTGCTTTGTGTTTGATGACTACGAACTCCTTAATTCCAAATTAAAAGATGTGGACAAGGGACAATTTAAACAATAGTCTTCCCCCAGGTTAATATGAACATTTGATCAGAGTCTTCAGAAGAGATCACCTGACAATTATAAATTCTCCTGCTTATCATATGGCCCCCTCACGTACTTTGAAGAATATGATGAAGCTGCCACCTGCCTTGCAAGTGCAAGGTTCCAAGTTCGATCCCTGGTACCAAAAAAAAAAAAAAAAAAGAATATGAGGAAGAATTCAAAGACCCAACCAAAGCACTGATTCATTGTGGCACTAAATTTCCCTGCCTGACAACCAACTTTATAATCCAGACAGGGAAATGAAATTCACTGGGTTTGGAGGTTGGCATAGAAGACTAAGAGCATGCTTTGAAGTGGAGAAGTTGGAGAGTTTCCTTTGGGGTTAAAGATGACAGAGTGTGGTTTCAAATGGGACAGCTTTCAGGAACCTGGAGAGCGACAAAAACTTGTTGGAGAAAAGGGGGCATCTGCAGAGTCCATGCTCGAGCGTAGCTTGTACCTTGCTGTCTTGAGGACACTGCAGGGTCCAGGTGGACATCAAGGTTCAGAGGCCAGCTGGAGGCCAGTGTCCCTGGAATCTGCCTTCCCACACGGGGTCTTTCACTGTCACCAGCAAGTGGCACCCATATCTCCCTACCTATTTTCAGTGAGGTTTCGCTGGGAGCTGAAAAGCACCCACAGTGGAGGTCCTTACGCCAGAGAAGCTGACACGTGCTGTACGTCACGGCATTATCTCCCAGGATGGCCAGCGGCTAAACAGGCACAGGTCTCCATCCTTACCGCTCCTGCTGCCTCCTCACCCATTGCCGTGCTTCATCTTATCGCCAGATTTATATTTTTAAAAATGAAAATCTGCCTTTACACATGGTGAAGTTTGAATTCCTTAACATGTCCCAATCTTCTACTTTTCCTTCCCAGAGATCCCCACCCACTGTCTTCCCCAGCCCAGCATCATGCCATTGGCTTTCCTGACCTGGGCCTGCCTTCCTGAGGTCCCAGAGCCCAGAAGACAAATCCTGCGCTGTGGTCTTCCGGTACTGAGCCCATGTTGTGCTCTGGCTGTGGGTGCACGTGTGCTATGTTTTATCTTTTTCCTCTGTTGAGGACTGAGTCTCTGACGGACAGGGAGCCTCTTCCCTTTTCTCTTTGTCTTTATATCTCTAAACTGTGGCATGGCACCTCAGACACAGGGAGGAAAAGGTGAGAGGGAGGGAGAGAGATAGAGAGGGAGGAGGAGGAGGAAAAGGGAAAGGAATAAGAAAAGGAAGGAGTGATGGAAGGAAGGAGAAAAACAGGCCAGCCGAAAATCATTCATGAACTGGCAAATAACAAGCAAGGCACTGTGACTTCTTGAAGGGTCAGGGAGCCAGTGGGACCAGGAGGTCAAGCAGGAGGAGAGAAGATTCTGGTCAGGTGCAGGGATCGAAGGCCCAGAACCAGGGAGAAGCAGCGGTTGCCTTTCCAAGGAAGGACAGGCACGCAGGTTGAGGCCCTCCTGCCTTCCTGAGAACCAGCCCTAACCAGCTGGCCTCTGGGTGGGCAGGTGCTGGCAGCAGAGTGGCTCCTGGTGGGTAATGGGTGTGGGGGTGAGGAACTGTAAATGTGGTAGAGTCTCAACAAATGCTTTTTGAATTACACTGAATTACAGCTGGTGGTAATGACAACCTTGCTGGTTCCTTCCTTTGCAGGGTAACAGGGAGGGATGCTTGGAGAGAAGGATTAAAAAAAAAGAACGGGCTAGAGCAGCAGAATGCAGGCCCATAGGAACGGAGCACTGAAAGGGCTGGAGCCAGGGAGGGCGCAGCATGAAGCTGACAGGGCCCAGCCTTGTCCAGAGGCTCAGGAACAGCTCCGAGGACAGCAAGGTCATGACAACCAGCGCAGTGGCTGGGCCCAGCCGTCCGCTGTGAAAGGAAAGGCCTGCGTTCCCCGTTTTGTTGAGGTGGAAACGGCGAGGGGAAGTGACTCAGAGATGGAGTGGAAATAAAGTGTGCCTCTCGACACTCTGACTTCTGCTAGAGCCAAGGGGCGGCTGCTTGGACCTTCTCCTGTGAGGCTTCCTTCCATGGAACATGCTTCTTTGTGGTCGCGGGCCAGACCGGCCCCATGTGGGCAGGGCAGGAAGGGACTTGGGAAGGCGGGGTCTTGGGGTAAAGGCAGCTTGGAGCCCTGGGGACAAGGAGTTACCATGACCTCCCACTCCTGCACTTAGGAGGCCAGGGGGGCTTTTCAAGAGCGTGTACTGGCAGTAGCTTTCTAGTCCTTTCTTCTGCCAATTCACAGGCATTTAAAAAGCGCAGGTGCCAGGGAGTTTAAAGAAATAACTTATGATTCTCCACCAGAATTCTTTAGAAAGGTGATCTTAGGCTCATGAGAGGAAAATGGGTCCGACACAGGTCACCTTGTCTCGACTGCATAGCTTAGAAGCCTCAGAGACGTTGGGCCCAAATTGCCAAAACTGTTGCTGCAAACATATACTAATAAAAAAAATTTTTTTTAATGAGTGCAGTTTGATTCCATACTATTTAAGCATAACCTTGGCACAATAAACTCTCTAATATTTCAAAAGAAACTATTGTTGCCATTTCATTAAAAAATGAGCATTGTAAATCTGGAAAAGGTGAAAGGCATCATGTTAGAATAAAAGACGTTTCTTCAAATCCAACCCAGTGGGCTTTCTGATGCATCCTCTGCCTTGTCCTTATTTTTCCCATTTGGCCATGGATGCACACAAACATTACCAAGGCCACCATCCAGGTAGCAGCCACAGCCAGGGACTCTGACCTATCCGAACTTGGTTTCCAGTCAACATAGAGCCTTGGTATTGATCCCTAAGCGTGGTGGCAGGACATACCAGTGTCTGGGACTTAGCATTATTCAGAAGGGCAGTGTGATGTCACCAAAGTGGCTCACACATTTGACCCATTCAAACCTGAGTTAACAACCCATGTTTTGAAGGCCAGCACACTGCTCCACTGGAGTAATACTCACTGTGGACTTTGGAGTGGGCAACACAGTGGCCTGAAGTCTCTGCCACTTACTGGTCGGGTGATCTGGACAAGGTGATCTCCCTAGGCTTCAGCATCCTCTCTTGGACCATGAAGCTGATTGTACCTATTTGTAGAATTCTTCTGGAAGGCCAGAGATTTTTTACGTAAACTCCCCGGCACACAGCACAAGTTCAGTAAGGCATAGCATTGCCCTACAATGTCTTTCAGGGCAAGAATTATGTTTTCCTATGATGTTTATCCCCAAAGCCTTAAATCTTCCCCTAGCCAGGAACACAGCAGTAGGTACCATGACAACTTGGGGCATCTGGAAGAGACTTAAATCCTGCTTATATTGCCCCTTCCTTCAGGTAAGGGGCAGGTAAGGTCTTGCTGTTGAGGAAGAGCAATTGTTTGTTTTCTTCCTGAAGGTTCTGAGGCACATGGAGACTGAGCTCTCTCCTTGAGTACCCTTTTCAGGTTTGAGCCAAGAAGTTCTTGTAGCCAATCAAAACTTTTCCTGTTTTAATTTGGGCACATTTCCTTGTGTTTATTATTCTTTGATTGGGACTTCAGCAGAACTGGGGGCTGGAGCCTGGGATGGCTCAGGGCCAGCGTTTTCACTAGTGCCACAGCATGTAGATGACTCTGATGCCAAGGGATGTGCCTGGGGTAGCAAGCACCAGGGGTAGAAGAGCCAGGCAGGAGGTCTGGAGAAAGGCACAGTGCTGCTGATTCACAAGTTAAGGGTCAGAGCACTTCATGATCATCCAAAGTCAGAGACCGACTATGGATGAGAAATTCAAAGAATCAGGCAGAATGTGGAGGAGCAGCCAGGTTCTTTGTCAGGAACAGAAACTGGAACATCCCAGAGTACTGTTCTCATCCATTCCTAAGAGAGCATTCAGTGATGTGCACTGGCAGCTTGAGATCAGCCATGGTGGGGATATTTACACCATAGAAATTGGCAAAAACTGAAAATCAGGACTTCTATTTTTCCTAAAGAACTATTGATAGGTGGAGCAACAACAACAACAACAACAAACAGGAATACAGGTAGTCACACAAGATTTTGGAAGTAAAACCCAAAATGATGGAAGAGACATTCCTCTGGGTCCCGCTTTGTTGTTTATAATGAACTCCTTATGTTTTCTCCCTTCCTCCTCACAACACTTCTACAAGGAAAACAGGGTAAGCAGCACTGTCTCCCATTACAGATGGGGAAAATGAGGCCGGGGAGGTTAAGCTTCTTACAAGGTCTTCAAGCCAGTTGGAAAATGGGCTGGAGCCAGAGCACAGGCAGAGTGAGTGAGCAGCAGACCGTGCAGCAGCAAGCAGTGACCACAGGGACAGGTGGCCGGGACTCCCCTGCACACTGCCTTTCAGCTCCTCTGCTTGGAGAGCATGGAGAGTCCATCACAGATCTGTGTCTGCTGATGGGATTTGGGGTGCTCGGGAGTAAGCTGCACGTATCAGTGAAGATGTGCGCACCCCCTTCCTGGGCCTGCGCCTAGGCACAGATGTCTTGTTCCAGCCCTGAGTGCTTCCAAGACGTGCGGAAAAGTCCCAGCACGGGAAGCGTAATGCTTTCCAAGGGCTCGAGATTCTCTGCAGGCTGGGACATTCAGCGAATGCTGGGTGGACACGGTGGTCCTTGCACGTAGTCTGAGCCACCCCCAGTACCCCTTCTTCTGCGCCTGTACCCCTTCTTCAAAGGCAGCTGGACAGGTGGGAAGAATTCTGGACTTGGCTTGCAGCTTGCTTTGAGATCAAGTTGCTTCTTAGCAGAAATGAATCCTTGAGCAAATGGGTCCCCAGTTGTAAAACAGACCTCATTATTCCTGCCCACCTCCCCGAAGGGTCGTGCAGAACATTTGTGTTTATTCTTCAGATTTTAAATAATAATTTTTTAAATAAATAGCCACAGCAGAGGTTGTGGCTGCAAAGGACTAAAACAGAACTGAGGGATTGCATGGGGCTGAAGGCACAGTCAGATGCTGGGAGACTGAAATGACTTCGCTAAAATATTTCTATCTCAGCCCCAGGGCCACTAGGACTGACAGACTGGGAGAAGCCAAGGAGCAGAGGACAGGGGTGTCTTCCAGCATCCCCAGTGATGCCCAGCATGCTTGTCGGTCGATGTATAATCATGGCCAAGGCTGGACCCTGCTTGGTCAGGCTGGGAGACAGAGTCAACTCTCAGGTTGTGCTTCCTCATGGTCACACTTTTTTCTTAATAGACTACTTTTTTGGAGAAGTTTTAAATTCACAGCACAATGGAGAGTTCGTGTGTGTCAGCATCTCCCTCAAGCACGTAGCATTCACTACAGTGGACAAAGGCACATTGAGCCATCATTGTCGTCCAGTGCATGGTTTACACAAGAGCTCGCTCTCAGGGTTGGACCTTCCAAGAGTGTGGACAAATGTATAAGGACCTGTATCCACCTTACAGTCTCAGAGTTAATTGCTTTATTGCCCTAAAAAACCTCTGTGCTCTCTCTTTTCCCCCCTCCCTCTTCCCCAACCCTGGCAACCATTGATCTTTTTAGGACCTTCATACTTTTACCTTTTCCAGAAGGTCATACAGTTGGAATCACACAGTATTCATATTTTTCAGGTTGGCTTCTTTTACTTAATAATTCATGTTTCAATTCCTTCTGTGTATTTTGTGGCTCGACAATTCATTTCTTTTCAGTGTTGAATAATATTTCATGATGTGGATATACCACAATTTGCTTATCCATTCAACTACTGAAGGATGTCTTGGTTGCTTTCACACTTTGACAATTATGAATAAAGCTGCTATAAAGAGCCATAGTCTTTGTGTGGGCACAAGCTGTCAACTCCTTTGGGTAAATACCAAAGGGTGCAATTGCTAGATCATATAGTAAGACCATGTTTACTTTTGTAAGGAACTGTGAGGCTGTCTTCCAAAATGCCTGTGCCCTCCTGCATTCCCACCAGCAGCAAATAAAAGTTCCTATTGCTCCATATTCGTGTTGCAGTTTTCATCCTCTTGGCTCCTCGAGTTTGAAAGCAGCACCTTTCAGTACACTGCTGGCTCAGCAGCTCAGGCTCAGAAACATCTAAAGGTCTGATTCCTTCTCCTTCTCTACCTGGCATGGGCTTCGAACTCCTTTGCCCTGCCTCTGCTCCCCTTCATCTGTCAGCCAGGGCTTTCCTTCCTGCTCTCATCACACACGTGACCTATGAACCTGGACCATGCTGGCCAGATCCCTTTTCCACTTAAGTGTTTCCTCTTACATGCTTCCCAGGCCACTTCAAGGGGTTGCTGTGGCATCTTGCCTATGCTCAGGGAGCCACCACCCTCAGGTACGAATGCTGGCTGGGTTGAGGGGATACCTCGTGGGGCCCCTGAGCTGCAGATGCACCCACCCTCTTCACCGTGGATACTCCAGAGGCATGTGGCATGAACTGCAGAAGTGGGTGTAATGCCCTTCCTTCCCCCAGCCTGACACAACAGCATCTCTGGTGCCCAGGTTCTTGGTGGCCTTGAGAAGCCGGGCCCTGGGCTTTTGTTGGTAGGGCCCCAGGACTTCTGTCTTAGTTCAGGTGCTATAATAAAGTAACATGAGCTATGTGGCTTACAAGGCACGAACATTTGTTTCTCACAGTTCTGGAGGCAAGAAGTCCAAGATCAGGGTGCCAGCACGGCAGGGCTCACCCAGTCACGCACTGCTGACTTCTTGCTCTGTCCTCACATGGCAGAAGGAGGCCAACAAAGCTCTCTTGGACCCTTTATCAAAGGACACTGATCCCATTCAGGAGGGCTCTACCCTCATGACATAATTACCTCCCCCAAATTCCCACCTCCTAATACCATTGCCTTGGGGATGAGGACTTTAAATAGAGATCTTAGGGTGTACACACATTCAGTTCATTGTGAGCAGCATCCGCATCCAGTCTATGGGGACAGAGCACATTCCACTACACTTCCTTCCTCCCCCAGATGCCTGCCTCACAAGTTTTCCTCCTGAAGGTCCTGTCTGCACATTAGCTCGTACATACAGGTCCACTGGCCCAAAGGACACCCAGACCCGAAGCTGGAGCCAGCTGTGTGAGTGGTACTAACCCAGTCGTTTATAGTTTTGTGTACATAGTTTCATACCCCAACTGTCGTGTGTGCCCTTTGGGGTCAAGGGCTCTTCTCTCATCTCCACTTCCTCCATATTCTTCCTCAGCTGCCAGCTGCCAGCTCTGCATCTCTGTCCCTAAGGGCTTCCTTTGTTCTCCTTTGTGCAGAACTGGCTGGCTGGGAAAGCTGGGGACAATGACTACAAAAAGCAGAGTATACATAGCCCAGACCCTCTCTCTGGAGGAGAAGGTGTTCTGTCCGGGCTTAAATGTCCCCTGTAGGACTAAACCAGGGTTTCCAAGACACCCCTCGATGAATAGCTCCCTTTTTTCTGTCTTCCTCCCTCATCACACATTTCTCCCTCTCCTGGCAGTGTTTCCTGGGGTTACCTCTCAGATGACTTCCCCTGGATTCCTGGTTATCATAATGAGGTGAAAGCAAACTGTGCTACCTTTCTACTACATAATAGAGCACTGGCTCCCAGGTCATGTTCAGTAGATGAAAATGATGCAGATACCTCAGGGGTGGATGGATCAAGGTATAGAGACCCAGATATTCTTCTAGAACATATGTGTCTCCACAATAATAGTGTATTCTCTCCCCACATATATGTGATTATATGTATGATTTATATTCATATTAGTCTCTACATTAATGCAGATTTCTCTGCGCATCTTCTCCATCAGATTTGTCCCAAGCCATGGCTGCCTTGCCCTTGTGAAGTCTGAGCCTGGGGTCCCCTTTTCTTCCCCTTTTATGCCTGCCCTGCCTTGCCCCTCCTCCCTCTATCCTTACAACACCGCTTTTGTATCCTCATAATACACATTTACTTTCTTTTTTAAAAAAAACAATGACTCCAAGGGCTGGGGATTTAGCTCAGTGGTTTCACCACCTGCTGCCCAAGCACAAGGATCTGAATTCGATCCCCAGTACCAAAAAAAAAAAAAAAAAGCAATTACTCCTGAAAGCTAATTACTGTCTGCATCTTCTTTTATAGTGTCTTAGCACTGTATGGATAAGTGGATGTAGGCTGTGCACCCATTTTGCAAATATTTGATTTCATATTTGTACTTGAACATTGCCAATTCCATCATGTTCTCTCCAACTCTTGGTTTAGGAATTTCCCCCTAAAACTGCAGTCTCTTGTGAGAAGTGGGGTCTTTTTTGTGTGAGGGTGGGTTTTAGGATAAGAGCTGAGCTCATTCTAGAGCAGCAGCCCCTAGCCCAGCTGAATATTAGTAAAATCCCAGGAGCTCCATGACTTACCAGTGTCCAGGCCACACCACAAACAAGCGGCCCTGAAAGTTTCCTGGGTTACCCTGCTGGAGTCCTGGTTGACTCCACCAGTCCAGAGCTAGAACTTTCATCACTTCCTTTGGCCACTTCCTGCTTTGTAGCCACAGGAAGTAAGCCCTCGTGAGTCTTGATGGATCCAGAGACCAGGACCAGTGTTGCTGAAATTCAAATTCCTGGCCTTCTTGCAGTCTGCATCTGCAGCAAGCCAGTCTCCCATCAGAGCTGGCCTGAGTCTTCTAGGGGCCCACCCCAGCCCCCTCCCACCCACACTGGGCAGTGGTGGGCAGTGGCACTTGTCCCAAGCATGTGACAGATGCTCTGCATGTTGAGCTCCCGTGGAACCCGAGCCTCCTACCCTGAAAGCTCTGGCTGCAGCAGAGGCTGGGACAGACTTGTCATCTCCTGAGAGCCTGGACTCCCTCCCGGGCCTTTCTTGCCTTCTCTCTTCCAGTTCCTTGGGGCTACCTAGTCTCCACTCTGCTTTTTCTTCGCTTCCCCCCAGTCCCTCTTTCTCTGTTGCTATGTTCTCCTGTCTCATCCTTTGCCTTTTTTGCTTTGCTGTGTCTTAGAACCTTGCTGCGGCTGCCTCCTCCAACAACTGAAGGTTCCTTGTTTGGGAGCCAGTGCAGGAGGATGCGGTGGGCCGGGGAAGGTCCAGAAGACAGAGCATGCATGCTGAGAGCTCTAAGTCTGCATTTTATACCCGGATGTTTATGCAACCTGGTTCAGTGCTCTGCAGCCTCCCCAGGCAAGAAAACCGGATGCCTTTAAAGGAGATTCTCGGGAATTGAAGAATGTGTCATTTGCATTGAAGCTCAGTGGGTACCGTCTCTGGGACCTGTAGAAACTCACCTCACAGCTGTCCTTGTTGTCTCTGCAGGACTGCGATGTTCTGGTCCTAGCTGAGGCCTGAGAGGATGTCTGGGGTGTCCGAACCCCTGAGCCGAGTAAAGGTGGGCACGTTACGCCGCCCTGAGGCCCCCCCAGAGCCCATGGTGGTGGTACCAGTCAATGTGGAAAAGGGGGACGTGCGCATCCTCAAGGTCTGCTTCTATAGCAACAGCTTCAACCCTGGGAAGAACTTCAAACTGGTCAAATGCACTATCCAGACGGAGATACAGGTAAGTGTGCAGCCTCTGTCCTCTCCCTTTGTGTCTTCTGTCGTTCCTGAGCAGAAAAATGGCAACCTCCCTTCAGCCCAGTGGGCTCATCTGTGCCACCCCTGGGCAGGGGAAAGTTGGCATCGGGAGGAATGTTTCTCAGTCGGCCCCACCAGCCTGCTTCCTGGGGTGCACACCCTACATTTTAGGAGTCTGAGAGACACGTTAGAGCCTTCATTGGAATCCCAGATCATTCACTTGGTCTTTAATCCCATTCATCCCAACTCATTAAGTATTTGTAACATTTGAGGCTCTGCAAGTCTTAAAGTTTAACTCTGCTATCAGAGACACATGCAAGTGTTTGCATAAAAAAAAGAACAAAAATGTTATAAGATGTGTGCTGGTCACTGAGAGGGAGCCAGTGGTGCATTTAGAGGATGGTAATGACCTGGAGATGCCCCAGGCCAGGCAGGTGTACCAGGCCTTCCCTGAGGCAACAGCTTCCTTGTCTCAAGCCCACCTTGGTCTCAGAATCTGTTCTGAGATACAGGTACCCACCTTCATCAGAGTGCCTAGATCCCACAACGCCAGCCCAACTTCCCCACATCTGTACAAAATCATCACCAGAAGCAGAGTTCCAGTTAACTGGCTGATTTTAATCTACTGCAAAATTTTTGCCAGCTATTCCTGGGACAGAGGACTAATATTTAGAATATACAAAGAACTCAAACAAATTAGATCTGCCCAAATTATCGAACAATTACTGTGTGGAGCCTGATGAGTCATGGTGCAATAAGGTTACAACTATCCTCTCTGCCTAGAACGTCTCAGGGTGGGGAAGGTGATGGTGGAAGGGGAAATGAATTTTATCCTGAGAAGGCTGCTTGGAGGGTTTGTAATTTGAACAAAGGAAGCGGGAAACTTTGGGTCAAACTACCCAGGTCTGAGACAAACTACCCAGGTCTGGATTAGCTATGGCCACGTCACTACCAGCCCTTCCGCTACCCTAAAAGCCAATGTCCCTACACACGGTGAATGGCTTGGCACACTCTGCTGCCACACCAGACTGCCTGGTGAGCTCACTGTCTTGGTCAGTGGCCACCACTGATTAGAGCTTGGTTGATGCCTTCTCTTTCTCTTTGATTAGGGACTTGTTTGCTCGTAATATGGTTTCTGATATGAAAGCGTTTGTGTGCCCTGGGAGTGAGGGCACCAGCCTCCTCCTTCCATTAGGGGCTTTCACATCTCCAGAGCTGTCCACTTCTTGAGTCCTCCTCAAGTGCTGGTGCCACTGGCTTCGAGCCTCACTAGCTTATTTTTCAGAAGTTAACCTGATTCCCAAGGTTGGGGGTCGTCTTATTGCCCTTCTGTGCTGAAAATCAGAGAACATCGGTTGGTTCTGCTTAGGACCTGTTCCATGACATCAGCAGTAAGATGGGCCTTAAAGGAGAGGTGAGATTAAAGTAGCAACACAGAGGAGAAACAAGCTTTCCAAGAGAAGGGAGCAGCATGGACAAAGGCCAGGAGGCTACTTAACAGTGCATACTCCGGTTTGACTGAAACAAGGACAGACTTAGAAAAAGTCAGATCTAGGGCCGGGGATTTAGCTCAGTGGTTTCACCACCTGCTGCGCAAGCGCAAGGACCCAAGTTCGATCCCTGGTTCCAAAAAAAAAAAAAAAAGAAAAAGTCAGATCAAAGTCAGATCAAAATGGAAAGCTGACAGCAGATAATGGAAGGGCTAGAATATCGGGCTGAGAAACTTGGAGTCAGCCAGGCCCTGGCGAGCAACACATAGTTTTTAATCAGGGAAGAGATTTCCTGGAGTTGAGTGTTTAAGGGTGAGATTAGCCAGGCCTACCAGAAGGGCAGTAGGACCTAGGCTCAAGAAGAATGTCTACAAGGGCTTGAGCCCATCTGGAGAGGTGCAGGATGGAGGCAAAGGACAAAAGAAAGGAATTCACCTCCAAACCTTTGAGTTTCCTGCTTTCGATGTCTCCTGCAGATGGACTGTCACCTTCTTTTATTTTTTTTGGTACCGGGGATCAAACTCAGGTCTTTGCGCTTGTGTAGCAGGCGGCAAAACCACTGAGCTAAATCCCCGGCCCATGGACTGTCACCTTCTAATGTCACCTGCTTGCTATAGACAACTTACAAAAACCACCCAGGCTTCCAGCCAAGTGCTGCTGCATCCTTACTGGTTGTGTGACCTCAGACCGAACTGCTTCCCCCATCTAGGTTTCTGTCTCCTCCAGTGAGGACCAGGCTCATCTGGAGCCTTGCTGTAAGGATCAGAGATGACAGCTGAGAAGAACATAGCACACAGTAGGACCTCGATTCCTAACTGGAAGATCTTGATTAGGTCCTTACCCTACCTAGGAATCTCCAAGGATTATTAAGTGCCCAGAGAATAACGTTCAAATTGTCTTCTTTTGGTCTTCTTTGGTCTTACTTCATCTGTCTTATTTCCAAACTGAGAAGTAAGATGATCACATTTGTGTTCTAAAATAGCACATGGTGTTCTCCAAGATGTTAAGAAATGTACCCTAGAGAGTGGATTTTATACTCAAAGGAGTTTGGAAAATGATTCTGCAGCAAAACTTCTCAGGACCTTAAATAGACTGATGTGCCTGGTGACTAAGACAGAACCGCAGAGATCTTTTTATCTCTCTCTCTCCTCTCTCTCTCTTAATTCTTTCCCCTTTCTTTCTTTCCTTCTTCCCTCCCTCCCTTCGTTCCTTCCTCCCTCAAACTTTTCTTTTGTTGTGGTGGTAGTGGTGCTGGGGTTGAGCCCAGGGCCTTGCACATGCTAGGCAAATGCTCTACTGCTGAGCTCCAGCTCCAGTCTTAGCATAAGCCTTTTCCTAAAGAACCCCTTCTCTTAAAGTTGGACCACTAGTTCTTTGCCCCCTAAACCTTCCAGCAGATTAGAAAAGACTGGAGAGAGAGAAACTGATGAGTGGGAGATGGGTTAGGAAGTGTAGCCATCCCGCAGGAGGGAAATGATGAGGATCTAAAGGAGTGTAGTTGAAAACAAAGATAATTCAACAGATCTGAGTTTATCTAAGGAGGCAGAATCAATAGAATTTGATGATTAACTGGATGTAGGAAGGAAAATAAATGAAGGAGACAGGATGACTCAGGCTTGTGCTTGAGCAACTGAATGGGTGTGGGCACCACTAGTTGAGAAAGGAAGGACATTCTGAGATTTCAGCTTTATTGTGTTTGGAAAGTGTTTGAAACTCCTCCATGGAGGAATCAAGGCTCAGAGCTTAGAAGGACAAAGGACCTAGGTCTGAGGATTCAGGTATCATCATGCAATGGACACCATGCAAGGGTCATGCAAGGATGGTGAGATCATGCAAAGAGGATGAGTTGAGAAAAAGGCAACCTGGAGAAATCAGTTTCCAAAGGGCTGACTGAGAAAGAGTGACAAATGAAGCGGGGGAGGATCTCAGAAAGATGAAAAGAACAGCATCAGGGGAGCCACAAGCAGAGGGGCTCCAAGGAAAGAGCAACTGGCAGTGTCACATGCTCAGAGAGGTCCAGTGAGATAAAGCCCAGGCTCACTGCCTTCAGTAACAGGTACCATGGATGACTCTTTGCTGGGCAGGCTCAGTGGAGGGATGGGGGCAGTGGCCAGTGTGCAGGAGGCTGGAGAGTGAAGACAGTGAGGACAACAGACACTGCACACAAGTTTTGATGGTGATGGAAAGAAGGAAGAGGAGGCAAGAGGAGACCGTCACCAGCAGACAGGACATTATATGTGACAGTCCTAAAGTAGAAAGGCACGGGGCAGGTGTGAGGCTCAGATTTCCCCAAGACTGACTCCTTAAACCATGTTAATAGTTTTGGTCTTTGCTCTGGGAAACCACTGATATAAGTTAAATATGTGAGGGACGTGAGACTGTGTTTTTACAAAATCACTCCGATTACATAGTGGAAAACAGACTGGAGGAGAGCAAGGATGGGCGTGGCTGATGTTAGGTGGCGGTGGTGCCACCAGATGAGGAATAGTCACGGGCATCATGCCATGGGGTGACGGTGGTGATGATGATGGTGATTATGGTGGTGGCGACGATGCCGGTGGGGACAGGAGTGGTGGAATGCGAGGACAGTGTTGGTGGTCATAGCGATGTTGACAGCGGTCTTGGTGATGATGGAAGCAGTGATGGTGATGTGCTGATAGCAGCTGGCACTTTTCAAAGCACCTCATACACGTAATCTCATGAACTTCTCCGAAGGATCCTGTGAAGTATGTAATGTTACCATCTCCACTTTATGTATAAAGAAATGAATGTGGAGGGGCTAAACAAATTGCAAGGAAGTGGCAGGTTTTGTTTTGGAACCCAGGTGACGCTCCAGCAGAGTCTGCACTCATAACTAATTTGCTCTATGGAGAAAAGTGATCGCAATCCAGACAGTGTAGGCGATGGAAGTGGAAGGGTTTGGTGATGGATGGGAGGCACTGGAATCAGGAAGAGGGAGGTGAGGAGAACGACAGCCTGGCTCAGGTGGTCAGAGCTGCATTCCCTAAGATGAAGAGCACTGTCGGAGAAACAGGGAAGTGGGGAGTTCACACATTCAGCTTTGGACCAGTGAATCCAATTGAGGTGCTTTAACATTTTCACATGGAAAATCTGAGTAAGTTGTTGGATGTGTGACTCTTGGGAAGAGAACCAGTCTGGGCATAGGCATCTGAGTGTGGTCAGCCTCTAGATGGTGGTTGTAGCCATGGCTGTGGATGAGATCACTGAGGAACCAGTCTTAAGTAATTCTTTCCTCTATTCCACAAATATTGGTTTGGGTGCCCTTGTGGCTAGCACCATGCTGGCTATGGCTTGGAGGCACCAGCGTTTGCCCCCAAACACAGATAAGCACCCCCCTTTCATAAAGCTTCCTGGCCAAGGGGGTGACTGACATTGACTCACACCAGTGAATGAACCTTTACACAATGAGGCCAGTGGTCTGACAGGAAGAAATAGATCCTGGGAGAGCTCTTCACACAGAAGCATTTGATCCAAACCTTTCAGAAGAACATTCCTGAAATCCTCACCCCTTCCCTCACTTGGCTATGTCTGAGCAATATCAACTCACCCTGGCACAGCCCATGTGGTAACATGCTTCTGAAACATAGAACTCCATGCTTACTTGCTAAGTTGCTGTCTTTACCTTTCTTATCCACTTCTTTTTATGAAAATACAGTATCTTCACAATGCGCTTTGTCTGGCTGTTAAAAGTTATGGAAATAATCACTGGCTTTGATGCCTAGGACCTAACAAAACTAGGCAGGCATTGAAGAGACTAAAGCAATGTGCTAAATGAGAGATGATGTACTTTGCCCTTCTTGATTTTCCACTTCCCTTTTGTTTGCTATTCATAGGAAATTGTGTTTGTTTGGGAGCTCTGAAGCTCTGTAGTGAGCAAAGCTTATATTCTTATATTTTCCTCTAACATGCTAATTTGCCTGTCTGGGAAAGGGGTTAAGACAACACTTTCAGAACAACTGGCAGAGCGTCACTCAGATGTGCCTACACAAAGTGTCTCCTTCATGTTCTTGTTCTCTCTGTCTCTCTCTCTCCCTCCTTCCCTCCTTTCCTCCTCCTTTTTCTCTCACTCTCTTTTGGGTAGAGTGACTGTATGTCCTGGTTTGTCTCAGTCCTATTTACACACATTGTCCAGTACCCTGCCAATCCCAAAAGTATATGGCCACCTACTTCTCAGTGCCGTGGCGTCTCCTCTCTCTGCTGGTACACTAACCAGCTGACCTGCCTCTGGCTGACCCATGCTCTGCAGGTGCCCACCTCTGCTCATTGTTGCACTGTCTGCTTCACACAGGAGGGCATTAAGCAAAAAGGGGACATTTGTCTGTGATGTGGTGTGGTCAGAGTTGCCTGCAGGACCCCACATCCTAAGCCCTCTCCCTCAGCCAGCCTCTCCTGGGTGGAAAAGCTGCCTTCAGGAAGCATCCTTGTTTTGTCCTGAAGCATCACTACACTCAGAACCCATACCTGCATCGCCAGGAGGGGCAGGAACTGGGGCCACCCTGTGCGCTTTGTACCCTATCCCTGTGCTTCTGTGCACCCACAGCAGGGTCTCCAGGCTGCAGGGGTGGCACTGGGGGCTGCTTGCCTGGCACATGAGGAAAGCAGAGTCCAGGGCCCAAATGCAGCCTCCCCCATGCACGCCTATACTCACTTCCATCGCCTCTGAGTTCAGTGGCCGTGCATTGATTTCCTGGAGAGACAGATGCATATATTGTGACTCACTGGTCCCAAACTTCCTGTGCCATCGGACATTCACTCCAGTTAGCTTTGACCCCACTAATTAGACACAGGGAATTATGGCCTGAATATTTAGGAGCACCCATTTCTTTGTTGAAGCCCTAAGCTCTAATGTGATGGAATCTGCATGTGAGGCCTTTAGAAGGTGCTATGGTGCGGATATTGTTGTCCTCTAAAGTACTTGGGAATCTAGTACCCAAAGTGACAGTGCTGAAAAGTGATTAAGCCATGTGGGCTGCGGTCTCGTGAGTGACACTGGTGCCTTAGCAAGAGGCTGAAGGGAGCACCCTGCGCCTTCCCTTCCGCCAGGTGAAGACACAGCAAGAAGGCTCCATCTTGGAACCTGAATCTGCTGGTGCCTTAATCTTAGGTCTCTCAACTTCTAGAACTGTGAACAATAAATTTCCCATGTTTGCCGTTACCTAGTCTAAGGCATTTTGTCCTAGCTAAGACAGGAGTAATTAGCTTCAGGTGAGGCAATGAGGGTGGGGCCCCCAATCACAGGGTTAGTGCCCTTACAAAAAGAGAGAGACCAGAGTACTTTCTCTTCTTCCAGCCACATGAGGAGAGAGCAAGGAGGCACCACCTGTGAGCCAGAAAGTGGACCCTCACCAGGACTGACACCTTGATCTTAGATTACTCAGCTTCCTAAATATGAGAAAGAAATGTTTAGGCTGCCCTATCTGTGAGGTGTGATCAAAGAATACAGTGAATGCTTAAATTAAAAATTGTAAAAGTTTATTACAGTCAAAGACACATTTGTATTAACACACACCCCCCCCGAAAATACTCCTCCTCACTTTGAACACATTTTTCTTGTCCCTTTCCAAACCAGTTCACAAAGTCTTCTTTTGTGAGTGTCTTTCTGTGGCTGCCTCAGTGTCCTGCATTAATTCAAAATACTTACACTAATTGTTGCCAAATAAAAACACAATGGTGTGTCCTTGTTACCTTATTCACTGACTCTGGCACTGTGCAACTTCTGGCTCTGCCCCAAACTCAGAATGGCCATGAAAGGTAAACATTCAGGACATACAGGGAGCGACAACCACACAACTAAAGACATTCACAAAAAAGGACTTGCAGAACTGCTGGGGAAAGTGGAAAGAACAGTGCGATGAATGTGTTTGAACAGAAGGGGAGCATTTTGCGGGGGATTCATGGCAATGTGTCTTTTACTGTAATGTATATTTTAGTTTAAGCATTCTCCGTATTTGGGCTCCACACCTCGTATAGCAACATTACAGCAGCCCAGCAGATCAAGACCTGGGTCCTGCTCACTGTGGTCTCTGGCCCTCAGGCCCCTGGCTCAGCTGCTGTGTTTCCAGGGCAGGCCCTGCGCCCTCCTTCAGATCTGCTGAGGTGAGGCCTCAAGGTTGGGGAGGAACAGGACAGGATGAAGGGTGACCTGGCTCGGGAACTTGTCACTTCTGAAAGAAAGCTAGTGCAATAGGATGGGTGGAATCACGCAACTCTGAGAACAGCCCCTAAGACATTCCGGGAAAGGGCCCAGCCAGGAAACCACGAGGCACCCACGGTGGTACAAGAGAGGCACACTCACAAACCCTCCTCTCCCCACCCCTCCCCATTTCCTGAGCAGGCTCCCAACCACCCACCCACACAGATGCTGCGAGCCACACAGGCAGCGCTCCGGGCCTCTCCTTATTTATCTGTATGCTTAGATTCATGACATCGACAAATTAGTAGGCAGGTGTCTGTACTTTTGCTTCTATTTTTAGTCTGGTGGTTGCATTGCTGAATGTCCTTGTTAGGGACTTTTATCACCTCAAATTGAATGCTTTCAGAGTTTTTAAAGTTATGCTAACTTTTATCATTTTGTTCTTCACTCACTTTTTAAAAAGTGTCCTTATGTGTGCTGAGGACTCAGAACTTGTATAGCAATTGTGTTAGTTTCCTGTTGCCACCGTAACAAATAACTGCAGACCTGATAGTTTAAATCCACCAAAATGATTCTCTCACAGTTCTAGAAACTGGAAGTCTGCAGTCACTGTGTGAGCAGAGCCACTGTCTCTACAATGGCTTTAGGACACATCCTTCCCTGCCTCTTCCAGCTTCTGCAGTCTCCTTTGCTGTGGTAGCCTACTCCCAGTCTCTGTCCATGTCTTCATGTGGCCATCTCTCCCTTCTGTGTGTCCTTTACAAGGACACTTGGCATTGGAGTTGGGAGCCACCAAATGTCCAGGATGACATCCTCTTGAGATTCTCAATTACGTCCACATCAACCCCTTTTCCAGATCAGGTCAGGCTGACAGGTTGTAGGAGGTAGGACATGGGCATATCTTTTGGGGGCTCCCTCTTCAGTTCCCCCCAGCCATCTGTTAGGATTGCAGTTTGTCCCTGCTTTCCATAATTCAGTTATACACAGACCAGAACACAGGGCACAGAGGTGAATGTGAGCACTTGGCACATATTTGTACATCCACCTTGACACACAGCTGCCATCATGGAACTGACGTCTGAGCCCACTGGTACAGGTCTACCACTTTTTCTGTCTGCTGGGGATTTCCAGCTGCTGGGCAGGCTGTGCGCTGTGTGCCCTGGCATATGGTTTCCTGTGTTGCTATGTGACACCTTATGCTGGTGCCTGGGCGCTCCTCAGATGATCTCGTCCAGTCCCCTAGCTTATGATTTGCTTTAGTGATGCTCAAAATAGTGATGCTGACTCTGCACCCCTCCCCAGCTACCACGACTCCAGCTCTCTCGTCCACCTGCCTGCTTACCATGTCCACTGGATGTTCAACTCTCATGTCAATCAAACTCATGACCATCTCCTCAAACTCTGCTTCTCATCCAACTTTTCCACTAACTGCAGCTCCATTCCTCTGTCAATCATGTCCCAGGCCTAAGAGTCTTTCTTTTTCTCCTACTCTATTCCATCCACTGGGGAATCACATCAACAACATACAGACTTTACCTTCCTTCTCACCACCTCGGTTTCCCTTACCTTGGTCCAAGCCATCAGCATCTGTTGCCTGGAATGACACATCTGTCTGCTAACTACTTTGTCCTCATCCCTACATGGTCCATTCTTTCAATACCAGCAATGGTGAGTTTTTAAAACATGTCAGTGGAGAGGCATATTTAAGGCATAGCTTAGATCATATTACTGTTCTGCTTTAAACTCTCCTATCTGTCTTAAAATGAAATCCAGAGTCCTCATCGTGGCTTACAACTAGGGTCAGCAAGTATTGTCTTGCAGACTGAATATGGCCTGCCATTATCTTGTTTTTGTAAATAAAAGTTTTACTGAAGCCTAGCCATACTCACATTTGTCTATATGGTGGCTCCTGAATGACAGAGGTAGAACTGAGTGTCTGACAGAGATCCTACAGTCCACAAAGCCTGAAGTATTTACTACCTGGCCTGTATAGAAAACATTTGCTAACCCCAGCCTGGCCTCTCCACCCTTCTCTTCCATCAGTCCACCCCATGCCCCTCCACCCCAGTCCCTTGTGCCTCTTTACAGCTGCTCAAAGGTACCAGGCACACTGGACCTCACAGACTCCCACCCAGGGACCACTGTACTTTTCAGAAAGCTGGAAGATTCTTCTCCCCAAAGGTCACCCTGCCCTCTCTTACATTTTTTATTTCCCCTTTTTGCTGAATTAGTTAATGAATAGTTATTTAATCATGGATGGATGGATGGATGGATGGATGGATGGGTTCAGTTATAAAGCCAACATAGGCTAGCTAGAATCCTACATTGTCACTATGATTGGCACATGGGGCATAGCTTTCAGTGGGCTGTGATCATGGGTGTTAAACAGTTTTATACAACAAAGAATTCTGTCCCAAATATCAGTAGCACTCTATCGAGACTCACTGATGTAAATTATAAACCATTACTGTCAAATAAATGCACTGAACCCATCCCAACATGTGAGAAATAGTACAGTTTACCTGTCACTGGGCAACCCATGTCACCTACTCCTCCACTCTGAAGCAAACACTGCATGCCAACTTTATAATGAATCAAAAATGTGTTTCTTTAAATGGCATTTAGTAGGGGGACTTTTGGGAAGAAATGTGTGAAATCCAGCTGGTGCTTTACTTTTTGTTTTTTTGGTACCGGCGATCGAACTCGGGACCTTGTGCTTGCAAGGCAGGCAGCAGAACCACTGAGCTAAATCCCCAGCCTGGTACTTTACTTTTTGATCTTTATTATTTTTCATTTCTCCTGAAGCTCTGTTTGACCTTCATTGTGATTTGTTAATAAAGAACTCTTCATTGTGATTTGATAATAAATCAGACGTTTTGAGAGTCTTTATTTATTCATTTATTTAGGAAGTGGAATCCAGGGATGCTCTACCACTGAGCTATATCCCCAGTCCTTTTTACTTTTTATTTTGAGACAGGTCTCACTAAATTGCTGAAGCGGAACGCAGACTTGTGACCCACCTGCCTCAGCTTCCCTCAGTGCTGAGGTTACAGGTATATACCACCATAGCCTGGTGGACAGTTTTATTTTTAACACTATTTTTATTTTCAGGGGTACCTCTTATCTTCCTTTCAGGTCAATTAAAGAGGAGCCTCTTGTTACTTTTGCAGTCTTTTTACTCACTTTCTCCACACTGTACTTCTGGGATCCACTTCTAGCAGAAGGGAAATGGAAGGAGCAGCTGTTGTGAGTTTTGGCCGGAGCTTAAACCACTCTTGGTTCTTGCTCTGAGCAGAAGAAAGTCCTTTTTCTTTGCATCATTTCTTCCAGCTGACTAGCATGGCTGCATCAACTATGGTCATAGCTCTGATCATCCTATTGACTCATTTACCATTTATCCTCTTTCACCTTCAGCTCAAGGACAGCCTCGGGTCTCTTTCCAGAGGCTGCTTTCTTCCATGCCCTTTTGCGGAGTTCAGTGATGCTGGAGGCACTGGCAACCACAGGTCCTTCCCATCCTCTCAGTTTCTGCTTAGGCAGTTACTGCCAGAGGTGGGCCTCTCAAAGTACCATGTCCCACCCAGTCTGAAGTGAGGAAGGAGCCTCCGACCCAGAGAATCCTGGCTTCATTGCAGGCTCACATATTCATACCTTAAATGTAGACTTTGTGAGTTAGTCAATCCAGCTCCTCAGTTGGACTTCACTCTTGAGAAATGTTTATCCCTTCTTCCCTCGTCTGACTGTATTAGTCAGGTTTCCTGTTGCTGAGATACAGTACTTGACACAGCTTAAAGGAGGAGGTGATTAATTTGGCTCACAGTTTTGGGGAATTCAGTCTATGGTTAGTTGGTTGCAAAGCAGAAACACCATGGCAGAGGGGTAGAGCAGAGAAAATACGGTTAGTTCATGGTGGCAGGAAGCAGAGTGGGGAACAGTGCCAGAGAGGAAAGAACAAGGCACCAGATATAGATCCCAAGGTCATGCCTCCATATCACCCATCACACCCAATAGTGTGCTTTATGAATTTCCTAGGTGGCCCCCAATCCAAAAAGTTGACATAATTAGGCCTAACCATCACATTCCATCCAAACACATCTTCTTAAACCATACTTAATCTCCAAATAAACACAATAACAAGTCAATAATTCCACCTAGTATGTACAACTATCTTGCATACAACTGAGGATGCAATAATCCCTTCCCCAAATTCTCAGCATTTTTTAAAAGTCTAAGTTAAAGTCTCCTCTGAGACTTAAGGGAAACTTTTAGTTGTGAAGCTCTGTAAAGAAAAAAAAGTTACATAACCCCAAGTTACAATGCAACAAGGTCCAAAAGGGAGGAAGAGGGGATAGAAAATAATCAAAGCAAAGTAAGATTGAAACCCAGCAGGGCAAACATTAAATCTTGTAGCTTCATATTCAGCATCCAGGAAACATGGTGATGTGATGTGAATTCCAGAAGACTTGCTTGCAAGTCCAGTGGCCTCTCTCTTGGACTGGCTCTGCTCATGGCCTGCAGAATTCTTTGGTAGACATTGTACTGCCTCTTATCCAACTTTCTGGGATCTCCACTGGCATTTTTTAGCTTCATGATCTGTTATCTCAAGAGATGATTGCCTGAGCTCCCAGGCCTTCCTCTGAAGTCTGGGTAAAAGCCTCCCTGACGCCACAGATCTTGCATTTTGTATGCTGGTAAAATTGACATCATATGAATGATGCCAAGGTCTGCTGTCTGCAGAAGCAGTAGCCAGACCCCCTTGGACATGGCTGCAAGGGCCTCTAAATGCCCAGACAGTAAAATGAATCCTGGGGAACCAATTACCTAGGAGGCCTTTCTGGAACAGGAGTTCAAGAGACACTCATATTAAATGAAAGGTTTATACTTTTTCACTCTTGAGCTTGTGATGGGTGGGATCTTCTTGATTTCTGAGATACTCTCAAGGCATCTTTCTTCTTGTTCCTGTGCAAAATACTTGGTTTCTTTTTAATGGCAATAATCTCTTCAACACCCACTCCTCCTTTGGCCCCAAATTTGCCTGTGATTCCTTTAGGGCCAAAGTCTAACTTTTCCACATTCTTCTGATCTGCATTTTTTAAAACTCCAAATTCTCACTATAGATCTAGCTAAAAGCAACCAGTAGCACTCAGACCATAGCCTGAACATTAGGCTGCCTTCAAATTTCCTCCATCAGATTAATTAGTCTGCTGCTACCTTTAAAATTCAGCCTTATACAGTCTTAGGACATGGGCAAAATGAAGACAAGTTTCTTGCAAGAATGTAACATGCATGACCTCTAGTCTATCTGTCAATAGAGTTCTTGTTCCCCACTGAAACCTCTGTAGCCTGGCCTTTACTGTCCTCTTTCCTACCAGATTCCTCATCTCTGAGCTCCTACTAGAATTGCCCATTAGCTCTGTTTATACCATTCTGGGACTACTCTATCCTGCATCTCCAAACCTTTGCAAACTCTTCTCACAAGTCACTTCCAAAAACTTTTAAGCCATATTGGTCAGGTATACTCACAGCAACAATCCCATCCCTTATACCAATTTTCTGTATTAGTCAGATTTCCCATTGCTGAGACACAATATCCCTCAACTGAAAGAGGAGAGGTTTAATTTGGTTCACAGATTCAGAGGATTCAGTCCATGATCAGCTGGCTTCAAGGCATACGTATCATAGCAGAAGGGTACGAGAGACCAAAGATGCTTAGTTCATGACAGCCAGGAACAGGAGCAGGAGAACAGTACCAAAGTGGAAAGATGAGGGACCACATATAGGGCCCAAAGTCAAGCCTCCGTGACCTACCCAAACATATCCACAAATGTGTTCCACTAATCCCTGGGCACTCCCAAGGCCAAATAGTTTACACAATTAGGCTTACTAGGCACATTGTCTATAATGTCAATAGCTACCATTTATTGAGTATCTAATGTATATTCACTATTGGACTAACCTCTTTACACATCTGTAACCCACATAAAGTTGGCCAGTCTCAGTAGAGTGTCACACTCCAAAAAGTATTAGTCTGACAACTAAACATGTTTGGAATAATATTTAAATATTTACAATCATTTCTTGAAAGAATATCATTGGGATGTCACTGCCAAGATAGGAAACAAAATTTTTTATAAACATTTAGCAATTAGAACCAAACAACTGCCCAGTCTGTCTAATCCAAGGTCAGACAGGGACTGTTGTTTGAATTTCTATTGGAAAATGTCTTTCTTAGTTTCCCAAGGCTGCTATAATGAAGTACCACAAACAGGGTGACTTAAAACAATAGAAATGGACCATCTCATAGCTCTGGAGGCTAAACATCAAGATCCAGGCGTCAGAGGGGCCAGGTGCCCTCTAGGCCTTGCAAGGATCCTTCGTTGTCACGTCTTAGCATCCACTTTGCTAGCAATCTTTGGTGTTCTTTGGCTTGCAGATGCATCACTCAAATCTTGATTATTCATATGATATTCTCCTTGTATGTGTGTCTCTCTGTATCCAAGTTTCTATGAGGACATCAGTGATACTGGATTAGAGGCCCACCCTTATAGTCTCATTTTAACCTGATTAGCCTGAAAATAAGGTCACACTCTGAAGAAATATAGGTTGGAACCCCACCATGTCATTATGGGGACATCTTGCTGGATGTATGTGCAAAGTTCTTTGGGATTCAGGAGAAGAAGCAAAAACCCTGTCTGTGGGAGGCAGAACCAGCTTCCCCGAGCACCTCATGGTGCTGACTGAGCCTTAAAGGATATCTGGGATGCCTAGCATCTCACCAAGAGGAGAGGATAGGAGAGATGAAGCCCAGGTTCTCCCTGCAGGAAGAGTAGAATGTTCCCAGGCACAGAGGAATGTAAGAGCATGCTGTGTTGAGGGAGGAGAGAGCACTGGATCCAGGGCAAAGCAAGGGAGGCAGGACTGGAAGAAATATGTGGTTGGAAATCCCAATGAGCATTTTATGCCTATATAAGTGTGCTGTATAAGTTGAGCCTTGTGGAAAGTGAATTATCACATGATGTCTCTTATATGGGAACTCAAAATATAACTACATCTGAAAGCAAAATAAAGGGAAGGTGGTGGGAAAAAGGAAGATAGACTTCAGAGAGATGTGGAAGAGGGTCAGGGGAGGGAGGAACAGATGAAGGGGGAGAGAGTATCAAAAATGATCAAAATACAATATATATACATCGCAATTTCTAAAAATGAATATAATTATCGTGTGTCACAAACATAAACCAATTTTTTAAAACAAAAGAAAGTGGGGTGGGATATTTCCTCCATGGAATTTTTTTTTCAAAGTTTGGGTCTTATCTGAACACACCAAAAATGAGGAACCAGGAACCAATGAGAATTTTCAACCAAAGTTACCTACTTGAATTTGCCCTTAATCTCAGAGTGACACATTTTAAAATAAATAACCAAAAGTCTTGGGAACAAAGTCTCAAGAGTATTTTATTTATTAAAATTTTTAATCCAGTCATCTTTAAAAAGAAGAACATTCTGGAGTAAAGAATAAGGAGAGAGGGGCCGGGGATTTAGCTCAGTGGTTCCACCGCCTGCCGAGCAAGTGCAAGGTCCCAAGTTTGATCCCTGGTACCAAAAAAAAAAAAAAAAAAAGAATAAGGAGAAGATTGAATGGAGGCTGGAAAGCAATGTGCAGACCAGGGCCCTGTCAGGCTCCCAGAAGGAGACCCAGATGGAGGGTCACAGGGAGGAGTCCTGCGAGGACTCCCATGGACCATGCCTGGAGGGAAGAGTGCAGGACCCAGCAGAAGGAGAAGCTGGGGCTGCAGTGTGGCAGAGGCCTCGGCCCATGGTGCAGGGAGCTCGAGTGGGGCAGTCCAGGAGAGCTGCCCCAGAGTGGGATGAAAGGACGAGACCAGTCGCTGGACATGGGCCACCCCTCGTAAGGTGTGTGACTTTAGGCAAAGGTCACTCTTTGAGGAGGACAATCCTGGTACAGGGCAGATGGTGTGGGCTTCAGCTATCATGTTGCTTCTACAAACCCAGCCACTAACATTAAATATGTTGGATAACATCAAGGAAAAAAAATTGGGTGTTTATTACACATAGATGAGGCTGAGAACCCAGAATACTGAAGAAGTTCTATGACGTGCTGAGTACTGATGACAGAGGAGGAAAGTGAATTAAGAAGTTAATTGCTTGGATGGCCTTTTCCTTTTCAGAAATAGATTTATGTGTCACTTAATGACAGGAAAATTGCGTCATTGGGCAGTTTTGTCCTTGTGAGCATTATAGAGTTGGCTTTGCAAAGACAGCTGTGATGCCACTAGGTGGTAGAATTTCATGGCCTCACTTTCCTACCTGTGGGCCATGCTTGACTGGAATGTGCGTGACTGTGTTATCCTGGGCCTAGAGACAAGTTACCCAGTCCTATTCTTTCTTGGTTTCTGATCTATAAGAAGTAAATCCAGAGAACAGAGAGAGAGGAAAAGGCGGTTTGGAGTTTTCACCCTATTTGGTAAAAAGCAAATAAATCAGCATTAGCCAAGCAGGAAGAAAAGCCCTAGAAATAAGGATATTTGCAAGAAAGCATGAGAAGGGTTTTCACATCCATGCTGCAAGGCATGGGCAGCCTGAGTGCGAGGAAGTCCTCATCAGGGAGGAAAAAATGTCTTCCTGTAGCAAGAAGGAACCCTGGGCTCATCTCCATAGGATGTGATCAAATTAATTAAGAGAGGTTTTCTTGAATTATGTTACATATGGCAATGGAGTGAGTGGGTAAGCATCTTGTGCTGTCATTTTTAAGGAGTGATTTATTAATAGAGAAGGAAATATTGACTCATTGATGACAATTGATGAGCTGTGGGTAGAGCACTGATGTCGCTGCTCCCACTGTTTTTGTAAGAAGCTGCACGAATGCCAGAGAAGGAGCGAGGAAGGCAGGGCGGATCTGGAAGCCAACAGGGGAGATGACTCCAAACCTCTGGGCTTCTTCTGCCCTTGCTCTACCCCAACCTCCCTGAATTTAAGCCAGTGACTTCCTCCCACCTATGAAATGTAAGTTTCTCCACTGCTGACGCTGTGCGTGTGTGCATGGGAGCCCCTAACTGTCCCTGCAGCCTGGCAGACGGTCATTTGTGCTTTGTATGGCAAACCATTCTGCAGCAAGCTAGGGTCGAGTAGAGAACTCCAGGGAGGAGGCTGTGGCCCAGGGAGCTCGTCATCCTGCCAGAAGGAAATCAGGGTTGGACTCGTCTCTTGGTTCAGGTGACTACAAAGTCACTAGTGATCACCAGCTGTGTCCCACCCCAGCTGTGCTGAAGGATGGACATACTGTGCCAGGCAGTTCAGACAAAGTGCAATTCCAGAGTTGACACAGGTTTCAAAGGCTGAGGCCCAGTCCACAAGACTCCGCCCCTCCCACACCCAGATTGCAAACTCCCAGATTACCAGGACGGGCCCACTTCTGACCAACTGGCTGCGTGAAAATTTGAGAGTTCCTACTATGCTCTCAGGTTGGACACTTTACTAGAACAACTCATAAGACTCAGGAAAGTGCTGTACTGATCATAGTTGGATCATATAAAATAGAAACTTGAACCAGCCAGATGAGGAAATACATAGGACAAGATATGGAAGATCTCTAACATGAAGTTTCCCTGTCCTCATGACACATTACCCACCTGGTGCCTCAGGGCTCAGTGCCAACCAGGATGCTTCCCTGAGCTCTATGTCCAGAATTTTATTAGGGTTTATTATGTAGGCATGATGAATTAATTGATTGAATCATTGGCCACATAATTGGATTTGCTCTCCAACTTCCCTTATCCCTCAAGGTCAGGCTGACTGTAGCGTAGCTCAAAGCTCCAACCCTCTAATCGAATACTTGGTCTTTCCAGTCTGAAAATCTGAATCATGGTTGGCCAGCTCTCTGCTCCCCAGCCCTCTCCCATTTTCAGTGAACACAGAATTGCTCATAAAATAGCAGAGACTTCAGATATCGTGGGATAGCTTGGCTGGACTAATCTTCCTGCAGGTAACAGTGATAAAATCTGGATAAAATTTACAAGTGACCTCTCAGGCACTGGAGAATGAACACACCAGGCAGAAACTAGAAGGACATCTGTCTGTGAAAGATAAACTGTGATGAGTAAGATCTGCAGGTTTGACTTTTCGCCTGAGGGCACAATCCAGTTAGCAGGGGCAGATGTAGCCTTGCTAACTTGAGGTGTCAGAAGTTAAAACCTGGGTCTGGCAGAGCAACAGAAATTAGGGGGAAGTGACAGAGAGAGTGAACCCCACATTTTAAAAAAGTTAATTTTAAAAATTCCCAATTTACAAAAGTACCAAAATATGCAAACTACTTAGGACTAAATTTGTACACTGAAAACTATAAATATTGTTAAAAGAAACTAAAGATCTAAATAAACAGTGATATACCATGTTCAGGGATTGTAAGACTCAGTGCTGTTAAGATACAAGATCTCCCCTATAAAACTATAGTTTTAACACAAAACCTGCTGCATATTTTTGAAATAGAAAGTGAACAGTTGATTCTAAAACTTACATGAACATGTAAAGACCTAAAAGGTCCCAATAATCTTAGGGAAAATGCTAGAAGACTTACCTTATTTTACTTCAAGTTTTCTCCTAAAGCTACAGCAATGCAGACAGTACTGTAAGCTCAACAGAACAGAAATGGTAATTTAGAAATAGACCTAAACATAGGTGGTCAATTGAATTTTTGCAAAGACAGAAAAGAATTTACTTGGAAAAGGGAAGTCAACAACCAATGCTGACCAACTGTAGATCTAGATGAAAAAACTCATTTTATTCCTGCCTCACACCATACATATGTTATTAATTCAAGATGGATCACAGATCTAAAAGTAAGTTAAAATTGAGAAGCTTATTTAAAAAAGAAAAATATTTTCATGACCTGGGCACAGGTAATGTTTTCTGAGGATGCAGAAACACTAGCCATAACAGAAAACTTCAATAAATTAAGCTCTATCAAAAGACTGATATAGGAATAAATAATAAACATACTATAGACCTGGAGGAAATATTCATAAAACATACTGTAGAAAGTAGTCTTATCTAGAATGTATAAAGATCTCCTAAATTCAATGATAAAAATTCACCAGAAAAAAATGAGCAAAAGATTTGAACATTTGCTTCACAAAAGAAGGAACATGAATACCTGAAAGGGCACATGAAAACATCCAAATAACATTATCTTTATTCATTAGCAAGGTATAAATTAAAAGTAAATTGAGGGCCGGGGATTTAGCTCAGTGGTTCTACCGCCTGCCTCAAAGGTGTAAGGACCTGAGTTCAATCCCTGGTACCAAAACAAAACAAAACAAAACAAAGTAAATTGAGATATTCCTTTATATATGTGTTAGTTACTCTTCTCTCGATGCTGAGACAAAATACCTGACACCCAAAGTTAGAGGGGAAGGGGATTATTTAGCTCATGGTTCATAAAGGCTTCAGTCTATAATCAACTGGCTCCAAGGTAGGGATGGCAAAAAGGCATCGAAGAGGAAAACAGTTCATGGCACCCACAAGATAGCAAAAGCAACAAGGGACCTCAGCAGTGTCTTTCTGCTCCTTTTCTCTTATTCAGACTACCAGAATAAGGGCGGTGCCAAACCAACCACTCCTGTGTAGTGGTTTAGTAATCACACGACCTTAATCCCAGCATCACACATTCTAGATTTAGCTACCTTGGAAAAAGACTGCATAAGGCTTTGGGGGTCATCTAGACACAAGCCACCATATAGCTACTAAAGTGGCTAATATAAAAAGAGACTGACAACACCAAATATTAATGGAGATGTGGTGTAAGGGGAGTGTCATGTCACTGTGGAAGTATAAAATAGAATAATCTCAGCAATTTCTTATGAAGCCAACCTTTAAAACCTTTCTTACAAAGTTACGTCTCTGGCCCAGTAATCCTCCTCAATATGTATTCCAAAATAATATATATACAAAATACTTTTAATTTAATTCAGAATAGTGAAAACTTAGAAGTAGTCTTGTTTTCCAGCAGAGGACACAGTGGTTTGTTTACAGAGTATAACCCACACATAAAAAGAAACTACCTGCTGACATGCAGCAACGTGGATGACCCTCAGACACTATGAAAACACTGGACACAAGCATGGCCACATATTAAAGGACTGCATGTCTATGAAGTTCTAGAATGGAAAATCTGACACTGGGAGAGGAAGGAGGTGGTTGCCTGGGTGGGGGCTGGGCGTGGCCAGGAAGGTCAGCTGAGAAAGGATACAAGGATCTGGAAAGCACTGTTTCCTCATTGGTGTGTGGGTTACACAGGTGTAATTCATGTGTCAGAATCACACCGTTAAAATTTGTTCATTTTAATGTATATACATTTTACCTTAAAAGAAGAACTGTAAAAATAATCAATTGAGTCATGCCTAAAGAGTGGGTGGTGCATGAATGAGGGAAGAAAGGCAGGATGTTGGTCCTTGTTGAATGTGGAGGGGGCTATTGTATTTGCTTTGTATATATTTGAGTTTTTCAATAATACATAGCACAGGGGTCCTATCCCTGAGGCAATTAGACATTAGTCTAGGAGGGGAAGGCTGTGGGTCTAAACATCAGTGATGGAGACTGCAGGTGGGGTTTAGAAGGGAAAAGGGCTCTGGGTAAATGTCAGTTGACCAAGTGAACAGAGTAGTGTAGGTCAGTGACAGCAGGAGTGGGAGGAGGGGCTGACAAAATGATCTCCTTTGCAACTCGGAGCTCATCTTCTTGTCCACGGGCTCTCCATCTGGGCACCATAGATCACAGCCTCCTTCCAACCCCAGCCTTGATTCTGCCTCCCACTCGGGTTTGTTATGACACTACTGTGTGTTCACTGCCTCAGATTCCCCATCTGTCTCACGGAGCAGGAGTTGTGCACATTTTCTTTCCTCTGGCTGTCTTCTAGCCTCATGACTTAGCCATCCAAGAGGGCTGGCAGGAGGCAGCTAGACCAAGACATGTGTGCCCAGGCAGATGGATAATTGGGCATCACATCAAACCAGTATTACTGAGATATTAGCTTGACATTTTCCTAGTGGAGATAGGAAGAAGCAGATTTTCCTTTAAGAAAAATGGCTTATTTCCTTCTTTGTGTTGCAATTAAAGAATCAATTCACTTACTAAATTAGATAACTTCTTGGGAGGCATGTAAATAAAGAGAAAACCTAAATGATGAAGTGCTGCTCCTGTTCTGTGAGAGAGCAGCCAGGCTCTTCCACACTATTCGGCCTCCGTGATATCTGACACAGCTCTCGGTGCTGTGAGCTTTAAAGTGTTCATCCGGGAATGGTCTGCCCTCAGGAGAGGCCTTGGCTCCCCCAGGTTCTCTAGAACCACATGAGAAACCTGAGTTAAAATGGTCCCAAAGTGGTTTCAGAGCAAGGCGGGACTTTCCTGGTGTGCTACAGGCAGCTGCCCAGTTGGCCCTCCTGTTGATCCAACTGAGTCTGGGCCAGGAAGCTGTGGCATCAGGCTGTGGGCAGGTGGCCCACTTAGCCTCTGGGTGACAAGAAGGCAAGAATAAGAAAGGCGCCTTTCTTGCCAGCTCTGTTTTCTGTGACCACACATCCTGAGTGGGAACTGTGCCACTGACTCCCTTGGTGTGAGTCTTGCCTGCCCCACTGTCTCCTTAATCAGCTTTGCCTAGTGGGAATCCTGAGTCCAGTAGTCCGGGGTTCACAGTCTCAGCTTAACTCCGTGAACTATGTGATCGCATCTGTTTCTCCATCGCCATATGAGGATGGTGACACCTGTTTGCTTCCCTGTGTCATGCAAATTCAGTGGAATCACGTGCAGAGTCTCTAGCAGTGCTCAGTAATGCTAGCTAAGCCAGAAACCATTCAGAAGGTGCGTTTTGCGTGGCAGGTGCTCAGTGATTATTAATACTTTGGAACACAATGCAGAAGTGCAGAATCTGTTTTCTTCCTCATTTCTGCTCTCCTCTCTCAGTTCCTCCATCTCCGTGTCATGTTGCCAAGTTGTTCACTCATCAGATAGAACCCCCAAGGTACCATGTCTTGCACTAAGTACTAAAGAATCAAACAAAACCTTAAAACAGAATCACAGTGGTACGTGTTTGTGTGTGCGTGAGTGCGTGCTTGCGTGCATGGGAGCACATGAGGATTCGGGGAGCTGGCAAGGGACACCCCTGAGTCACGGCCCTCTCTCCTCCATAGGAGATCATCACCTCCATCCTGCTGAGTGGGCGGATCGGGCCCAACATCCAGCTGGCTGAGTGCTATGGGCTGAGGCTAAAGCACATGAAGTCAGATGAGATCCACTGGCTGCACCCACAGATGACAGTGGGTGAGGTGCAGGACAAGTACGAGTGTCTCCATGTGGAAGCTGAGTGGAGGTAGGAATGGCGGTGATGGATGTGGGGTGCAAAGTTCCTCCTTAGAGTGCTCCCTGGCCTCAGAACCTTCTAGCAGATCTGAGAGGCATTCTAGACCCAGTCCTCCTGCACTGTCTGATGCACGTATTTTCAAGGCCTCACGTGGGCTCATAATGCGTCATCCTCACGTCAGGGTAGAAGTCTAGGAAACACTCCAGGCAGGATGCTGCTGGCACTGTGGTGAAGGGGAGGGCCAGGTGGATGGAGATGCCAGGCCGAGGGCTGGCCCCTGAACCTAAGGAAGACAGTTGACACAAGGGAGGGGAGCTGATGAATCACAGCTGGCTCTGAGCACTGCTCCTTGGCCACCTCTTGGTCATGGCCCTCCACCCAACCACAGAGAAGGGAGAAGAGGAGCTGGTGTTGAAGGGGCAGCCAAGAGCTCACGAGCAGCCCTTGCATGCTGGGAGGGGGTGCCTCTGCCTTGGAGTGTTGCTCTGCTCCCTGAGATTCCTGGCTCCTGTGTCAACCAGAGTCTATCCCATCACAGGTATGACCTTCAAATCCGCTACTTGCCAGAAGACTTCATGGAGACCCTGAAAGAAGACAGGACTACACTGCTTTATTTCTACCAACAGGTAAACGGTGCTCCCTTCCATGCCAAATCCTATCCACCCTCTCCTAGGGAGGTGGAAACACAAAGCCCACATTTTGGAGGCTCTTTCTAGGAAGATTCTATAAAAGTCATGGTCAGCAACTCCAACTTGTTTCTCTCTGAGCTGCTTAAATCCAAGTTAACTCATTCCTAATGCTCCCAGCACCGCTTGGGCTTCCATGGTGGCCAGGAGACCCAGCCAGTGCAGCAGAAAGAACAGGTTAACACATGGGCTCTGGGATCCTACATACCTGGTTTCTAGTCCAGCACTACCATTTAGGAACGCGGTGTTTCAGAACTTCACTCACCTGCATGAAGCTGTCTCTTCTTCTAGAAAATGGGATAATAATACTGTCTACTTATAAAATTGTTGTGAGGACTAAATTATATCATTGGCATTGTGCTGGTAAAGTGGATCTAGGAAAGAAAAAACTCTCAGGTTTGTAGCACTTGCCAATTCCCATGGTGTAAATTCTCCCATCATGGCCTATTTCAAGCTACCGACATGATGTCCACCAACACACAACACTTCTGAAAACGTGATACCGGGTTCTCTGAGCTGTTCCCAGCTACTTTTCACACTTCTAGATAAAATCAGCACCCGGTACAGCACCTGCATGGAGCAGAGTGAGCAAATACCCGCATCCTCTGTCTGCTCTCAGCTCCTCCTGCATCCCCTCTGGGTTTGCTAGACACCAAGCCAAATGTTTGCTGGACCCTGGGTGACGTCTATTCCTGCTCATCACCAGGGCTTTGGACACATTACTGACTCATCTCCAAATCTCAGTTTCCTTCTCTCCAAAGTGGGGGTGGGGAGGGGACTCTGGGCCCTGGCCTCATGGAGCAGGAGAATGTGTGTAAAAACTCCCCCAAACCCCACAGCCTCAGGATGCAGAGGCAGGAGCTCCATTTCCCAGGGTTCCATGGGGCAGGGGCAGTGCTGAAGCAGAGCCCAGCTCTGCTCTGCACCCCTGCTTCATGTGTGTTCATGGTGGGGTGACCGTGAGGCAAGGCTCGGGGCAAGAGAGTGCTCAGGGAATGGGGATGCAGGCATGAGTCTGACCCAGGCCTCTCTCCTGCCAGCTCCGGAATGACTACATGCAGCGCTACGCCAGCAAGGTCAGCGAGGGCATGGCCCTGCAGCTGGGCTGTCTGGAGCTCAGGTAGGTGGCCCTCAGGCCTGCCTTGGGAGTGCACTGTGCTATGGTCTTGGCTGGCCCAGACTGCTCCTATCTGGGGTGGAAGCAAGAGTGGGAATGTGACAGCCAGGGAGGGAAGAGAAGAGGCCAGCGCCGTGGGGCTCTGAGGTGCTTGTCATCTGATCACCGGAAATGAAGGGAGAGGAGGGCCAGCTCCACGGTGCCTGGTCCCCCCCCCACCTTGCCCTCCCCCTGCCTAACCTTGTCTCCATACTGTCTGTGTCTCCCATCTACCCATTTTCTCTGTTGCTGCTCAAGTGCTTTGGCTGGGTCCCAGGGCTATGGGAATGTGGGATCTCCAACTCCACTGCCCACTGCTGCATGCCAGCTCCAGCAAGCCCTCAGTGCACATGCAGGGGGATACACACATCATCCGGCAGTGCCAGCACACTCAGTGCCGGGAGGTGACAGATGCCTACACCAGTGACCGTAGTATGAGGCAGAGTAAAGTTGTGCCAGTCTGCCATGTAGAAGCCACTGACGCTGCTAGGGAGCATGCATTTGAGAGGCTCCTGGAAGGAAGAGAAAAATGTCACTTGGGAGATGACAGGGTAGGGGGAAGAGTTTACATTCCAGACCCAGGGATCCATGGAAGGAAAAGCATAAACTAGAGAATTTCAAGGGATCCACTTGGAGGGGTATGATGAGCTGACAGTGGAAGGCACCATTCTCCCAACAGCAGCCTAATGGCATCCTCACGTAAATGACAGACTTCACTAGATTGACAGTCTTAGAAATAAGGCCTCGTTCCTGGCTGTCAGGGAGCCACTGGCCTTTGGGACAGAAGAGAATGATGCAGCTACTTGTGCTGTAGCCTTGTCTTGACCAAGACAGTGCCACTCAGATTCACCATCACCTGCCTTTCCACCTCCCTCTGCTGCTGGTAGGTACCCTTATCTTATTCAGAGCAGTGATTGCAACTTCTGGTTACAAAACCCTTACCACCTGGCAACTTAATACACTGGAGACTCCCTACCCACCACCCGTGGACTCTGGTCCCATGGACCTGATGAGACCTTAGAAGATGTACCTTGACCAGCCTCCTAGGTAACTTGGATGTAGTCCGCCTCCCTTGTGAGGACTTGTAGGACCATTGCCGGAGTGCAGGGCCAGGGAGAGTTCTAACCTTACCCATGACCTTCAAGTTAGCAGAGAGTAGAGCTCTGCTGTTCTTCTACGGGGCTGGGGGAAGGAGAGAGAGAATGGAAGGGAAGGTGAGGGTTCCACATTGATCTCAGCATCTGAGACTGTTATTGCTTGTGAGAAAATACATCACAGACAGTCTTTTTTTATTTCCTTAAATTCTTGTATTGGTACCTTTTAGGTATACCATACATTTACATTTATCACTGGGTGTTTGTACCTGTACATGATGTATCTTGGTTCTTATTTTTTCCCCATTTCCTGTGCTCCCTTCCTCCCCTCCACCCTTCCCTATTTACAAAGACTTTGTTTCCATTTTTTTTCTTTTCTCACAATTTTTCCTTTCCCTCCTTTCCTTTCCCCTTCCCCTCCCACCACCCCTACACCTTTGGGCCTTTTCTTCCTATTTCAAATTATCAATTATTCATTTTAATCATTTTAACCCTTTTTTACACTTTCAGTTTCTCACACTAGAGAAACTATTAGGTATTTACACATGTGTATCCTATTTATTTCACTTAAAAGTATGGCGTCAATATGCATCCATTTAGCTATAAATGTCTCTAGTTTCTCATTCTTTATGTCTGAGTAGTACTCCATTTTATAAAAAACCCACATCTTCTTTATCCAGTTTCCAGTTGACGGGCACTTGGGCTGTTTCCAAGCTTTAGCTATTACAAACTGTGCTGATATGAACATGGGTGCACATATATCACTGTGGTATGATTCTTTTAATTCTTTGGGGAAGATCCCCAGCAGGGGAATAGCTGGGTCAAATGGGATTTCCAGTCCTAGTTCTCTGAGGTATCTCCATACTGATTTCCACAGTGCTTGCACCAGTTTGCACTCCCACCAACAATGAAGAAGGGTTCCTCTTTCCCCACAGCCCCGCCAGCATTTGTTATTGGTTGATTTCTTGATAGCAGCCATTCTTTGTGGGGTGAGGTGGAATCTCAGTGTTGTTTTCATCTGCTTCTCTCGACTAACCAGTGATGTTGAATATTTTTTCATATATTTATTTGCTGCTTTTACTTCTTTGTCTGAGAAATGTCTGTTCATTTCAGATGCCCATTTTTGAATTGGGTCTTTGAATTTGGGGGGTCTGATTTTTTTCAGTTCTTTATATATCCTAGATAGTAGTCCTTTGTCTGAGGTACAGCTGCTAAAAATTTTTTCCCAATTGTAGGTTGTTTCTTAGCTCTGTTGGTGGTTTCTCTTGCAGTGCAGAAGCTTTTTAGTAAGATGAGACCCCAGTTGTTTATTCTTTGTGCTAGCTTCTGCATCACAGACTGTCTTGAGGGCTGCTTATTGCCTTACGCTTGGAGTCATCTCTGTCTCAACAAGCAGGGAGCACTAGGTCCTTGATGCAGCCGTCTAAAAGTCAGCTTGCCTCCTGGCCCTGTGGTGGTCTCAGAGCTCAGTGCTGGGTCCAGGGGCAGCCTCTAAAGTTTAGTTTATCACACATGCCCTTGTCTGCCTCCCAAGACTACTGTAGCCTACAACCTACAGCCTCCCCTCTGCAATCAGATGATTCTAAGACACCTCTCTTTACCTCTGTGTTTGTGGATTTGATACTGAGGACTGTGGTCTCAGACTTTGGGACTCCACTAAGCCACCTGTCATGCATAGGTAAGATAGCAGGACAGAGAAAACCCATTAGCATTCTATTTCACATGCCTACACCCTTCAGTCATCCTCAACCTGTTACTGGTCATGGCTTAAGAGCCAGGCCCTGTGCTACAGGCTGGGGAGCCAGTGGACATCCTGCGTGGCTCTCCCACACGGTCTTGTCAGGAGTGTGCTTTCTAATCAACCCCAGACTGCTGAAAATGGTACGCTGCTCCCCATCTCCTGAGCCTGAGAAAGAGTTGGATAGGCGTCCTGTGCTGATAGCACAGGCTGTGCACAACACCTGCTTTGTAAACCTAATAGAAGATCTTCAGGCTTAATAATTTTCAAGTGAAAAAGGCAGAATACAAAGCTATCCATGATGGCATGAGGATGGGCTATTTTTAATTTGTTACAACTATTTCTATACATTTTGTGTGTGTGTGTGGAAAATCAGGCCATAGGCAGAAGCTTCAGGGCTCTAGCTCTTTCCTGAAAATCATGGACAATAGTCCCTTGTCCTTGCTACCTCATGATTGTATAACCTGCCTACAGACACATGACATCACTGGGGAAACAGGATGCATTCCTTCCTGGCTTAAAAAAAACATATGCTGTGTGCACAAGACAGATTCAAGGTGGGAATCACCAGTGGGCTCGATTCCTGTCGAGGAGGAGGGTGAAGGGCAAAGGGTCCCCAGTGGGGCTGCCCAAGGTGCAGTCAGGTCTTCCGTTTACTGTGTTCCTCTGGGCAAGCCACTTAGCCCCCCGTGCCTTGGAACTTTCACCTGGGAAATGGGACAGCAATAATGACAACACTCTGCAGGGCTGTGGTGGGGAAGAACTGGGCTATGGTATTTAAGGGATGTAGAACAACAACAGGAAAAAAAAGGCTTCAGTAATTTTTTTTATTTAGCTCATATTTCTCTGTGCCCTTATTTATTGACTTACTTATTTTTTATGTTTTTTCTCTATTATTACTTGTTTGCAATAAATAAAGATTATATTAGGGAGTAGGTACATGTACTAACATATCTTAATTCTTTTTATTCCCATTCCCCTCTCCTCCCTCTATCTCTAGATCCCTTTCCTATTTGCAAAAGGTCTGTCTCCCTGTTTCCTATTGTCTAGATTTTTAGTGGAGAGCCAGAGATTTAGCTCAGTGGCACCATCCCTGCCTCTGGAGCGCCAGGTCCTGAGTTCTATCCCCAGTACCGAAAAAAAAAAATATATATATATATATATATGTGTGTGTGTGTATATATATATGTGTATATATATATATGTGTATGTGTATATATATATATATATATAATGATGAAATTGTTGTAGATTCACAGGAGAATTGAGCAGAAGTGCAAAGATGTCTCATTTATCTCCCACCCACCTATGCGCACAGCGCCTCGATTGTCAACACACCCCACTGTGGCTGATGAAACTACGCATGCGTCAGATTACATTCGGGTTCACTGTATGACAATTCATGTATCCACATTATAGTATCGTACCAAATAGTTTCACGGCCTTAAAAATCCTCCTTGTGGGGCCAGGGATTTAGTTCAGTGGTTCCGGTGCCTGCCTCACAAGCGCAAGGTCCCGAGTTTGATCCCCGGTACCAATAGAAAAAAAAAAAATCCTCCTTCTGGGCTGGGGATATAGCTCAGTGATAGAGAACTTGCCCTAATGCATGAGGCCCTGGATTTAATCCACAGCACTGCAAACCATCATCATCATCATCATCATCATCTTCATCTTCATCATCATCTCTGTATTCCTCTCTCCCTCCTCCCTAGTCCTGGCAATCACTGGTCCTCTTACTGCCACCATACTTTGACCTTTTCCAGAATGTCTTACAGTTGGAATGATGCCTAATTAATTTTTTATTGATTTATTCAGCATGCTTATAAATTCTAGATATATTGATTTCTTTAAATACCCCACTATGTATAAGGTAAAATTTAAAATTCATAACAAATATGCTAGAAATTAGTGCCTATCTAGCAATCAAATAACTTGTCCTCCTTGACCTCAGCCAGCCGGTGCCATTGTCCACCCCCGGCAGAGTCTCAGAATGCGCTGACCGAAAACTCACAGTGAATGTGTAACCAGAGATTTATTAAGTAGTAACTGATAATAGGTAAGGATTAGCAGAGAAAGAACAGCCTTGCTTTACTTCGAAAAACATTTGGGCTTGGAGCTAATTTACAAATGTTGGTAACGAGTTTCTATTTTTAATCACTGTTTAGAAGAAAAACGCAGCCAACTGGGTTTTTGCAGAGCTGTGTCTTTGTTTCCTGCGTCCTTACCAGGGTTCTCAGTGGGGATTGCTCCAGCCAGGGCCTTGGTGGCTCCCAAGTGGAGGCTTGGGCTTGCAGGACCATTGAGCACGAGGGGTGCTCCCAGCGGGGCAACCTCGCCCGGGGCTGGCGCCTGGAGGGGTTGGATGTCCGGATCACTGGTTCATAGCAGCGACCTGAGTGTCATCACGGTAGACTGCTACTCACTCTCTGGAGAGAGCAGGGCTGGAGAAGGGGCTGGGTGGGGACAGAGGAGTGAGCTAAGCAGGCCACGCAGGCGACTGGGCTGGCCAGGGTGTGTTAGAGAGCTTCCTGCTTGCGGTACATTTTTTCCTTCTACCTCCTTGGTTATTCTAAAATTGCTATTATTTTTCACACGTCTTACTTTTGAAGTATTAATTCCAAAACTCTTTTAGCTTCTATTTAGCTACCCTCATTTTTTTTTTCAAATTTACTGTTTAAATACCCAAGTCTCCAAAATTCTTCTACTGCAGATCTCAAAGTCCGTTCATCCATTCATGCGTTCACCCAACAACAGACTTTGACCAGGAGTGACTTTAAGATCCACGCTCTGGAAAGCAGAGCTCAATGCATCCTGCCTGAAATACTCTCCTCATTCCCCTCTTCAGCCTAGTAAAGTCTTCTTTTTTTACATTTTATTTTTGACCAAGACATGGTAATTGTACATATTTATAGACATCTATTATTTCTTGGTGGTGAGAACATTAAAAATTCTCTCCTAGCTTTTTGAACTATGTGCATTATTCATGGATTTTTTTTTTTTTTTTTTTTGGTATCGAACTTCAGTCCTTGCACTTGCGGGGCAGGTGCCGGAACCACTGAGCTAAATCCTCAGCCCTGTGAAGTATGTGCATTATTGTTAGCTCTTCCCCCTACTCTGTGGAGGAACAACAAAGCTTATTCCCATTCTCCGGCTCTATCATTGCACCTGGGGTCAGGAGGTAAGGAGAGGTTGGTAAATAACTCTCTTTCCTCTCCTGGCGGCACCCCCCCCCCCGCCCCCCGCCACACACCAGGCCATCTACTGGGTGATGCTTAGGTCATGCTTAGGTAGGTCCCGGAACAATCCCCTTGCTTGAGTTGTGCTTTCAAGTTGCAACAAGAGGGGGAAAACATTGAAATTGCCTTCTTATTTTTTGTTAAATCAACACTGAGAATATTGGTTTTCTTTTAATTGGTAGTTTTTCAAAATTTTTATTTTAAGGAGTAAATCTCTGTTTTATGGGAAAAATTTTCATTCAATAGATTATTCATGAAATTAGGCCTTCTATCCACACCCTGACAGCCCGGATAACCAAACCCCGAAGTACACTAAAGGGAAAATCCAGAGTTCTGCTCTGCCCTTGCCATATTCTTTATTTCATTTCCTGATTTCCTTCTAGCTCTATGTAATTTAACATATTTTAAAACTTTCTATACCTTCACCTTTACTTGGAAGAAGAAAAGATAGAAATATTTTTCAGTAGTGTAAAACAAAATAGGATTCAGTAGTAGTTACTGAGCCATCATAAGCCATGTTATGGCCTCTTAATCCTCATTCAAATGTACTCATCCATGATTGTGTAAGAAAAATTCATGTAGGAGATGTTTTATCTTCTGCTTCCCTTCCATTCCAGTCTCTGGTATGTAGGACAGATTCAGCCTGCCCTAGATGTAAAAGGGCCTGTGCTGCTCTCACTGTGTCTCCATTCTTTTTATTCTTTCTGTTATTTTGCATCACCTTTGAAGTAATTGAGGGTGATGCACTGGTGGTGCTGGTGGTGGTGGTGGTGGGGGGGGGTGTGTATGTGTGTGTGTGTTTGTGTGTGTGTGTATAAGTTGGAGGCTGGAAGATGAGGGCAGAACAATACAAGAAGGTCATAATAAAGATACTTTTCTTTCAAACATATGACATCTAAGGAAGGAATTAAACTCAGTCCCCAAAGCTCCAGGGGAGCAGGAAGTGGAAGGAGCAGCAAAGAAGAACATTCATCCAAGCACGTGGGTAGCAGTGGATCAGGGGAGCTAGGCAGGAAGGGAAGCTCAATTTACACTGCTGTGCTTAGACTCACTTACTGCCTTGAATTATCTTCAGGTAAAACATAATACTTGTCCAATGTGGAATATGAGGAACATGTAGGAAGGGGCAGGGGAACCTCCTAAAATGACCTGGAATGCAGTTAACCAGGAATAGCCCATTAACACAGTAGCTGCATTCTGATTTTCCCCAATGTATTTATTTTTCTAAATTGAGATCCTTATTTGTTGAGAGATAACTACTCATATTGCTTGACAATATATTAAAAGACAACATTCACTGAAAAATCTTAAGGTCATAACATTCCATGTTTTATGATTTTTATTTGGGGGTTTCTGCCTTGGTTTCATGCTTTAAATGTTCTTTTTGACCCTGGAAATGTTTGGAAATATTTCTCTAGCTTCTTTTTAGTTTTGAAATGGTTTTATTGTTTGTATTTATCCTTTCATCCATTGGGAATAAATATTCTAGATGTACAGTGTGGGGTGTGGAGCTACCCTTTTATTTCCTGAACACAATGAACTGTCTAAATTCATTGCTTTTGAATCGCAAGCTTTTTTCCTCTTTGCTTGTAGTCTTAGTAGCATAAAACCGTTTCTAGATGTCTGTGGAACACCTGGATTAAAGAAACACTGGGTAACTCTAATGTAGGATCAAGAGCAGGACAATGTCTGCAACAGTCAACAAAATTGCTAGAAACAGTGGTCCTGACAGGGAAGAGAGCACACATGGGTACACTGTCTCTTCGGTGTCCACTTAAGCCACCATTGCTACAAATAAATAATACAGTGATGTATCCTTTAACAATGGAGATACATTCTGTAAAATGTGTCACAGGGTGATTTCATTGTGTGAACATCATAGTGTGTATTTATACAAATAAAACACTTACGGTGACACCAGAGGTGATATAATCTCATGGGATCACTATTATATGTGCAGTCTGTTGTTGACCAGAAATATCATTATGTGGCATCTGACAGTATATAAAAATCTTTCTCAACACATACATTTTTAGGAAAAGTGGAACTTAAAGAATATGTATAAAAATATTAATAGATATCACTTCTAGTGATAGGATTATGGACTCTTCTTTTTCTGTTCTGTAGATTTTAAAGTTCTTATATGCACATCTAAGGATTATTTAGATGAGCACATAAACATACACACATAACATTTCAGAGACAAAATATAAATGAAAAGGAAATCACTAAGAGACACAGGACCAGAAGGAGGAGCTCGTGCTCCAGCCCTGTGTCTTCTGAGACCACAGAGCCGCCATCCTTGTTCTCAGTCAGCCTACTGAGCAGTCGGGGCTGGGTCTCCCTGAGCACCAAGCTGGTATCTTTTTAAGAACGAAATTTGTGAAATTTCTTTTTCCTCACAGTTTTCTAACTACCAATTTGGGCTCCTCCAGCTTTTTCGCTTTCTGTGATTCCCACAATTGGCCGGGGAAGGAAGTTTCTAGACCAACTCCAGGGCCCTGAGGGCAAGGCTCAGTCTCAGCCATCAGCCCACCCGCCATGCTTTCTCTTTCTGTCTCTCCAGGCGGTTCTTCAAGGACATGCCCCACAACGCCCTTGACAAGAAGTCCAACTTCGAGCTCTTGGAGTAAGTCCGAGGACTGGCAGGCCCCTGCTCTTCTCCCTTCCTGCTAGCCCCGATTTTTCTACACCCTCTCTCCCACTCACCCCCAGAGCAGGGCCCGCAGCCTCGTGTCCCTGGCCCCCAAGCCCCCTCATCTCCTCCTGATTGGCATGAAGTCCGGCTGAGGGAGAGATGAGTCAAATGTGTTTCTGTTTCCCTTCTTTCAGAAAAGAAGTAGGGCTGGACCTGTTTTTCCCCAAGCAGATGCAGGAGAACCTAAAGGTGAGCAAACCAGAGGCCGGGGTTTCCCGAAAGTGCCCTTCATGCAGGTCCGTGGGGCTAGAGCTGAAAAGATCCGGCTGGGGCCTCGAAGAGCAGCCTGTGTATCTGCGCTGCTAAATGCACCCTGCGGAGCACGTCCGCGGCTGAAATCAGGAGGGGATGCCCTTGGCTCCGGGCCGGGCCGGGAGTCCAGTTCACTTCCTGGCCTGCCTGGTCGCCTCACGGGCTGGGAGACCCGGGCACGTGGTAGGGAACAGGTCAGGGCCTCTGTCCCGGAGGGGTGTTGGGGATCACCCTCCAGCGGAGGCAGTCTTTCGGTCTTTCGGAGAGGCCTAAGGGAAGGAGCGGGCGCAGAGGAGCCGGCCTGGCTCAGCACCGCCCGCCTCCCGCAGCCCAAGCAGTTCCGGAAAATGATTCAGCAGACCTTCCAGCAGTACGCCTCGCTGCGGGAGGAGGAGTGCGTCATGAAGTTCTTCAACACCCTGGCCGGCTTCGCCAACATCGACCAGGAGACCTTCCGCTGTGAACTCATTGTAATCTCGCGCTCCCCTCACCCTGCGCCCGGACGGGACCTGTTGGGGACTGGGCGGGTTCTTGCTCCCTGTAGGTGCTCGGCAACAAGGATTTTTGAACCGCCCTCCAGTGGGAATCACGCTGGCTCTGATTGGGGTGGGCGGAGCGGGCAAGGGCGGGGAGGGAGGAGGTGCAGGAGAAGGGTTTAGGGTGGGAGGAGGCGGAGCGGTCCTTGTCTGGCTCTGTTAGCTTTTCTTCCGGTTCCTGAATGTGAGGTGAGTTAGAACCAGGGACAACAAGCAGTGCCCTCTCCTTTATTCCAGCAAGGATGGAACATTACCGTGGACCTGGTCATTGGCCCTAAAGGCATCCGCCAGCTGACAAGCCAAGATGCAAAGGTGGGGAGGGCCAGAGGGGAGGCCCCGCCTCACCCAGCCCCCAGCCCTTCTGGCAGTCTTCCCCCTTTCTGCCTCCCACCCCCCATGCTGACAGCAGGACCGCAGAGCCCCTAGAAGACCACCCTCCCCTTGGTACAAGCTCTGCAGAGCAAGGGTGGGGGTAACAGGGCAGAGCACACGGCCTTCACTTTCCTGGGACTTTGCTCTGCACATGGGGGAGGCAGGTGGGAGGTGGGGAGAAGATGCATTGGCATTCTTCCAGCTCCCAGAGGAGAGGTGCCTGGCGAGCTAGTGACTCCCTGGAATCTGGGTCCTGGGCCCAGGCCTGAGTTTGTAGCCAACTTGGCATATGACCTGGGGCGAGCCCCGGTTTCCTCCTCTGCAAAGTGAGGGCTTGGATCAGTCGGTCTTTCCAGCTTTGCCTCCCAGAGAGACTCCCAGCCCCTCCTGTCCCTCTGCATGGCCAGGCCCCGTGGTGGGACGGCCCAGTGAGCCCCTTTCTTCCTCGCCCACAGCCCACCTGCCTGGCCGAGTTCAAGCAGATCAAGTCCATCAGGTGCCTCCCGCTGGAGGAGGGCCAGGCGGTGCTGCAGCTGGGCATCGAGGGCGCCCCCCAGGTAAGCATCAGGGTGCCGGCCCAAGGTGGGCATCACTGCAGGCTGGACATGGAGGGGCCGGAGCAGGCAGGGGGCCAGGGATTCCCTGGCTTTGGGAATTTTACAAAGAAAACTGTATCCAGTACCCGAACAAGGTACCAGGATAAGGATCAGTTATGAGGACATTCAGGAGACATTAATTCTTTTTACCTGAATGTCAGGAAAGAAGTTGGGAAAGCTATAGGGCAGATCAAAGTGACCTGAAATCAGGTACAAATCAGAGGCCCAACATTCGCCAAATGACCAATGAGGCACAAATCAAGAGGGCAGACTTTCGTCTCTGTCTTTTCACCAGTCTGTCCCTGTCCCTCCCTCTCACTTTCCGTCCTGGGTTTCTGCCTTTACACCTTGATCCCAGGAAGGTACGGGGCATGGAGTTCTCCAGCACAGCTGAATGAGGCCAGGTGATCCGTGGGAGGGCTCCCCCTGGTGGTGACAGGGGCTGCAAGCCGAGTGGAGGAGAGGTGTGGGGGACCTGGGCCTGAGTGTGGAGGCCTCTTTGCCAGCCCTGTGGGTACCGTCCAGCCAAGACTCACTTCCAGCTGGTTTCTTCTCCGCAGTCTCTGTCCATCAAAACGTCCTCCCTGGCAGAGGCCGAGAACATGGCTGACCTCATAGATGGTTACTGCCGGCTGCAGGGGGAGCATAAAGGCTCGCTCATCCTTCATCCCAAGAAAGGTGGGTGTCCCCTTCCAGGCAGGGTGGCCCAGCGGCAGCACAGCTGGGTCACACCGGCCGAGCAGAGCAGAGCAGCTTTGCTGTTGGCCTGGGAGCCAGTGCAGAGGCTTGAAGAGTGTGGGCAGCGGTGGTCGCACTGCCCGCTGGTGCTTCCTGTGGGCCCTCCCTGGGGCGTCAGCTCAGGCCTGGCCCTGGCTGGTCACCTCTGGTCCTGAGATGCACAGGTACTGCTTCAGGAGCAGCCGTGTTTGCAGCCCCTCTAGGCCGTGGCTGGTCCTTCCTGTGTGTGGCTGTTTGGGGTTGGGGCCAGAGCGCAGGTCTGGCCTGAAGCAGGTGGTGCCCCGGGGTGGGGCCTCAGTATTCCTCTTTGCAGAACTGTCACCCTGGTGCTGACTGGGGAGCAGCAACAGCAGGGAGGGGAGCCTTGTAGGAGGAGTGAGAGGGCCAGCGTCCATCCAGGCCCCCTGTCCCTGGCTCCAACCTTCCCCACCCCTCTCTGTCCCCAGAGGGCGAGAAGCGGAACAGCCTGCCAAGGATCCCCATGCTGTGAGTACCTCAGGGAGGCCAGGGCTCAGCCTGTGTCCTTGGGGAGGAGGAGGAGCACTCAGGGCCTGCCACACTGCCCCAATTCTGGGAGAACACTGCCATCTCGGCGTCTCACAGGGCCTCTGTCCCCCAGTACGCACTGGCAGGCGTGTTTCCTGTGCCACCTGGCACCACACTGTGGGGGGAGGGGTCACTGCTCTCAGCTTGTCACCAGCCAGGCCGGCCCCTTCTGCAGTGGCACGGTGGGCCAGGGGTGCCAGAGCTGCCTGGGGGAGCCATGCCCAGTTCTGAGTTCACCTGGCTCCTCCCTCTGCCCTCTTCCCACAGAAACCTGGAGGCTTGGCGGTCCCACTGCTCAGAAAGTTGCAGCGTAGGTGAGCCTGCCGGCCACCCTCTGCCTGCTGGTGCTCGGCCTCCCTCCTCCTCACCCCTCCTGCCTGTCGCAGTGATTTACGGGCAGGCCCTCCGAGTACAGAAGCTGTCACTCCTCAATGAATGCTTTAAACAATCATTCATGGTAACGGTCGATCGGGTGCATAGCGGGTGGCTAGGACATGACATGGTGTTTGTTTTAGCTCAGATGGCCCCAAGCAAAATGCCACAAAATGCGGGGTGGCTTGAAAGCCAACATATATTTCTGTGCTCGTGGCTGCAAGTCCAAGATGAAGGTGCCACAAGATTCTGAGTCTGCTGACGACCTGTTCCCAGTTTGCAGATGGCTGTCTGCTCATTGTGTGTTCATGTTGCAGAGAGAGCTCTGGTCTCTTCTCTCCCCTCCCCTCCCTCACCTTTCTCTCTCTTCCTCTTAGAAGGACACACTATTCCTGTAGTGGGGCCCCCACCCTCATAACCTCATCCAGCCCAGTCACTCCCAAAGGGCCCACATCCTAAAGCCATCACGTTATGGTTTAGAGTTTCAACATGAGTTTGGGGAAGACACAAACATCTAGTTCATGATGGTACCAAAAGTAACAAGAGATTAACCAAGTTGCCCTAAATAACCCAACTGGGAAACAGCAAGCAGGGACTCAAGCTGAGGTGCTCTGGGCTCTGTGGTTGACACAAAGCCTGGGACAGGACTCTGGGAGTCACCTGGCTTCTCCCCTGTCGCCACCCCTTGGCTGTGTTGGCCTCCAGCTCTCTTGGTTCCTGGCCCTGCCCAATGAGGGCACCTTGCCCATGGTCTGGGCCTCTTCCTGTCTTTCCAGAGTCGGACATCTATGCAGAGATTCCAGACGAAACCCTGCGGAGGCCAGGAGGTAGGTCCTCAACCCTACCACAGTGACCACAGTCAGGGCCCTGGGAGGTGACATGGTGGGACTTTCGGGGAATATTCTGTCCTTCCTCCATTTTCCCTGTGTGCTCAGACAGGCAAAGCTGAGATGCTTTATTGGACAGCTGAGATGTACCTTTGGGTCTTGCATGGGGCCCTCTGGCTGCCTGGAGTTTCTGGGACCCAGGCCACGGGGAGATGGCCCTTCCGTGGGTTGGAGACATTGGAACGTTCTCAGCCCAGGTCCTGGATCTCGGCCCAGGGCCTGCTGGAGGTCTGGGGGAGCCCAGTTAGATCCCACAGGGGATGCCTGCCCATCTCTACCCAGGCGCTCTGTTTCTTTGTGCAGGTCCACAGTATGGCGTCGCCCGCGAAGACGTGGTTCTCAATCATATTCTTGGTGAAGGCTTCTTTGGGGAGGTCTACGATGGGATGTACACGAATCACGTGAGTCCTGGACTCTTCCCCAGGGGCTCTGAGCCAGTTGGAGGTGGCAGCTGCCCACACAGCCTGGGGATGTTAATGAAACACCCAGGGAGGGGTGGGGTTAAAGGACACTCCTGAGAAGGGTGGCCAAGTACGGGGGAGTGAAGTAGAGGCAGAACCTGGGGAAGGGTCACCAAGGCTGGGTGGGAGGATCTGGAAGAGGATGCACTCCTGGAAGAGGAAGGGCAGGGTGCAGCTAGCTGGCTCACTTGATTCCCAGCCACGGAAGGGCCGACTAGCTTTGCCGCTGAGGTCCTGCCTCCAGCAGGCTGGAGAAAGCAGGTGAAGGAAAAGGGGCCACGATATAAAACAGCACTAAAGAGGGAGAAAAGGGCCTGGGCCGTGTCTGATGGGGCCCCCCCTTTGCCCAGCAAGCTTGGGCAGATCACATGGCTCCTGGGCACAGCATCCTCTTCCGACTGCCTTTCCCAGGTCTAACAGAGCCCGATCAAGCAGAAAGAGACAGAAAAGGAGAGAAAGAGAAAAGGGGAGAGAAGGGGGTGACGACGTTTCAGGGTGAGGCAGGTCAGCTGCTTTCCCGAGGCTGGGCCTCCTCTGTGGGCCCCGTGCTGAGGCCGGGAGGGGAGACTCTCTTTTGAGCACTAGGCTGCACCAAGATCCCTGAACACAGTCTTATTGCAGAAAGGGGAGAAAATCAGTGTGGCCGTCAAGACCTGCAAGAAAGACTGCACTCTGGACAACAAGGAGAAGTTCATGAGCGAGGCAGGTAGGCGTCCCCTTGCAAGGCTTGGGGCCTGAGAGGCCCCGGTGCTCCAGGACCCTGGGAAGGGGCCGTGTGAGCAGCCACAGGACCCCGCTGGAGGAGGGCTTCTCGCTGGTGGCGCGGCAGGTTGCCTCGGTCCTGTGTGACCTTGAACCGTCCGCTGTCCTGCTTGCCCCTGCAGTGATCATGAAGAATCTTGACCACCCGCACATTGTGAAGCTGATCGGCATCATCGAAGAGGAGCCCACTTGGATCATCATGGAATTGTATCCCTACGGGGAGGTGAGTGGGATGGAGGCGGCAGACCCTGAGGACAGCTGGGCCACAGCTGAGCCACAGCTGAGCAGGGCACGGAGCCATTTAGAGCAAGGGACCCTTCTCCCAGCCTCCTGCCTCCTGAAACACGGGCCTTGCTGGTAGAGGAAATCCTCGAAAGTCTTCCTACCTATGGGTTTGTCCCCAAAGGGGAGGAGAGGTTGGTGACTTCCAACAGCCTGGCCCTGGCTCCAGGCTGGAGCCAAACAAGGGAGCTGATAGCACCTCTCCTCCCTGCAGCTGGGCCACTACCTGGAGCGGAACAAGAGCTCCCTGAAGGTGCCCACCCTCGTCCTGTACTCGCTGCAGATTTGCAAAGCCATGGCCTACTTGGAGAGTATCAACTGTGTGCACAGGTAGGCGCAGTGGGCAGGGCTAGGGAGTAGCCTGTGCCCAGCAACTCAGAGGCCTGAGCAGCCTCTGTGGCCCACTTCCTCCCCTGGAAGCTTAAAGTAGACGTGTGGATCCCAGGCACTGTTACTCAGAGTAACCTTGAAGGCTACAGTGTCTGCCTGCAGCTCAGTACCTCCGGCCTCCCTGTGGGGCCAGGAAGGGTCCCCACCTACCCCAGAGCTCCTCTCCTCTGGCTCACTGGCCCTCTAGGTAGCAAATGGTCCAGGAATAAAGGACTGAGCTAGAGAAGCAGCAGAAGATGCTGAGGTCCCACTGCACCCTGGCCCCCAGCACCCCTGTGGCTGTGCAGTTGGTCCTTCCCTCACTGGCTTCTCCATTCCTTCATGTATTCATCCACTTGCTTGGCCAGTGATATGAAGTCCCTACTCTGGGCTGGGCACTGTCCCAGGCCCTGGGACAAAGTCATGATCAAACAGACAGAAATCCTTTCCCTTGGGAAGCTTACACTCCAGCAGGAGGGTCAAACACCAGATCTCAGTAGGCAGGCCGAAGGCCATGGGATGATAGATTTGTTCCCTTGCTTGTTTGGAGTCGCATGCTTTCAAGCCATCTTTTCAATAATAGAAATGAGCATGTGGGGCCGAGCTGCCCGAGAAGCCAGCAGGCACTGGGGTAGGGAGTGGAGCCGAGACATGAGGGGACCCCAGGGATCACAGGCTCCTCTTGGGGAGGCTGAGAGCTCAGCTCTGGAGTCAGCTGCCTGGATGGGGCCCTCTTCCTGCCTGAAATTTGCTAGAGACCTTCCAGGGCCCCAGGGCAGCTCCTCACCTGGCCTTCACATCCTTCCTACAGGGACATCGCTGTTCGGAACATCCTGGTGGCCTCCCCTGAGTGTGTGAAGCTGGGTGACTTTGGCCTTTCCCGGTACATTGAGGATGAGGAGTATTACAAAGGTGAGGGATGTTCTGGCCACAGCTGTGCCCCTGGATGGGTCCTGAAGCCCAAATCCCAGACACAGGGATCCTGCAGTTGGGCAGCCCAGGTCAAGCAAGGGTCTGTATTTCTAGAAAAGTCTGGATCTTTCTTCCCTCAATAACTCCCATAAACCTCTTTGCCCACCCAAAGCCTCTGTGACTCGACTCCCTATCAAATGGATGTCCCCTGAGTCCATCAACTTCCGCCGCTTCACGACAGCCAGTGACGTCTGGATGTTTGGTGAGGGTGTAGAAAGGATCTCAGATCCTCAGCCCCGTAGGCCGGTGAGAGGGGGGCACGGGGACTCTCCTGGGTGCCCAGGGTCCTGCTCAATGTGGGTGCTGAGAAGTCCTAGAGGTGGGGAGGTGGGTGGTGGAGGGAGGGCACTTGGGACTCGGGCTGGCCTGGGCAGTATGGGTTTATCTTCCTGGAAAAGGCTTTGTGACAGCCACAGGACTAATGAGGGACACCCTGGGTGCCCCTCACTGAACACAGGGCCCTGTCGATTCCCTGCCAGCTCTCCCGCAGCTGACCCCGTCAGGTCTCACTGTTGTTACTGCCCTTTTCCAGACAAGGAAACTGGGGCTCCATCAAGTCAGGGGCTTGCGGAGGGTCACACAGGCAGCAAGCGTTGGTGCTTGGCTTCCAACTCCAGCTTTCTGCCGGGCTTCACAGCCTCCCATGAGAAGGTGCTGGCCATCCCAATGCCAGCCGCCTCCCGATCCCAGAGTCCTAATGGCTCCTCTGGAGGTTACAGGAGGGACAAATACACGCAGGTCGCTGGTCTCTTGGGTGGATGACCAAGCAGGGTGCGGGAGGGGAGGCGAGCCATGGGCGCTCTGGCTGTGACCGAGCCCCGCTGGGCAGTTGTTCCTGGGAGGGTTGAAGGGCCTCTCCCAGCACTGGCTGAGCCTCCCCTCGGCCCCCAGCCGTGTGCATGTGGGAGATCCTGAGCTTCGGGAAGCAGCCTTTCTTCTGGCTGGAGAACAAGGACGTCATTGGCGTGCTGGAGAAAGGGGATCGGCTGCCCAAGCCCGACCTCTGTCCGCCTGTCCTGTACACCCTCATGACACGCTGCTGGGACTACGACCCCAGTGACCGGCCCCGCTTCACAGAGCTCGTGTGCAGCCTCAGGTGAGCCTGGGGGTGGAGCTTGGGCAAAAGACGAAACGGGGCCCCAGAAAGCCTGGCTCAGCTCTGCACCACAGACAGCTTCCTGTGCTTCCAAGTCACCCTGTGCAGCGGGTGTCTTTGTTCCCACCTGGCGGACAGGAGAGCTCAGGTTTAAAGTTAGTAATCTGCCCAGGGCAGCGACAGGGGTCTGGGACTTGCACCTCGACCTCCCTTCTGACTGACACTGAGGGCAGTGCCCTGTGCAGGGAGCTGAGGCCAAGTTCACTGTCAGATGTGAGCTCAGACGGGGAGCTGGGGAAGCCTTGCTTACCTCAGGGCCTTGCTCATAGTAGTGCCCTACAGATGCTGCCTTGGTTGGAATCCAAAGGAGACCAGACTCGCACGTGAGCGAGTGCCCATACTTTGTAGAGTTTGAGCCACTTGACTTTGCTTGTCTTGCCTCTCCACTTTGAGCTTCCTTCCCAGTTAGCAAGGAAGGGAGTACTTTTTGACTCGTTATTAATGCTGCAACCCAGGGGCCACCTCTCCCTTGTGATCAGGGTTAGGGGGCCTGAAATTCTGATCCTTCTCAGTGCCCAGCAATTATTATTCCCCTGGGGTAATGGGGCATCACTGGTGAAAGATGTTCCCCATTTTAGGGGTACTGGGTCCCCCAGCCTCCTTGGAGGTGAGCCTATTATCAGCTCTCCTGAAGGTGGTCAGATACTTTATTTTTGCTTCCTTTAGGGTGGGAGTCCAGCAGACTTTTTCTGTAAAGGACCAGATAGTAAACATTTGGGGCTTTGCAGTCTCTATAGGTCTCTGTTGAATTTCTCCAGCTCTGGAAGTTCAGATTGAAAACAGCAAGAGTGAATGTGCTCAATCAAACTTCATCTGGACATGGACATTTGAATTTCACATAATTGTTGCATTTCTTTCTTTCTTTTTTTTTTTTTTTTTTTTGGTACCGGGGATTGAACTCGGGTCCTTGTGCTTGTGCAGCAGGCAGCGAAACCACTGAGCTCAATCCCCGGCCCTAAATTTTTTCTTTTTCTTTTTTTTTTTTTAAGCTACTTTTTTTCGGGGGAGCAGGTACCAGGGATCGAACTCCGGTCCTTGCGCTTGCCAGGGAGGTGGCAGAACCACTGAGCTAAATCCCCGGCCCTGTTGTTGCATTTCTTAAGAGATTTTTTCCTTTTACTTTTTTTGATCCCTAAAAATGTGAGAATTATTCTTACTTTGAAGTCATATAAAAATAGCTGGGAGATCAGCTTGAGCCTGTGGCCCTACTGCAGACCTCTCCTTCTGAGAATTCCTACTCAGTTACCTTAAATACTGTGGTGTTAATGTGCTGACCTGTTTTTGAGGACAAGAAAATAGCCCCTAGAGATGCCTGGTGGGAAGGCTCCCTGGAGGAGGCTGGGAGTACCCAAGTCTCCCAGGGGGACAGCAGGGATGACCCTGCTAATGTTTGTGGGGTCCCCAAGACAGTCTGCAAAAACCTCACTTCAAAGGCTTTTCTGAGCCCGCCTGTACCTTCCTTAGCTCTCTTGATTCATTCTGTACTCATCTCTGTCCTTCATGGGGGAGATTCAAGGAGCCAGAGAATGCAAGGAAATTACTTCGAAGTTGGAATTTGAAAGGGCAGAAGCTCTGGGGTAGAGAAGACTGTTTTAATGCCAAATTTTGAGAATTTTCCCATCTAATGACTGTTTTAGTATCCTTCGATCAAAATGTTGTAAGCCACGACCACAGAACCATGCATACATATTTGTAAACACAGTAGCACGTAGTATACATTCAATAGTACATAACACTTGGTATTCACTTAAACATGTGGATTCATGGGCCCCCTGCAGTAATCCCAAAGGTCCCTGGGCTCTGAGACTGTCATGTTGAGAAGCACTGAATTGGACTGGACAGGAGAGAGACACAAGCATGTCTAATCTCAGAGCGAGTCCACGGGCTCCAGGGGCACACACCAGGGATGAGCGGCTGGAATATTTAATGAGATGTCACACGGAGGCCAGCACCACGAAGTGGGCAGGAGCACCGGAACTCTACACAGGGCACTGGGGCCAACACCAGGCTCAGGAGGGCAGCAGGCAATGAAGAGGGGCCGCTGCCCCAAGCTTCTGCTGCCCAGTGGGGCAGGTTCTGGCTCTCCAAGGACTTTTTCTCATCGTGGACCCGTCCTTGTGACTCTCACCAGCTCGGTGCAGGGTGACTGCAGGCTGCATGTCCCAGTCTGTATCAGAGGGTCTCTCCGGGCACCACAGGGCAGATGGAGAAGGGAATTGGACACAGTGGTGCTCGTCCAGGCCTCTCCTGGTTCCAGTGCATCCCAGAGGGGAGGCCCGAGGAGCATCTCACATCGACCCTGTTTCTCTCCCTATCTGACTTGGCTCCTGGCAGTGACATTTACCAGATGGAGAAGGACATTGCCATAGAGCAGGAGAGGAACACTCGCTACCGACCCCCCAAAATCTTGGAGCCAACTATCTACCAGGAACCCCCACCCAAGGTAAGCAAGCCTTCGCCTTGCTAGTGCCATGACTCACAGCAGAGCCAAGTCCCTATATGACTCACTGCCCTCTCATAGCCTAGACAGGACGCTCCCCACAACCTTCCCTGAGCCCTGCAACCCAGCTCTCTGTCAGCCTCATCACCTCTGTGCCCAGCAGCTGGAGTCTGAGATTCTGGACACCTTGTGGGAAAGCTGAGTCAAGAATCAGCCCTCAGGTTTCCCTTGGGAGACTGGGTGCTTCTCTTCTGGGAGCTTTCTAGGGATAAACTAGATCCCCCGAGGATACATAGATCTCAGGCCCAGTCTCTATGTCCAGGGCAGCCCTAGGCTCAGGAGCCAGGGCCCCACTAGCCCATCCTTAGGTAGGTTGGTTTCCAGAAACCATGCCCGTATTAGTGAGCTAGAGCTGCCATAGCCAATACATGGAGCCACATGCACAACAGACACGTGCAGGTCTGCAGGCCAGGAAATCCAGGATCCAGGGCCAGCACCTGTGGTACCTGGTGAGGGGCCCTTTTTGGCTTGCAGGCTACCTTTGCACGGTGTCCTCACCTGGCCACCTGTGGCCTCTGGTTTCACTCTTACAAGGCACCAGTCTAATCATGGAGCCCCGCCTTTATGCCCTCATGTGACACTCATCACCTCCCAAAGTCCTCACCTTCACTGGGGCAGGACTTCAGCTACAAATTTAGGAGGTGGGGGTACAAACATTCACTTCATAACAATCCCTGGTCTGTTACAAGGCCTTTTCTCATTGTCCTCCCTGCCTGGCATGTGCTGCCCTTTCACTCGGGTCCATCTCCATAAAGCTCCCATGAGTCCTTGAGCCCTCGGTAACTTCCTGCTTCTAAATGTCTGCAGTTGCTGTTTACTGATTGGCAGGTGCTCCTACACACAAGAAGGGCTCCCCGCACTGCACACACACACCCCATTAACCTTCCACATGCAACTAGTGCTCAGCAAGTACATGCAAAGTGATTTTAATGATGACTTTGGCCCCCATCTGCCCTTCATTGTGAACTGGTCCACGTTGCCTCTGGCCTGATGGTCCCCTTGGTGGGTTGTGTTCACTCCAGGAGAGACAGTGACTGACATAACCCTGTGTTTCCTCTGCAGCCCAGTCGCCTCAAATACAGACCCCCTCCGCAAACCAACCTGCTGGCTCCCAAGCTGCAGTTCCAGGTATACATGCAGACGGGGCTAGGGAAGGTCAGGGCCCCCCGCCATGGAGGTGCTTGCTGAAAGTGCATCCCTGTGCCTTCAAGGGGTGGCACACGTCTGCTCGGGCCGTGGAGATGGCCAGGGTTGGCCCTTCTTGGGCATCCAGGGCAAAATTTGAACACAGATCAAAAGAACAGAAATTTGGTTCTGCCAGGCTAAGAAGACCTGGCTGCCACCCAGTCATCTGTCTTCAGTGTCTGTTGCTTCATGTGCCTGCCTGCAGCTGGCTTCTCATGCCTGCAGCTCCCCTGGTCTCTATGCTGAGGAGGAGTTCCACAGAGCTGGGGACCAGAGATGTCCCCAGAGAGTGGAATTGCTCCCTGCAGAGGCTCTGGCCAGCACCCGGTAGCCAGTGAAGAGAGCACAGGGCTGTCTGAGCCTTCTCCATCCTTCACCACTGGCCATGAGCTTCCCCAGAACTGCAGGCCCCTGATCCAGAAGCCCCTGCCCCACCTCCCTCTCTGGCATCTGGGTAAGAGGAGCCCATCCTCCTCTTTTACCTCCTCTTAAGTCCCCCAGCTAAGTAAAAGTCACTGTTCAAAAATGGAGCATTTCAACCAACAGAAAGAGTGCCAGGCTGCACATGGCTCCCTGCAGAAGTCACTAGTATCTTCCCAAGGAAATGGCCACGCCAAAATAAGCTCCATGGGAGGCGAGCAGACGCATAGTCTCTGTGGAAAGAAGGTGCCTTCAGTCGGAAGGTGGGAGCCATGTCTTTAAAAATCAAACATAGCCTCAGAAAAGAAACATTTAAAACAGTGAGAATTTTTCTAAATTAAAATAATTACATGTGTGCACCTACACACACACACGCGCATGCACGCACACACACACACACACACAGAGTCCTCTAAATCTGTGGGTTCTACATCAGTGGTTTCAAACAAGGAGGAATCAAAAATATGCAACAAAACAAAAATGCTGCATCAGTACTGAACACATATGGAATTCTTGTCATTTTTCCCTAAACAATACCTATTTACACAGCATTTACATCACACGAGGTCCCTAAGTAAGCTAAAGATGGGTTACAGTATACTGGAAGATGTACATGGGTTATATGCACATGGGTTGTATGCAACTTCACCACTTTCTGCAAGGTACTTGGGCATCTGCTTATTTGGGAATCTGCACAGGGTCCTGGACCACTGCCCAGGGATACTGAGGAACCAGGCAAATGCATACTTATCCATGGACTGATCAGAGCTGTCAGTTTGTCACATGACTTTGAAATGTAACAATGGGTCCTGAGGACAGAATGCTGGTCTGCATAGGCCCATGGCCCATGGAGCAAGCCATATGTGTAGAGCATCGTAGGGGAGGAGTGGTAGATGAAGAAAGGCCACGTTCCTCTACCTTATCTCTCCAATACGGCCAAGGAAATGCCACACCACATTCTTTATTAGCTCCAGGTGAGCGAGTCCACGTCCCCCAATGTGCTCATGCATTGTTTCTTTGTGTTCGTGTTTGTAGCAGTTAGTTGTCCACCTTCTTGCCTTGTCCCTGTGCCTTGTGCTTCTCTGCTTCTCCTGAATAGGTCCCTGAGGGTCTGTGTGCCAGCTCTCCTACGCTTACCAGCCCTATGGAGTATCCATCTCCCGTTAACTCACTGCACACCCCACCTCTCCACCGGCACAATGTCTTCAAGCGCCACAGCATGCGGGTAAGAAGGCTCTGCATGCTGGGTCCCAGCCTGGACTGAGGAGGCTGATGGAGGGAGGTGGCCTGGGACATGGGGTACCCCATGCCCTTAGCCTCAGTAGGTATCCTCCATGCTGCTATATGCCAGTCAGGCCGCTAGGGGGCTCTGTGACAGCATACATCTTTGCAAGCACATCAGAGGCTGGGCCAAGCTGGGCTCTGCTGCTGATGACACTAGCTGGACCTGACCTGCCCTTGCCCTTGCTGGTGTGGTGGAGAACCATGTGAAACTGTCTCTCTTTCTTGAGCCTCAGGGATAGGGTTGTCCACAGGCGGTGTGGAGGCTCCCAGGCAGAGCACAGCCAAGCCTGGAGGTGCTGGAGAATGAGATTGTGGAGCTCCAACCCCTCTCTGCCTTCCTGCCTGCCTGCTTTGGTTGCTAAATCTCTCCTCAGTCGGAGGAAAGCTTTCTGGTGGCTGCTTCTCCTGCTGCTTTTGTAAAAGGTGCTGCTGGATGGGAAGGAGCTTAGGGGTCAGTGTGGGCACAGCCCCCCGAACTGGCCAGAGAGGGGGCTAAGCCACCTCCCCGAGCCTCTTTGTCATCAGTGACTGGTGAGACCCTGAGTGCCACATGGACGGGCTGCTGATTGTCAGGTCGAATGTGAAAGAATCTCCCTTGATTATGAGCAAATGCCTACCTGCCGCTGGGCTGGCCGTCTCCTTCCATTCTAATGACCTCTTGTGGTCAGTTGCCATGAACGTTCCATATATTGTTTTGTAAATCAAGTGACAAAACAGACTGGAGCCCTCATTGTTTTAGCTTTAACTCTGTGTAAATGCATGGCATTTCATTAAAATAAGTGACTCAAAATTGTTTTGGGGAAAAAAATGCATGTTTATCATGACAGATTTAGAAAATGTAGACAAGTATGTTGATAGACTTCTGTGCTGTTATTCTTAATTTAGTAAAATTTCAAAATGAGCGTGAGAACTTAGAATTCCGAGCAGCAAGATCTGTTGTGAAATAAATTTTCCCCAGCCTACCTTATTTTTCTCTTGTACATTAATTTAACCAACTTCTATCTTTGCATATACTTAACAATACTAACACTGCAGATTGAAGCGTACTATAATTTAGGCAGTGTTCAGTTCCTCTATGTTCCTGCCTTCACTCTTTATTCATAATTAAGTCTTAGTGAGCCTTACTTTAAAATGTGCTCCTTCAAAGAGAAGCTGTTTTGCCTATTTGAAGGGCAGATTTGGCTTTGTCTAAGCCCTGCTTCATGGTGCAGACTTTTCTCTATTCCATAAAGACAGACTGTACAGTAGGAAGAAAGACCTTTTGTGTCAGAGGTTTAGTAGAAATAATTCTGCCCAAAAGAGCAAAATAAACAAAAAAGATCAAAAGTATAAACTCGATTTTATAATACAGATCAGAAACATTGAGAAAGTACCTTCCAGGTGGGAAACTGAAGAGGCATAATAGCCTCCCTGCAAAGCATTTGAAAGCATTTAACAAACATTCAGAGATGGAAAAAAAATTTTTTTCTCCTGCCTGGCTGTATGGGATGGCCCCTTTGGGAGTCTGTGGGACGCCAAAGAGTCATGGTGGTCACAATCTCTCTTTCAAAGAGCTCACAATTCAATAATAAAATGCAAAAAACAGCGCCCAGGCCTGCGGGCGCTGTCCTGGGTGCTGAAGGAGCGAGACCGTTTTGCCTTCCTGTAGCTCCATTCTGCTGGAAGGAACAGGCCATCCTACCCAGAATATCCGCCAGAAGGTTATGGGAGCCACTGAGTAGGGTTTCAGAGAGTAGAGTATCTCCTGCCAGCTGCTTTTTTTCCCCAGCTGGACCTTGAAGGATGGGGAAAGTTTAGACAGGATGAAGCTGGGATGCAGGGGTTGAAAGAGACAAGAGTCACATCGGTCTTGGGAGCCAAGGTTGTGTGATGAAAATGCAGAGGGCAAGAGGGGGATCTATTTGGCTAGAACAAGGAAGGGTTCACATGGGGTTGGAAATGTGGCTGGAAGCATGGGCTGTAGTCAGAGTAGGGAAGGTGTCACAGCACCTGAGTGAGATTTTAAAACCCAAGTACCTGATTCCTTCTAAGACGTGTAAGTGCCCAAGGCCCGAGTGCATTCAGCCAAACCAGCCTAGAGTGATTCACAGTTTAAAAAGTTCTCATTTTCTCTATTATTAATTTTACCATGAAATTGGAAGACAGTAGAATAAATCTTTCCAATATGTGTTTGTTAAAGTATTTGGCAAGATCAGGCCTTAGGCATAAAATGTGTGGAAGTGGTAGAAATCTCTGAGCACTTATAAAACTAAATAGTAACTCATCCTCCCTGTATTTGCTCTAATCTTCCTCAGTTTATGCATTTTTCTTACACCTGGAAATTCCTAACTCCATATGGTGAGCTCCAGACACTTAGGCCCTGTTTGTCACTATTTGTCAGCAGTCTGGGGCAGCCACACTGTTGTTTTCAGCCATTGACATGTAACCAGGAGGATTTTTATAGCCCTAACATTTCCTCATTTTGGAACAACGGTGTCTCAGTTGATTTTGTGTTGCTATAGCACGATACCTGAGGGCGGATTCTTCACACAGAAAAGGAGTTGACTTAGCCCACAGTTTTGGAGTTTGAAGAGCATGGCCCTGGCTTCTGCTCAGCTGTGGGGAGGACCACAGGGCAGTGGCTGGGTTTGTGGTGAGACCATGAAGGAGATCATCCAGCAAGACAGGAAGCAAGATTCCAGGGAGGGACCGGGCTCATCTTTTCTCTAGCAGCGCCCCTCAGGAATTAGTCCACTCCCACCAGACTTGGCCCATTGCCATGAGCGGCCTTCATCCACCCGTGAGGGTGGACCTGCTAGCACTTAGGTACCTTTCCCTAGGGTCCACTCCCTACAGCTTCCTCCACCTCAGCCCTGCCATGCTGGGGAACCCAGCTTCCTGCACAAACCATCTCCAAGCCTTGGCAGTCAGTCTCTGTGAAACAAATCTTACTTCTGTTCAATAATCCCATGATTAGAAACTACTTGTGCATTCCGAAATTTGCTTTATTCTTTTAAGGGTTTAGCTCAGTGGTTCTCAACGGAGATGATTTGGCTTCTGAGGGGACTTCTGGCAATGTTCAGAGGCATTTTAGTTACAACTGGGGAGATGCTATAGCCATGTGGTGGGTGGAAGTCACGATTACTCTTAAGTATCCTACAGTGTACAGGAAGTCTATCTGAAGGAAAAGAATATCTACTCCCAAACCCTGGTTGAACCCTTGTTTACTTAGTCCCAGGAATGTTGCATAGTTTACATTTTTCTCCTGGTCCTGGGGATGAAACCCAGGGCCTTATGCATGCAAGATGAGTGCTTGACCACTGAGCTACATCCCCGGCCCATTGTGGATTTTAAGCCCTATGCCTGCCACATAGCAGTTGCTTAACAAGTAGCTACTGAATAGATTAATGAACACAGAATATTTCAGCAAGAAACCTAACTTGCAGGGAAAAGTATTTTCACAAATTGAAGTTGGTAATTGAAGTTAAACGAGACCTGGGAAAAACATCCCAATGTAACTGTCTCTAATGTGTATTGTAATATTCAAATATGTTCTATATTCGGTGGGGAAACTGTTTTAAGAGGCTTGGCAGGGAGAAGCCTTTCAAACACATAGGAATTTTTAGCATTTCTTCAAGTGCCTTCTATGTAAACTGGCCACTTCAAAGGAAAGGAACTGCCCTAGCCTCCATTGTGTTGCTGTCACACCATACTGGAGGCTGGTTAATTTACAGTGTGCAGAACTATATTCAGTTGCAGAGGCTGGGAGGTCCAGGGTCCAGGGCCACGTCTGCTGAGGCCCTTCTTGCTGTGTCACAGCATGGCAGAGGGCATCGTTTGGGTGAGGGGAGGGGGCACAGTCATCCTTTAGTCAGGAGCCCCTCTCATTCATGCAGGAAGCAAGGGCCCTCCTGGCCCAGCTGCCCTCAAAGGTCCACCTCGCCATGCTGTCACATAGGGGGTTAAATTTCCAACATATGAGCTTTGAAGGCCATGTTTCAGCCATAGCGGCAACTCTAGGACCTGCTGGCTTTCATGTCAGAGCAGGATGCTGTCTCTGGCAAAGGCCATCCTTGGCTTTACTGAATCAGGAGGATGCAGGTAACATTCTTTCTCCATCAGTCCTAGAGGTCTAGGTGGCCCAGTGCAGCAGGGGGGAAAGACAAAATAGTTTGGAGGGACTGAGCAGGTGATTAAGCAAAAAGCCCTGGGAAGACTGAGGGAAAGTAGGCCAACATTCCCATCTTCAGGATAGCAGCCGAAACAATGAATGAGCCCAGCGCCTCACAGGTGAGTTAAAACAAGGGTTGGACTTAGAAAACTCAGGGAGAGGAAGCCGTTATCTTCTATCCATAGAGCTCTCCTTATTTACATTTCATTCTTCGTCCTATCTCAGCACATGTATTTCTTCTAAGCACTGGTGAAAATAACCCAAGCTGTTATTTTAACGAGTGCATTTTAATGAAAACGCGCGACTAGTAGGTGCCGCTGTTGCTCCTCCCCCCGGGGCTGTGCCTCGGGGCTGGGGGAGCCGCAGGGCTGCCCTCAAAGCTTCCAGAGCTGCCTGGTGGTGCTTTGGTGGACTCAAGCTCCCAGAGGCGGGCTTTGCGTTTCTCAGCCTATTGGATGACAGCCACCATCACAGAAGCCAATGAGAAAATAACAGTAGGGCAGTCAGGGGAAAATAAAATGTCACCAAGGGGTCAGGTGGTCCTCTGGATGCAGTGCACGTTAAGCGGTGTGATCCCAGTTTTGACAGCCTGTAGCAATCTAGGCCTGTCTGTGAGGCTGACAGTGGTGACAGCCGCCTCCATACAGTACCTGTGTGTGACTGTGGGTCTAAGAGCAAACCAGCAGGCCCAAGGCTTTGGTGCCTCCCCGTCATCCCTCCTCTGAGTCTGAGGATGTGGCTCATGGTGCTTCTCATCTCCCCATGTCCTCAGGAGGAGGACTTCATCCGACCCAGCAGCCGAGAAGAGGCCCAGCAGCTGTGGGAGGCCGAGAAGGTCAAGATGCGGCAGCTGCTGGACAAGCAGCAGAAGCAGATGGCGGAGGACTACCAGTGGCTGCGGCAGGAGGAGAAGTCCCTGGTGAGCGGGTGCTCCTGGGGGCGATGCTGTCATGGTCCCTGGGCATCTTCCAAGCTGATTCAGGCCATTCTGGGCCATGTGTTCTCGGGACATCAGCTCCAAACCCTAAGCCCTTTCTTTGGCCTCCTCCACAGGACCCCATGGTGTACGTGAACGATAAGTCCCCTTTGGTAAGTCACTGGGAGAGGCCCAGGGAATTCACTCTGGGCCCCGGGCCTGCCCGTCTCCTTCACTGCTGCCCTCATCGGGAGCGCATCCTGGCCCTTTGTGCTGAGGCCACGTGGCTCTACGCCTTGGCACAGCCTTGACCCCTAGAAAGGTGGACCTCCATCTCCGGGGCTGTAGTCTCTACGCACACGGGGTGGTGGGCTTGGAAGTAGGAGGGGGTGGTCCCCAGGGCCACAGAAGTGACCTTCTCTCCCCTACTTCCTTGCAGACCCCAGAGAAGGAGGCCGGCTACAGTGAGTGTTTCTGCCCTTCCTTGGGGTTCTGCTGCAGTTTCAGGAGCGACCTGACCCATCTTGTTTTCATTTTGAGCAAACAGAGTGGGCTGGCTTCAAAGTGGAGAGCTCTCTGCTCCCTCCCTGTCTGGAGTCCCTCTTCATCCCTCTGTCGCTCACATCCTCAAGCTTCTACCCCATCCCTCTCCCGCCCGATTTATGTGGAGGAGTCAGTGAGGCTCTCCCCCTTCCTGTCTCCCACTCTCCCTGTCTGTCAGAGGCGCCTGGTGGAAGGTTAAGTAGCTCCATCTGCTTCTCCCAGTTTGCACTCATCCTCCAAGACAAAGCCACATGGTGGCCCCAGAAGCCTGAGCTGAAGCAGGGAGGAAAGAGGGCTGAGGCTAGCAGTGACCACAGCCACAGACAACCCGGGTCATGCCCAAATGGTCACTCATTTCATATCATGGCAACTCTATGGGACAGGTACAGTTCATCTCCGTTTTATAAAGGATAGAATTGGGCACAGTTCGGCTATGTAACTTGTCCAGCGCCACAGGCACTAATTAGCAGAGTCCGGATTTGAGTCCAGGTGGTCTGGCTCTTAGGTCCCTTCTTGTTGAGACCCAGGAAGTCTAAGCAAGCTGCCCTGGGTGGCTGAGCTCTTTGGTGGCAGAGGACAGAGCAAGCCAGGTGCTCCGCCTCCCACCACTTGCCCACTCCCCCAGCTGCTCCACAGGCTCGTGTGTGTCTTCGCTCGCTTCTGCTGTGATTTTGGAACCATTAGCAAATCCTCATCCATCCTTCCAGGGGCCGTGGAAGCGCTGGGCAGGGACTCCGAGACCCCTGCTGCCCACAGAGTGGGAGGGCTCTTTCTCATGGATGGTAGAGGCCACAGTGTGGCTGTTCCCCAGGCCTGTGTCCCTCAGGAAGGAAGCATAGCAGGTCTGGGACACCCCGCCATCGTCCACCTCTGCTGTCCCTGCGGTTTCTTTCTGTCCAGTGGGCAGCAGCGCTCGTGACCCTGAGGATGACCATGGAAACTGGGGTGTTCGTTTCCTTGCCACCTTCCTGGGATTCGGGTCTAATGTGGCCAGGGTCTGCTGGTGGTAGAGGAGGGGAGTCGCTTGTTTATCGGTAGGAATGAGGGAAGGGCCGGGGTGCTGAGACCCCCGCTCACTCCCTGTGCCCCCCACCCTGTTGCAGCGGAGTTCACCGGACCCCCGCACAAGCCCCCGCGGCTGTGCACACAGGTAAGTGTTGGGTTCGCCAGAGATGATGATGAATTGGGTTTGGGGTTGGGGTTCCAAAAGATGCACGTTGAAAACTTCGAAGGCCCTGAGCGATAATTCAGTTCAATGTCCTCATTGTACACAGTGTAATGAGAATATACTGTGAGTGTTTAAATTTAAATGTATCACAGTAAAAGCCACGTTGCCATGAGTCCCCCTCAGACTACTCCCCATCACTTCCAACACACCTATCCCATCATTCTTGCCACTTTCTGAAGCCATTCTGGACGTCCTCTTCCATGAGTGTCTTTAGTTGTGCTGCCGTGGCTGCCTCCATGTCCTAAATCGATTCAAAACACTGACTTTTGGTGGTCATTTTGGGAAGAGCCAGAAGTCACATGGTGCCAGATCCGGTGAATAAGGTGGATGAGGGCCCACCATGATGTTTTTATTTGACAGAAATTGCCATAAACATTTGGTCCGCAGAGGGTGCCAACAACCATGGTGAATCCTGAAATTAAAAAGAAATTATTACAGTAAAAAAACACACTACCATGAATTCTCCCTGAAAATACTCAAACTACCCACCTGGCTTTGAACACAATTATCCCATCGTTACTGGCAGTTTGTCTCTTACTGAAATAAGTTTTTAAAAAGTTTTATTAGTGGATATTTGCAGTGCATCATGATTACATTCATTGTGGAGAGTTCATGCATGTCCATTACACAACTTATTTCTTTTAATAAGTTTTTAACATTTAAACATTCACTGTACTCTTTGACCATCCCACATACAAATGAGGCCCAGAGAAGGGACGCGCCTTGCTGCAGGCCTCAGAGCTAGGTGAAAAAGCGGTGAAGAGCCAGTTTCCCGCTCCGCACTGCTGCAGCCCTGGGGCAGGAGCTGGGGTCCCCTTCCCCGCACCCCGACCCAGCATTGCCTTCTGTCTCGCAGTCCATCCAGCCCACAGCCAACCTGGACAGGACCGACGACCAGGTGTACTCAAACGTCATGGAGCTGGTGCGGGCTGTGCTGGACCTCAAGAACAGGCTGGGCCAGCTGCCCCCCGAGGACTATGTGGTGGTGGTGAAGGTGGGACCCTGAGCAGGGGCACCTCGGGGAGACTGCTGTGAACCCCAGCTCTGGGCGGAGGGGCTGTGCCTCCCCATTGGCCGGCCTGGAAGGCCCCAGTAGTACAGGGTGATTAAAGGGAAGTTAGGCCGGAGCAGCCCCAGAGGGGACCTACATCCCAGCAGCAGGAGGCTTTCTCAAAAAGCAAGACATAGGCTGGGCGTGGTGATGCATGCCTTGATTCCCAGCACTCTGGGAGGCTGAGGCAGGAGGATCACAAATTCCAGCCCAGCCTGAAGAATTTAGTGACTTCACAAGATCCTGTCTCAAAAAAATATTTTTAAAGGGCCGGGGATGTAGCTCCGTGTGAATCCAGGGTTAGTCCAGGGTTAATGCAAGAGGTAAATGCTTCCCTGTCTCTTCCTCTATCCAGAATGTGGGGCTGACCCTTCGGAAGCTCATCGGGAGTGTGGACGACCTCTTGCCCTCCCTGCCATCCTCTTCGAGGACAGAGGTGAGTGTCACAGTGCACACCTGTCACTTCCGCCCTGCACCCTCAGATGCCTCTCCCACGGGCAATTCCAGGGCCCCCTGGGCAGTGTCTTTCTGCCTGCTGAGTCCCCAGCAGGCGGCTGTGGGCCCCACCAAGCACCCAGGGCAAACTTCCTATTCAGGTCTCAGGTAACCACAGTGAGTGCTTATTAATGAAGACATGCAGGGTGCACGACACCTTGCCCTTCCCTCCTATTGGCCTTTATCTCACACATCTGTGCTAATGAGGCGATGTCATTGTCACAAGTCCCCATGAGATTCTCGGTGCTCTGTGAGCTGGACCGCGGTGACATCAGAGTAGTGGTCTCTGAAGATGTCCACATCCTGGGCTCCAGGGCCTGTGCTCTTGTTACCTTGCACAGCAGTAGGGACTTCGTAGTGCGATCAAGTTAAGGCTCTCCAGATGAGATTATGCTGGAGCAGGTGAGAGGGGGCAGGAGGTCAGAGTCAGAGGGACCTGAGGACAGAAGCAGGGGCCAGAGCCGTGCTGCTGCTGGGAGGGGCCATGGGCCCAGGAAGGCCACGGCCCTGCCGACGCCTTGGCTTAGTGAGTCTCTTATCGCAGCCGTAGGGGACGGACCCAGTGCTGCTGTACCCTTGAAGCTGTCCGTCTCAAAGTCAGTTGCCAACCTCCCCCACAGGGCCCTTCGATCCACCGCCTTCCAGCGTCAGCCACATGGCACATCCAGTCACTGTCCCCACTGACTATGGCTGCTCTGGGCAGGACTGGGCAGGTGTGTCTGGGACACTCCCAGGCCTCCCTCTGGTGGCAGCAACAACCCATAGAGGGCTCAGCTGGGCAGGTACCACCCTCTCAGGGGACTGAGATGCCCCTGGGACCTGGCCAGCTTCCAGGGTGAATTTCCTGGTTCAGATCTGATGGGAAAGCTCTGCGCCCTCCGGATGGCTATTCATTCACTCACTCACTCACTCATTCATTCACTCACTCACTCATTCATTTACTCACTCTCACTCATTCATTCACTCGTTCATTTCCTTTGACAAATAGTCTTGCACTTCATGTGCTCAGGGTGTGCTGTACACTGGGGATGTGCTGGTGAAAGAAATGTCACCTCTGATCTCTTGGTTTGAGAGTAGACAGCTAACACGCAGGGCAGCACACTTGGCCGCTGCCCCACTCATCTCTAGAACATCAGCTGATGTCAGGACGTCGCCGTGAAGGGCGGCCTTCTGTCAGGCTGGGTCAAGGGCTTGGCTGGGCTCTGGGACGCCTGCTGTGTCCATTGGACCCTGAGTGGGGGTTGGATTCAGCCCAGGCCTGGGCCCGATTCCTCCCTGGGGAACTTGACTGCCTCAGTCAACACCCTTCCTTGGCCTCTGCGGGCTCTGTATCTGCAGATTGAGGGGACCCAGAAACTGCTCAACAAAGACCTGGCAGAGCTCATCAACAAGATGCGGCTGGCGCAGCAGAACGCAGTGACCTCCCTGAGCGAGGAGTGCAAGCGGCAGATGCTCACGGCCTCCCACACCCTGGCCGTGGACGCCAAGAACCTGCTGGACGCCGTGGACCAGGCCAAGGTTCTGGCCAATCTAGCCCACCCGCCAGCTGAGTGACGGAACATGGGGCTACCCGCCTGCATCTCCACCCCGACCCGTCCTGCACCTTCCCGCCTTGCCTTTGGTCATGTGGTCTTCTTGGGGAGGACGGGGGGAGTCCTTCCCCTTGCTCTGCACGACCCCTCCCCACCTCACCCCAACTGTGCTGCTCAGCCTGCAGCTGGACGGAGGGACTCTGGGTATGGACGTGGGACGCATCTGATGCATCTGGTTCAGAGGGGGCGCTGGTGCTGGCCACTCCCTCCCACCCCAGCTGGGCGCTGGGTGCTGGCGCACCTCACTGGGGTCACAGCGATGCCCCTAGCCACTGAGATGGCTTCATGCATGGACAGGTGGGCCCATTTGGGAGCCAAACTATCCCTTCTCCTTCCTCTTCAGCCCTCGAGGGTCCCTGGATGTACAGATTGGCCAGGGAGGGGCTTTGTGTGGGGGGCAGGAGGCTAGTGAATGAGGAATGGTCCTGGCTTTCTTGTACAGTGTATATTGGAATTTATTTAATGTGAGTTGGGTCTGGACTGACAACTGGGGGGGTGGGGAGTGAGGTGCAGTCCAGGAACAAGCTAACTAGGGAACGGGGCAGAGATGCAGCTTTTTATCAAAGCAGCCATCGGGGAAGAAGCAGAGAGACAGCGGCCAAAACAGGACTCGGGACCACACTCTGCTTTCTTCTGCCCTCGTTTCTCTTTCTCCCTTGGCTGTTCCCTCGCCCCCTCCCCTTCTTACTCCTGTGCTCTCTCCTTTCCTCACCTGCTCCGTTCCTTTCTCAAGTGTTTGTGTAGAACATTCTTTTACCTTCTTTCTATCTGACTTGTGGTTGAATTAAAATTGTACCATTTGCTTTGTGGTTTGTTTGTGTGGTTTGTTGGATCTGCTGGCCTTGAACTGTAGTCCTGGAAGAAATCGATGGTGTTCATCTTGGGTGCAGATCAAGACCATTGACTGGGCCTTGGCCAGGAAGCTGTGCGGCAACACATGGTGGGGGTCACGTGCACTCCAGCCCTTTGCCCCATATGGGCAGCAGGGTCACCTGAGCCAACAGGGGTGGCTTTTCAGGATGGATGCAGGGCAGTCTCCTCCGCGTGACATTCCTCTCCAGGCTCTGGAGGGCCCTGGGTGATGCTGATGACATTGAAGTGTAGCCGGTAAGGAGGGGTGGCACCTTTGACTGACCAGCAGACTCGGCTTTATTGAATACTTTTACTCACATGCAAGGTGGGCAGGAAACAGGAAGAACATGGCAAGCATCGCTGGACCAGATCACACCTGGAGGGCTGGACCACACAGAGAGACAGCAGGGACAGGGCCTGCATTCACAGGAGTGAGGAGGCATCCAGGCCAGAAAGGCAGAGAGAACTGAGGAGGGGCCTAGCCAGGGTCTCGGGTAGACAGTTTTCCCTGGGCCTGCCAGGGACAGGCACGTGGGGGTTCAGGAGGGGATCCCCAGATTGCACGGAAGTGGAAAGCTCCCCCGCTCCGCTTCCTGCCTGGGGTCTCATACTGTCTGGAGAACCCACTGCCCACCTCTGTTAGCAGCTGAGGTTGGGGCTCCCAACCCCCCTCGCCAGCACCCCAGAATGTGGAACATTCTCTGCCATGGCACAGGAGCGAGACGTACAGACTGCAGGCCCGTGGGACCCAGGAAGGTGGGCTGGGAGGGAACCTTCTGAGGCCTCAGCCTGCTGCCCCACTTCTCAGACCACACACGCGTCCAGAGGCTGACCCCACAATCTGGCGCTGTGCTAGGTGCTGGAGGAGTTTAGGCTGAGAGCTTGAAGTAAAGCAGATCATCAGGGACCAGGCTCTGAGGAAGGACGGAGAGGCTGCCCAACAAATGGGGAGGATGCTTTGTTTTTTGTGGTACTGGGGATTGAGCCCAGGGAAAACTGACTACATACCCACTCTTTAAATTGTATTTAGTTTGGGACATGCTGTTGCTAAATTGCCCGGGCTGGGCTGGAACTTTTGATCCTGCTGCTTCAGCCTCCCAGAGCGCTGGGATTACAGGTGTGCACCACCACGCGCCCCTCAAGCTGCGAGGGTGAGTTGGGCTGAGAACGACTCGGGGTGGGCGGTGGGCGGCCTTTCCATTTGTCCACAGCATGGTGCAGTGCAAGGGCGCCCGTCAGGCAGTGGCTCAGCTCAGCCAGCTGGGGCCACTTTGCAGCAAGAAAGGGGCAGACAGATGATAATGCAGAGGGGAACAGGGCTCAGAGGCCTTCAGGCGGGGGCAGGGCCCGCTACCTGCAGGCGGCCACCTCCCCCTCCCTTCCTCCCCAACATGCTGGACTCCTTTCTGCACCCCAGGCCTCCTCCTCTTCCCCCTCTGTCCTCCCGGGGCTGCGCTGTCTCGTGGTCCTAGTGCCACCCTCCACCTCCCTGCGTGACTGTCACTTAGGGTCCACATTGCTCCTCCAGGAGCATCTTTTTCTCCCTCATGTTGTCACCACAGCATCCCGGGGTGCTACAGAGCAAACACCTTCACCTTTTCCAGCTCCACAGCCTCCGAAGCAGGGCTCTGCAACCAGCAGGACGCAGCACAGGGCACAGGGATGTCAGGAACTGTGCTGGGAAGCTGTGACCTCTAGGGATGCCAAAGAGCAAATTGAGGGACAGCCTCAGGCAGATGGCCTTGACCCCAAAGGGTACCCTGGGGGCAGCCGCAGTCAGAGGTGGCAGGAGATGGTTGGCAGGTGCACCTCAGCGCCAACATGAGGGACGTGAAGTCAGATCATCCCCGGTAGGAATGGAGGAAGAAAGAGCCCGACGGTTCCCAGGAAGCAAACAATGATGAACAGCCAGAGGAATATCCTGTCGATGACCATGGCCACGTACTTCCAGTCTTCCTTCACCTGCAGGCACAAAGGGGCTCCCGGTGACAGAGGCCCAGGGAAGGGGGAGCATCAGTCCCCATCAAGAAGACCACAGGGGTGGCAGCAATGGACACAGAGACCTGGGCAGCCAAGGTCAGCCCATGTACAGAGGAGGGGGCAGGGCTAGCTCAGGCTCTCCAACCCTCCCGAGGATCGGTCCTATCCTATCCCACCCTCCACAGGGCCCAGAGCTATGTGTACTGTCAGGTTCTGGGTAAAGGAAGCTATAGACACACAAGGACATCCTAGTGCCACCTAGGGGCATGGACTCTGGGAACAGCGATTTCCAAGCCGCACTCCCGCAGTTGAGGTGCTGCAGGCTTCGCTGCCCATGCTACCTTCCACAGCCACCTGCAGGAGGTGCGGAGGAGGAGGCAGGTGCAGTCGCTGTGACCCAAGGCGAGCCAGGGACTGGGCAGGGGGCTTTGTGGAGCTTGTGCTCACAGGCAGCGCCGGGTGTCTGGATGCCTGGCTGCTCACAAATGAAAGATTCATGTTCTTATCTACTGCACGAGGCCACTCATCAACTACCTGCAGCCCTCCCTCCTCCCACCAGTTGCTAAGATGAACTCTGGTCCTGAACACTGGGTACACTCGGCAGGGGCGGGGCGGGGAGACCACCCTCACACAGCCAGGAGTCTGCAGGGTGTGCAGCGAAATAGTGAAGTTCACAAAATTCCCAGTCCCTGACAGGGAGCCGGGCGACCCTCCAGCTCGAAGGAGGAAGGCAAGGGTGCCCCGCTGACACACTTGGTCCCTCTGGGTCTGTCCTGGCACCTCCCCAGCCCGCCCCACAGCAGGCAGCGTGAGAAAAGGCTGTTCTGGCTCACCGCCTCGTTAGCCGGGGGTAGGGGATGTTCTTTTGTGTGCACACGCAGAGTACCAAGGACCTTCGGACTCAGCTACATCCTTGGCCCTCTTAATTTTGATCCAGGGTCCTGCTAAGTTCCTCACATGGAAACTGAACTTGCAGTCCCCTGCCTCAGCCACCTAGAGTGCTGGGATCACAGGCTTGAGCGGGAGGGGGCATTCTTGATCTCATGCTATTCTGCCACCTTCGAACAAGTGTCCCAAGAGCTGCCAGCTAGATGTTCCCTCTCACGACTGGCTCCAGACTCCAGAGGACCAGTCCTCGAGGGACGGAACTGGGTTGCCCCAGACTAACGCCCTGAGAAAAGATGTCCCCTCCTAAGCCTGCAGAGCCGCCCGGGAAGGGGCCCTCGCCCAGCCCACACAAACCGAGGAGTCTGCATCCTCCGCCCGCAGGTGCTCAGCAATGTAGTGCACGCCTTCCAGGGCCTTCTGCATGTGAAGGGACAGTGAGGCCTCCGCCTTGGGCCCCCAGGCCCCTGGGTGCGGGCGGCTGCGGCCATAGAAGGCACCTGCGGAGGGCGCTGTGCGGCCTGCACACACCCATCCCTCCTCCTCCTCCTGCTCCTCCTCCTGCTCCTCCTCTCGCTCCTGGGCATCCACGTCCATCTCCAGCCAGTGATAAGAGGGGCTGAGCTTCGGCCCCGGGGGCTCGGGGAGCCCCGAGGGTGGCCCGAGGGGCCGATTCATGAGCAGCCACCGGGGCACGCAGCCCAGCAGGACCAGGCGCACCCAGCGGGCCATGGTGTGGGTGCGCGTCGAGCGGTGGTGCACGTTGAGCACGAAGACCGTGATGACGATGGACAGGGTGACGAAGATCATGGTGAAGAGCAGGTACTCGCCGATGAGCGGGATGACCAGCGAGGTGGACGGGATGATCTCGGTGATGAGCAGCAGGAAGACGGTGAGCGACAGCAGCACTGAGATGCACAGCGTGATCTTCTCGCCGCAGTCGGAGGGCAGGTAGAAGACCAGCACGGTGAGGCAGGAGATGAGCAGGCAGGGGATGATGAGGTTGATGGTGTAGAAGAGCGGCAGGCGCCGGATGACGAAGGCGTAGGTGACGTCGGGGTAGATCTCGGCGCAGCAGTCGTACTTCTTGCTGTTGTAGGTGCCCGTGGCCGCCACGATGGCCCACTCGCCGCTCTCCCAGTAACCCTTCAGGTCCACCGTCTGCTCCATCTGCTCCAGGTCGATCTTGGCCTTGTCGTAAGTCCAGGAGCCGAACTTCATCTTGCAGTTCTGCTGGTCGAAGGGGAAGAAGGTGACGTCGATGCTGCAGGAGCTCTTGTAGATGGCCGGGGGCACCCAGTGCACGTCGCCCGTGGAGAAGAGGCGGGCCTTGGTCATGTGGGTCACTGCGAACTCCCCGTCTGCACTGGGGAGAGGAGACAGCTGGGGTCCCCTGCAGGCTGCCAGGCCAGAGAGCCAGAGAGGGCAGCCCCCAAACACAGCCAAGCGAGCCTCCCACACAAGGCTGCGACTCTCCCAGCAGACAGACATACCCCAGTGTCTTTTCACATGTCATTGTTTTCATTGCAAAGGTAGGAAGTTTGAAGAATAGTGGGATGCACACAGAATTTTTCAAATAACCACTATTAACATGTCATGGTTTGTGTATCATACGTAGGTGGCATGATTGAAAAATAAGGCGGATTTAAATTTAAAAATTATCACAGTAAAGGACATACTGCCACTAATTCCCCTCAAAATACTGTCCTTTACTTCAAACCCACTTACCTTGTTATTCTTGCCACTTTCTGAAGCAGTTCGGGAAGAGCTATTTCGTGAGTGTCTTTAGTTGCAGTGTCACGCTGCCTCGATGTCCTGAGTTGATTCAAAATATTTATCTTTCATGGTCATTTTGACTTTGGGGAAGAGCCAGAGTTGGCATATTCAGTGGATAAAATGGATGAGGACATCCTGGAATGTTTTTATGAGCCTGCCTCTCATTCACTGCACATTTTTTTTTTCCTGGGGATTGAACTGCAGACCTTGTGCTTGCAAGGCAAGTGGCAGAACCAGTGAGCTAAATCCCCGGCCCAATTCACTGCACTTTTGACCACACCTCTGAAGACATTCAGAAAGAGGACTTCCAGGACTGCTTCAGAAAGTGACTAGAACAATGGAATGAGTGTGTTTGAAGTGAAAGAGAATATTTTGAGGGATATTCATGCCAATGTGTCTTTTACTGAATTAACTTTTTAAGAAAGTTTTAAACATCCACTGTATATTTTTTTGTTTGTTTTGTTCCTTTGGTACCAGGGATCGAACTTGGGACCTTGTGGTTTCGAGGCAGGCAGCAGAAACACTGAGCTAAATCCCCAGCCCTCATCCACTGTATATTTTGATCACACTTCATGTTTGACTGTCATGTAGATCATTTTCATAACAGTTTTACATATTTGAGATCATGAGCTATTTGTAGTTTCGTTGCCTGTTTTTATTCATTTTATATTTTGCAGTGATTATTAGGAATCAGAATACACAGGAATAGAGAGAGTTTTTTCTCCTTCAGTAGTTTCAGGGTAGAGATACAGCAAGCTGAAGATGGGAGTTTTGAAAAAGCTTAAATTGAGTTTAAATTGACATCAGTCAAAAGTTTAAATTGAGCCAGGCATGATGGTGCATATCTCTAATCCCAGCTTTCTGGGAGGCTGAGGCAGGAGGATCACAGGTACAAGCCCAGCCAGGAAAACTTAGGGGCTTTGGGAGACTCTGTCTCAAAATAAAAAGGAGCTAGGGATGTCGCTCACTTTGAAGGCCCTGGATTCAATCCCTGGTACCCTAGAAGGCATTTTGGTCATTTCACGTAATCACCACTAGATGGCAAGAGGCCCTCATTTTGGAGAAGAAATAACTTCATTGACTTGGAGCTAGCTGCTGGAGGGGACGCTAGATGTCTGTGAGAGTTTGGACTGGATTTCTGTCCTAGTCTTCAGAAGACTTTCTTGTGATAATTCAGTAACACTGGCCAGAGTCTTACTGGCCAGCCTAAAACTCTGAGTCAGATCAATGCCAGGACTGCTGCTGACCTCTGCCAGAGGCGCAGGATCTTGGGCACCAGCTCCTGAGCACAGCATGGCGGTGGGGACCCCACCTTCTGTCTTCTGGAGCCTCTGATTGCTACAATCAGGCTGGTCCTTCCTGTCCTGCCTATGAGGCAGCTATGAATGACGACGGAACACAGATCACAACAAGTGAGTTCATTCCCTTTAAAGGCACTGCCCTGGGATGCCACTGACACTTTCCAACAGTGCCATCCTTCACAACACCAGCCACAGGCATCTGTACAGAGCAGGCACTGTGTTTCTCAAAGGAATACTTAGAACCGGCCAGTCTGTCCCGTGAGCAGTGCCAGAGACCGATACACAGTAGCTGTTCAATAAACATTGTGGGGGTACAGGAGTGAAAGAGCAAAGTGAATGAAATTAAAGGAATAAGCTAAGTAGGTCAAAGGGATGCAGGGACCCCTCTCCCAATCCCCTGCCTCAGGTCCCCTAGGACTCCCGCAGCTTCCTACTTGTTGTAGAGGACAATGTCAGGGATCCAGATCATCTCCGAAGGGACCCGGAGGGAGGTGACATTGCTGAAATCGGCCGGGTTCCAGCGCAGCTTGTAGTCGTTCCACTCCTGTGGGGCCAGGGGCTCTCATCACCGCACTGCCAGGGCAGGGGCCAGGGCCCCCACAGGGCAGAGGGCTGCGGTGCCTGGACAGGGCTCCGAGTGGGTGTCCAGCGTCGGTGTCTGCTACCCTGCTAACTCCCCGGTGAGGCCGGACTTTAGTAGCCCGCACCCTGGCTCCCTGGTCCTCAGCTCCCCGGTGGGCACTTCCTGCATCTGCAGTGAAGTCAGTCGTTTCCAGGGCATCACATTTTACAGTGATTTCTGCGGCCTGCATCTGGGAAGAGCCTCCCAGGAAAGCTGGGCAGGGACTGGTGAGCAGGCACAAGTGTTTCCCGTTTCACAGATGAGGGCACGGAGGAGCAGAGGCCCACAGATGAGACAGGGCGCTCACCTGTGGCCTCCAGACTGCTCCAGAGGCGTCCCCTCGGGGGCCCTGCAGGGAGGGGTGCTCTGGGCTCCACCCCCACTTCCACCACACGGGTCCGAGCAAGTCTGTCCTCCTCCCCACAAGTTGGGTTCTTATCCTCTCCCCAGTCCATCTGTCAGCTTTTCAGGTTGAACCCCTGTTTCCGGGCCCGTGCGAGTAGATTGTACCATCCCCATTTTACAGGGGAGGAAAGCAAGGCTCTCAGAAGCTATGCAGCTAACCCAGCATCAGGAGCTGTCAGAGCTGGCCCTGGACGGCCTGGCTCCCCTTGCAGTGCCCTTTCCTTGCCATCCCATCCCGACCCAAGTGACCAGGCCAAGGGGACAATGGGGGCACCCTAGGCTCCAGGCCTGCTCCCCCAACATTGCACGGCTGCAAAGCTTTCCAAGCCCCCAGCTGGCACATCTGAAAGGGGAGCTCGGGGTGAACGGTGTCAGAGGCTTCTGCGAGCCTCCTAGCTTGATTCAGATCCAAGTCCCTGGCACACAGCCGAGCACCACGCAGGGCTGGTGAGGCGGGCAGACGAACAGGACAACATTCCGGTTCCCCAGCTTTCTGTGTAGTCACCTCTGCCACAGGGGGGCCCGGGTGCCAATGGGCAGGAGGAGGGGCTGTGGGCAGGGCCAACCTGTTCCTCACCTTCTCCCACCACCTTGGTCCCCTGGGAGTGGACGGACAGAGCCAGGGGTAGGGAAGGCTCTAGCAAAGGGCTGTTCCTGAGCTGTCCTAGGCCCGGCACATCAAAGAGGGTCACACATTCTTTGGCTTCTCCTCCACTAAGATGCAGGACCTATACCCCTCCCCTCGATCCAGCTGAATCCTGTGGATCAATGGAATACAGCAGGAACAGTGCTAGGCCAGGGTCCAGGCACGAGACTAGCAGCTTCTGCTTCCTGCCTCTTGGACCATCACTCTGGGAGCACAGAGGCACCAGATGAGAATCCACTTCCCCTGGCAGAAAGACCCCAGAGAATGGGCCTGAGAGTGCCTGACAGGGAGGAGCCTAGCCTGAGCCAGCCTTCCATAATCTTCTAGAGCCTTCTGTACTCTCCCTATACACACCCCTGTGAAGGGGTGTACACATGAGGGAAGCCGCCTTAGACTCTCCAGAACAGACTCGGCCACCAGCCAGATGCCAAGTACCCTCGCTGTGATCAAAGGAAGCAGAGGAAGCCATCCGAACTCCTGGTCATAAAGCCCTGCAGCATGGTAAGCTGGTCACGCTCTAAGCCACTAAACTTTGGGGCCTCTGTGAGGCAGCACAGACCCAAGCCTCCGCTCGCTCAGGGTTCTGTCTCTCAGTAGAGCACATCGGGGACCCCTCTTTTCACCCCAGCTGCACTGTGCCTTTCACCCTCCTTAGCTGTCAGATGGGCAGAATGAACCCTCTCCTGGGGCGTTGGTGACGGGGCCGTGAGCTCAGGACTCCCTAAGCGGCCACTGTTCGAGAACTGCAAATTCTGCATCCGGCTTCTCCTTGGCCCCTGGTTGACAGAGGGTCCCTCAGGGGCTGTGGTCAGTGGATGCCTGTCCCCTCCTTCGGAGTAGCCCTCACCTGCTTTAGCCAGACGTTGGTGGTCATCATCTGGTTCTTCTCATCCTGCCAGCAGCAGAGAGAGAGGAAGAGCAGTCAGAGAGCCCAACCAACCCAGAAGACAGAGGCCACCAGGGAGGGCCACCTCTTCCGACAGGGCCACCTGCTCTCAGGCCACCAGCGTCCTGGGAGGCCAGGGGAGGCGAGGGAGCGCAGGAGAGGACTGAGGGGCCCCTCGTGACTGAGGTGGGCTGGGAGGACCCTGGGAAGGGGCCAGATGGGCCGGCGGGCTGCAGGGGCCACAGCATGGGAGGACAGGCGCACCACGTCGATGAGCTGGGCGATGGACAGCCCGAAGCGCACGATCACCACGTCCGAGGTGTTGGGCACCGGCCGCGCCCAGCGGTTGTAGCCCCCAAAGAGGTGTTTGAAGAGGCGATCCTCAGCCTGGGTGTGCGGGCCTCGCTGCGCCAGCGCTGAGGGGTGAGGAGAGAAGAGGAGAGAGGCTGGGGAAGCGGGTGTGTGGCTTCCTGGTCACCTCCCCTCAGGACAAAGCCTCCCAAGTCACTGAGCCTCTGTTTGCTCATCTGACAAATGGGGATGAGCCCAGCCCGAGGCGCATCCCTCGGGGATGTCTATCAGGTGGCTGCCATCAGCACTCACTGAATGTCAGCGCCTCTGTGAGACTGGACAGGAAGCAGGGACCGACCTGCAGCAGGGGCGGGGGAGGCTCGGACTTAGAGATGCGATTCAGTCTGGAGCGCGGGAGCCCAGCAGATACAGGGACCCGACCCGGGGGAGGCGCCTGGTCCTCCCGAGTGAGCCCCAAGAAGGAGGCCTCACCCGCCGCGGTGAGCAGGGCCGGCAGGGGGCGCTCCCGTCTGCGTAGGAGGTGAAGCGCCAGAGCCAGCCAGGGAGCCCTCTGGCACTTAGCCCATGGACTCAAGTTTCTCTCCCCCACTCCCCGCCCAAGCACTTGCCCCTTCCTGTCAGCTAGGCAGCCAGTGCATTTGCGTGCCAGAGAGTTTGTTACTGGGTTCGGCACCCAGCATGGCCACTCCAGGGCTCTGCTGCCTGAGCAGGTGGGGAACTCCAGCTCCAGAATCCAGATAGCAGCAGGCCATCTGGGACAGCGGGCATCGCAGTGACAACAGTGGCCATGTGGGTGTCCCGAGCGCCCCCAGAGCCCAGGTGCTAGTCAGCTGTCCTCGGTCCCCAGAATAGCCCTGGGAGGCCCGCAGAACTATTCGTGCTTTGCAGATGAAGAAGTTGAAGCTTGGGACATTCAAGGTGACACAGCTGCTATCACCAGAGCAGTGCCAGCCCTCCGCCTTCTCCCTAGGAACCCATCACCTGGCTGATGACCTCAGGACCCCCAGGCCTTGATGATTGTGATGAGTGGCCTGAGGGAGCATCCTCGACACAGCCTGGGGGCGCACAGGTGTGACAGCATCCTGGTGATGACACACACTCACCTGCTGGCAGCAGAAGGAGCCACCATAGGCCACACTTGGTGGAGGACAGGAGTGCAGGGCAGGAGGGCCCCATGGTCTTCCCCGGACATCAGAAGCAGGGGAGGCCTGGGCTTGTGGATGAACCCTGACCCTTCCGGCGGGGTCTTGGGGTGCTGGCGTGGGAGGGCTGCTAGAAAGGGGAGGCTGCGACGTCCTCTTGGCTCGGGCTTAGTGCCTCATCTGCACGATGGGAATAGTCGTGCTGCCTGCACGGGCAATCAGAGAAGGATACGGGTATGACTCACAACAGCCAGAGGTGCAAAGAACCCAAACGCCTGCCAGCTGATGGGCAGATGAACACAGGCAGCTTTCCACACAACAGAACGTGCTTCAGCCAGCGGAAGGGATACAGGGCCAGCGTGTGCTACCACATGGATGCACCTTGGACATGTTTTGCAAAGGGAAAGAAGCCAGCTGCAAAAAGCCACTTATCATGGGCCTGTTTGTGCAGGGTGCTCAGCATAGGCAAATCTATAGGGAGGAGGAATGGGGAGTGTCTGCTTCATGATTTCTGGGTCTCCTCTTAGGGTAGTGGGAAGGTTCTGGAATGATGTAGCAGTGATGCTCTCATGCTCCTGTAAATATGTCCAAATGCACCAAATTGCACTTTTGGGGGCTCTGGGGATTGAAACCAGGGCCTCTGCACTGAGGTACATCAGCATCCCCAGCCCAGCCCTCTTCCCCCATTTTTTTACTGTTTACTCTGACACAAGGTCTCACCAAGTTGCCCAGGTTGGGCTCAAACTTGTGAACTTCCTGCCTCGGCCTCCTAGAGGACTAGGGTTATAGGTGTGTACCACCAAGCCTGGGTTCCAAATTGTACATTTCCTACAGAGTAAATTTTATGGTGTGAATTGTATTTCCCAAAGCTGTTGTTTTAAAGAGAAAGACCTTTCAGGTGAGGCAGAGGTACCCACCCTCCTCAGAGGGCTGACGTGGGGTGAGGGCAGGGAGAACCCAGCAAGCTGATGCAGGAAGGATCCTGGTCATGAGGGAGACTCTGACATCAAGAGTGGATGAACTTTTCCAATGTCTCCAGCAGGGAGAGTTGGAGGGAGCAGCAGTTTTATTATTTTATCTACTATGTGATTTAAAATGTGTCTTTAAAATAACATTAAGCACTACTTTTAAAAGTTTACACATTTTGCTGGATGCGGTGGTGCAGGCCTATAATCCCAGCACTTGGGAGGCTGAAGCAGGAGGATTGCCATGAGTTTGAGGCCAGCCTGGGCTACATAGTGAATTTAAGGGCAGCCTGAACTACATAGTGAAACTCTGTCTCAAAACAAAAATTGTGAAAGTTTACACATTCAAAGTAGCTTTTTTTAGAAAGAAAGAAAGAAAGAAAGAAAGAAAGAAAGAAAGAAAGAAAGAAAGAAAGAAAGAAAAAAAAAAAAAACTTTAGCTAGGCATGGTGGCTCACGCCTGTAATCCTAGCACTTGGGAGGCTGAGGCAGGAAGATTGTTGAAAGTTCAAAACCAGCCTGGGCTACAAAGACCCCAAAAAGAAAGAAAGAGAGAGAGAAGGAAAGAAAGAAAAGACAGACCCTCTTTCTTGGAAGAACAGAATGCAGCTGCCTTCTGCTCAGGTGCACTTTGCATACCTGGCCCAGAGGTAGAACCCTGACTCTCTGTATGGTCCACAGGTCCAGGGTTTCCTTTTGGGATGCTGAGAATGCTCTGGAACTTGATAATGGTGATGACTGCACAATGCTCTGAATGCACTAATTAGATGCCACTATGGTAAATTGTATGCATATTTTAAGTACAACTTCTAAAAAAAAAGAATTTAGGTAAAAGAGTGCTTTTAAACCATAAGCCAGGGGCCAGGGATTTAGCTCAGTGGTTCCACCACTTGCCTTGCAAGCGCAAGGACCCGAGTTCGATCCCCAGTACCCCAAAAAATAAAAAAATAAAAATTTAAAAATAAAATAAAATGTAAGCCAGTTTGAGTATCCTAGCACTTACGGAGGCTGAGGCAGGAGGATTACAAATTCAAGCCCACCCTGGGCAACTCAGTGACTTTGCAAGACACTGTCTCAAAAATTAAGAAAAATACACCAAGGGCTGAGGATACAGGCCAGTGGGGGCCCTGGATTCCCAGTAGGGGAAAAAAAACCCCACTAAACTATGGCACGGATGAAAGAATCGAAATCATTGTTAATGGAGTCACGAAGCCCTTCTGGTCATCCTCATCCTTCCACTCTGTCCCACCTCTGGGTGACCCCAGCCCCCCAGCCCCGGCACATCCCTCTGCTCTGCACTCTGGGACAGTACTGGCCTGGGGTCTGCGGTGTGGCTCTGAGCCCTGGCCAAGCCGCTCTGCCCGCTGGGACGTGGTCACCCTGCGCTGCTTAGGTCCTGGGACAGCACAGCGCACAGACGCAGAACCGCACCTCCCCACGCAGGCTGCTGCGCTCCACAGGGGCCGCCCAGGGATACGGCCCTGCTGCTGTGGCTGTAAGCGCACAATGGCACTTTGTGCCACCAGGGGAGGGCGGTGTGCAAAGGGCCCGACCTGAGCCATTCACCCTGGTTCCCCTGGGAGAATATCGCCCCAGCCACCAGTCGCCCTTACCCCGGCCCCACACACACCTCACCCCGCCCAGGTTTCCCCACTTTGTCCCAGCTGTCTGAGAGGTGCCTGGTTCCTGCCTGGCCCCCAAACGTCTCACCTGGCTGGTGGAGAAAGCCAGTGATTCCCAGGAGGTCCGCTCTTGAGCTCTCTCAGAACAGCACCCATGGGGTAAGACAGAGGGACGGGCAGGGGGAGCCGCCCAGGGCTCAGCCCCTCGGGGCTGCTGCTGCCCACATAGCCCTCCTGGAGCTCTCCCAGCCTTACCTGTGTGTGAACTGATGTCCCCTGCAAACCTGTGAGTGCCCACCCAGCCCAGCCGCAGCAGCTTCTGTGGTCCCTGTGGGTCTGGGGCCTCTGGCCCTCAAGGGGCTTCTTCCAAGCTGCTCCTCTGCAAAGGAAGCAGCGTGGTCAACTTTCTCCCCGAGAGCTGTGATTGCCATCTCGCTCCTTTCTCTGCGTCTTTCCTTCCCATTGTGCATATAGGTCACCTGTTTTCTCTGGGGCATGGGTTACAGGCAATTTTTACCTCTTCTTGACGCTTTTCTACATTTTCCCAATTTCCTCCCACAAGCAGGCATTAGTTACTTAGTATAATGAAGTATTTTTACGCATGCAGTGATTCCTGAATACGCCCTCCCCAATCTCATGGGGTTCGGGGCTCACCCAAAATTCATTTGACTTAGACTCCAGCTGAGTGGAGTGCAAGTAATCAAGGCCAACTCTGTGGCATGGGGACAGCCTGAGTCTCTCAACAGCAAAATGTGGTCTAGGCACAGTGGAAGATCATTCAGCCTTTAAAAGGAAGGAAATTCTAGCGCACGCTACAACGTAAACGAACCTTGAGGACACTATGCTAAGCCAAATAAGCCCTACACAAAGGACAAATGCTTACGCGAGGCCCCTGGGGTAATCAAATCTGCTGAATCAGAGAGCTGAGTGGAGGTTGCCAGGGGCCGGGAGTGGGAGAAAGGAGCCAGAGTTTAATGTGCAGAGCTGCACTGTGGGACAAGGAAGAGGGGCTGGAGATGAACAGTGCTGATGGTTGCTTTATTAGTCACTTTTCCATCGCTGGGCACAATACCCAAAACCCACAGCTTAAAGGAGGGGAGATTTATTTTGACCCACATTGTTTTGGAGGATTCAATCCAGAATCAGCTGGCTCCCAGTCTGAACCAACATGGTAGAAGGCTGTGGGTGGAGGAAAGCTGCTCACATCATGGTAACCAGGAAGCAGAGAGAAAGAATGGAGGAGACAGGGAGGAAGAGACACCCTTCTGTGGCCTCCTCTTCCAGCCAGGCCCCACCCCCTAAGAGCACAGGATTAATCCACTCGTGACTACAGCACCCCATGATCCAGTCACCTTCCAAAAGCCCTACCTCTGAACACAGGAGACTTGGGGGGGGGGCGTTCTAGATCTAGCAGTGGTAGCAAACCTATGGTATGCGTGCCACAGCGGCTATTTGTTATCACTGAAAGCTCTAAAAGGTTTGCCATCTCTGCTCTAAAGCATAGCAGTTGCATAACCATGTGTCCTGCCACCGAGCTGCACAGTGGCTACAGTAGTAAGTTGTGGTCTGTGAATTTTACCAATGTGGAAGGAGGGAAGTCAGCTGTGTGCACCTGGGCTTAGGTTTGGGCTGAGGCACCCGAGCCCCTTAGGTGGCACCAAAGTTGGGACTAAGGTCGGGGCTGGTTTCAGCCCCAAGCTCAGCCCCAGCTCATGGGGCAGATTCCAGGCTGTAGAGCTTCCTGTGAAAGGTTCCTGGGGAGGAAGAGGACCCCAAGAAAGCTCATGGAGAGAGATGAAGACTTGCCCTGAATTTAGAGAGCAAGACCAAGAAAAACATTTGCTTTCATCATCCTCTTGTTTGTTCTTTACTCATTGATCTTTCCGCCATCTCATCCTTTACTGGGGCCAACAGTGTTGTGCGGAGTGACACAGTCAGAGAACTAAACTCCTCGGTCCTGAGGGGAACACATGGAAGAGAACCGGGAGAAGAATGCTGGAGTTGCTTTCGCATATCCACTCACTGCTGTGAAGCTTGATTGTATTCATTTGGTCTCCCTGCTTTCAAAGGTGTCCAAGGAGGCCACCAGGGAGGCCGTCCTTCCAGGCTTTGGACAACCCCCCAGAGCACTGAGTCAGCCTCTCAGTGAGCATCCGAGAGAGGCCTGAGCTGAGCTGAGCTGACAGATCCTGGTGCTGTCACCAGGAGCTAAGTTTCGTCATCACACCGGAGAAACGGCAGAGAGGGCGGTTTTGCCTCTGTTCTTTGTCCTTGTTCAGACCCCTGAAAATCCAGAACCACTTTCCAGTTCCTTTTCTCTCTTGCATCCTCTCTACCCTGGAGAAACTTAAGTGTCCTCAGCCCCTCCTACGTTACCTGTGGATGTCACCTCCGCTACCACTACCATCTAGAAGTCTTGTTGGCTGGTAAAATTGAAGAGAAGCTATAAAACCAAGTGCTTATATCCATCATCACACAGCCATGAAGGGTCTCTGCTTTCCTTGCATCTGAACTTAGAAAACAGGGCTTGTCCAGAAAAGAGGATCCCAGGGACGCCATGGATGCTGACTCTCAGGAGTCTGTGCACGACCTCGTGGTTGTGCCCTTGTGGGGTTTCGAGGCTTTTCTACATTTCTGCCATCATTTGGGCTCGCCTCATCCCAGGAAGGTGTGGAGAGGAGAGGTGATCACCTCTTATCCGTAAATGTAAAAAGCAGATCTCAGAGAAGTGGATCGATTTCTCCAAGTCCCCGGAGTTTGAAAGTGCTGAAACTGGGATTCAGGCTCAAGTCCTCAGCTTCTCAACTGTAATGAGATGGAGGGCTGGCCAGTGGCAAATGTATAAGAAAGGAAAATGTATGAGAAACTATCTGCACTGGCCTATGTCCAACAAGTCCCCAACCCACGACTGCCAATGCCAAGCCACTATCAGGCCCGAGGTCCGTGGCAGATGATCAGTGAGAGAGGACAGGTGCCCACCCCAAAGGCAGCTCTCCTGGAGCCCAGGTTCTAGAAGTTTGCAGTGCACTACCTGCCCCTTCCATCCGGTATCACGACTGTAAATTCCACCATCAGGATCTATTTCAGCTTTTAATTAAGTGCAGTAAAATATAAGATGTCTTTCTCTATTAGTGAGAATAGGAATCCAGGCACATTGAAGTTGCATCATCTAAACATCCAGCAAGAGATGTTCTGGACTCTGGAAGAACGTGCAAATGAGATGCAGTTGCCTCCAGAGGAACACTTCTACAAGACGCCCCCACATTTGCATCCTTTGCAATTAGCTCACTATGGTAATTTCATTAATTTGTCACCTGGAAACCAAAGGATAGATTGTCCCAGGTAGTTGACAGTAATTAGAGTAACCTTCCACCTCTAATTACAAAAGCATTTAAAGAGAAAGAGCTCTGGGCTCTGATGCCCTGTGTGGCTGGAAGGGCAGTTTTAGGGAGTGTGAGAGTGGAGGGATGTTCCTGTGTGTAAAATCTGAGTAAACGGGGTGCGCACCGGAGCCCACGCAAAAGCTATGGCAGGTATGAAGTGCTCAGAATCAACGTCCCCAAGAGGCTGATGCTCACCAGCACCCAGATCTGACCCCACCTGCCCTCTCTCACCCACCTGGGGTGTGGCTGCATGGAACTCAGGGTATCAGGGTGCTTTCCCTGTCCACCTTCCATACAGCTGCTTTTCAACTCCTCACCCACTGGCCCACCTTTGACTCTTTTCCCAAGCACCGCCTTCTCCTGAAAGCCGGCCCAGTTCCCACCCAGCCCCTCTGCCATCCAGAAAGCAAACCCAACACCCCAAGCACAGGAGACCAGCTCTCACACAAACGTCACCACCATACCCTAAAAGAAAGCCCTTGATTCAAGGAAATGGCACTGATTCTTCTTCTAAACACTACTCGCCAGAGATGCTTCAGGAATAGAGTGCTCTTCTGGCTTTCACAGATGCTCTGCCCGATGACCTGATCATAACTTAACCTCTCAAGGTTGGATGGAACTCTGAAGGTCATGTGGAATCTCACACTGGCTGATGTGGGAATTCTCTCCACCAGTTCCAGCCTCCAGCAACCCAGCAAGGAAGATTTGGAACCTTCCACATGAATAAATACTGTTGCTGTCTGCTAGTCTTCATTTAGGCATTTGAGGATTTACTGAATGAAGAAATAAATAAGCAAAGGAAAAAACAGTAGTAATTAAAGCACAGACACAGATTCAGCACCAGAAAGCCACTACTTCAGAGACCGAAACACTCATAGCAGCTCAGCGGCATTTCACTATCGATGGGCTTGGAACAGCCCAGCAGGGACAAGCAGGAAGCTTCTCTGTGGAGCAGGCAGCTTTTGGCATTCTGACATGACCCCCTCTTAAGTGCCCACAACTGCTAGTGTCCTCTGAACCCACACCTGCAATCTCCCACATAGACGAGCCCCCAGCATAAGCCTGGGAGCACCTTGCTTACCTGTCTGTGGTCACAGAAGAACACAGGACAACACTCAAGGGACACAGAGAACCAGTCTGGTTGAGAGATTCAGGGCAGCCAGCAAAAGTCCCCTATGACATGGAGCTGCAGGTGCAGAATGGAGCTTGGTCAAGCAGACACTGCAGCCTGAGGAGTCAGGAGCATCCCGCTGGGATGAGAGCTCCTTACAGTAGAGGCAGATGGGCTTCCTGGACAAGTTCTACAGAGGGTCCCCGGTTTCTTGGGGCTGCCCGCTGTGTGAGGCAGAGAGGTGTCACGCAGGTGCCAGGAGGAGGGTGGTCTGGAGAAACCGGCACAAGGGCAGCAACTGCAGGCGAAACGCACTCCCGGTCCCAGGAGGGACCACAGCGGAGTGAGCATAGAGGCTGCCCTCCCTCTCTCTCTGCACAGACACACGCGCGTGCGCACACACACACACACACGCACACACACACACTGGAGGGAGGAGGAGGAGCCTGCAGCTATTCAGCCTGTGTCCAGCAGGGACAGACGAAGCGCTGCCTCTCCTCTATCCAGTCTTGCAATGCCTCCCTCTGTTCTGAAGGACCAGGACCATGGGCTCTGCGGTCACTACCTGGGTCCTGAGTTCACCCCCAGTGAGCTCACCCAGGGCTTGGCACTGTGTCACAGAGCAGTAGAGTTTTCGGTAAAATGAGAGCAGGGACAGAGCCATGGGCCACCAGCAACACCTCCCTCTGAGCTTCTCCCCTGGGGAACCCCTCTCCTGCACCCAGCCATCTGCAGGGCCACAGGTCACGCTTGCTGCCACTTTGCTCGGCTGCTTGCCTGACTGCCACCCCCAGCCCCAGCTTTGGTGAAGGTGACCTTGCCTTTGTCACCTAGAGAGGTGAGGGTAATGTCCTCCAAGCCCACACGTGGGTGTCCTGGCCCTTTCTGTCCGGCACCACACCTAGCATCCTGGACTGTGGAGCCCGTGGTCTTGACAGCCCCCGCCTATTAAACACACAGGTGCTCTCATATGGCCACCTCTCCCTCCCTTCCTACTTTTCCTTCCCTTCAGCCCCTGAATAAGCTTCCTTCCCAGCCCAATTCCCTCCTTGGGTTCTGCCTTCCCATCAAGCTACTTTGTAACTCGGCTCCCTGACTGTTCAAAGCTAAGGCCCTGGACATGGACGGCCAGGGTGATCACGGCTCTGTGATCTTGGACAGGTCTCTAACGCTTCTGTACCCGGGCTCCTCCCAGGTGAAGGGAGGATGGGAATGAGTGTTCCTTCTTCACAGACTTGTTGGGAGGAGTGGGTCAATACAAAGACCGGCAAGTGCTTCAGTGGAGCTGTACACAGCTCGTGCGTGCACGCATAGGTGCACACATTACACTCACACATGTGCATGATCGCTAGTATCTTCCCTGGGAAATTGAAAGACACAGAATATAGTCATAACTTGGTCCTCAGCTGCTTTGAAACTCATTGAATTTGAAACCCATTGGATTTGATACTTGATGCCTTGTGACACGAAAATCTTGTCCTAGCACTTTGGTGATCAGTGCCAAAGCTAGAACTTGTTGGTGTCAATTGCCTCATGACTCAACACGGCACCCAAAACAATTTGTTTGGTACTCATCTTTTTTTTTTTGGTACCAGGGATCGAACTCGGGTCCTTGTGCTTGAACAGCAGGCAGCAAAACCACTGAGCTAAATCCCTGGCCCTGATACTCATCATTTTTGATTCTCATCACACAAGCAACAAGTAACTGTACAAAAAGATCATAAAACTCTCAAACTCCCGCTATCCAGGACGAACAAGCATTATTACCACACCATATTTACATACAGACACACAAAGTTAGATGCATACATTCTTCTTCTGGATACTGGAAAATGAATGGAAGGAAAGAAGAGAGGAAAGGCGGAAGGGAGGAAGGGAGGAAGGAAAGAGAAGAAAACAGAGCATCGTAGATCATACGAATAGGGATTCTTGGTTACAAGGAGTTGAAGCCTAGAGATCAGTCCAGCAGAGCCAGCTTTGCTGAAGGGCGGTGGGTGGCTCACAGCAGCAGGCAGGCAGTTGGAGGACCCGCTTGGCAGGCAGATGGGCACAGGCAGCATCAGCCCCACTCCAGCCCAGCTCAGCCCCACGGCCAGCATAGTGGGCCCTGCTGCTGCACAGCTGGACATAAAACCCTGCAGCGTCACTGGTCCTCCTCCACTACTGTCCCTGGAAACCAGCCACTCCTGCTGCTGCTGCTGCTGCTGCTGCTGCTGCTGCTACTATTGCCACAATTAATTCTCCTCTGTCCCTCATTCTTTCATCACTAGCTCCCTATTCAAAGGTCAGGACAGACTTAGATGATTAACCAGGAACTAGACACAAGGAAGGCTGAGGGAGGAGGGATCCAGAGCTTTGCGCTTCTGTGCAAAAGAAGGGTGGATACCCCGGAAATATCTGAAAGTAGTATAAGTGCTGGGAAGCCCTCAAATCCCGTACTCTGTCTCTTAACATGAATGCACACTCAGACTTATGTAATCACACATTGGGAAAAATGCTTCTATCTTATTGCTTTAAAATTTATACCCAAGATTTGTTTAAATGAAGTATGGTTAGGAAAGACAGACATGGGAATGACTGTCAGCAAGGTAGGAGTTTAGACTCATAGATTCCTAGAACAGGAGGCAAAGGAGAGCATGCAGGGGCCACACAGAAGCACCAGGAGAATCAGGAGGCAGAAAGGACAAAGGACATGCATGGCCCAAAGTCCTTATTTGGGACCTTGATTTTTGAACCTCTAAAAGCTGGATTTCACAGGAGATGTAAGTAGCTTTGGCCATTAGTTTGGCCCATGAGAAATGGATGCCAAACAGAAAACTACAAAATCTTAGAAGACAGAACACAAGCATAATGAAGCCATTCCTTAAACAAACATCAGTGCTCATCCTAACCCCTACCGAGGTCATAGCCCTAAGCCTCACCAGTCATTCTGGAAACGTCCATTCTTACTCTGATCCTGACACAACATCATCTTGAAATTCTATTTTCTATGGGAAAAATCACAAAGTTCATCCAAAACACAATGCATACAAAGGAATGGAGTGGGTAGAAAATAAAGTAAATTAACAAAGAAATGAAAAAAATATGAGCGGGTACAGTCCTCATGGTACAAACAGGTCTTGAGTTTAGAGTGGATATTTTTAAATTTTTTTCCTCATTCATACCACAGAATTAGCACTGGTTTAGAAAAGCCAAGTGGCAACCTCCTGGGAGGGATTCATGTAACCTGAGCATCAGCGCAGTTAACAGGCCAGCAGGTGAATAATTGGGACCTCTGGGCTTGGAATTTGTCACTGCCACTGAGAAGATGAATAATGGGCAGTGGCAGCTATGGGGGCAACATGAGGAAAGGCATCTGTAATTGGAGTCGCTGGGCTGTGTTTGCAGTGACCCACCGACATTCTATAAGACCCATCATCTTCGGTAGAGATTGGTGATAACCAAACATCCCAGTCTTTGATGGTCATCCTAATTCTATGATTTCCTCAGAGATGTGGTATTGCTTTTATTTACTGTTTTAAGAGGGAGAGGGAATTGCCAAGCTTCCTCTTGGTTCTTCTTTCAGCAGACATGATGATGATGATATGATGGTGGTGGTGGTGGTGGTGGCGATGATGATATGTCACCTACAGAGAAATTTCCAGTGTCAGCCAACTTTCCATCATTATGACAAAATCCCTGAGATAAGCAGCTTGTAAGGAGGAACGAATTTTTTTGGCTCATAGTTGCAGAGGTTTCAGTCCACGGTTGGCCGATTCCATTGATTTTGGGCTTGTGGTGAATTAGTCCATCATGGTAGTAGTGCATGGCAGCTGGAGGGCAAAGAGAAGGACAGTAGGAAATCAGAATCTCCTTATATCTACCTTGGGCACACCCCTAATTATTCCTTCCACTAGGCCCTAACTTTAAGGACCCACCACTTCCTGAGTACCACAAGCTGATGGCCAAGCCTTTAACACATGGGCCTTTGGAGAAGACTTATCCAAAATGAAGCATTTCCTTATTTCAAATCTTAGCAAACAAGGTCCAAACCACTTTTCCCACACATTAGAATCAAGATGATGGGCCTTGTATACTAATGCATACCTCGAGGTCTTGGAAAAGGGAGTGTTTCACAAGTTCTTTCATATTGGGAGGAAAGCAAGCAGGTCACACACAAAATCCATTCCAACATCCCCATTCCAAGTCATCCACCACACTGTGCTAATCTGTGGTGTCACATCTTTACCTGGGATGGACTACTAACTGAGAAAACTGTTAGTACCACCCTTAGCTGTCCGAGCTTGTAGACTAACCCCAAATCTCTAAAAAAAATACCCACTTCAGTCAGCCAGACCCTGCTTCAGCTTTCTGTTCCCGGTCTGGTACCTCAAGAATTTATGTCTATATGTGCTCACCAGAATGTGGACATAATTGAGCATAATCTTGTCGATTTGGGGTGTTTTTGTCCCACTCCATGTTTTCCTTGTGACCTATTTGCTGGGACATGTGGAGATCTGAATGTGGTTCAGTCAGAGGCAGGGAGGGGTGGTAGGTGGGGCATGAGGAAGTCTGGCTTACCTGAGCATGGGGTATCTTTCAGGCAAGGAAGAGGCTCATCAGAGAGAGAGAGAGAGAGTGAGAGAGAGAGAGAAAGAGAAAACAGCTTTCATCTACAAGGGAGGCTCTATGAAATTCATCATGGGAAAATTCCCAGATCTTGAAACCTCATTACTCCACAGTTGGACTGGGGATTAAACTAATGCAATAATTGGGCAGAAAACAGGGTCAAAATTTGAGCACGGATTTCAGTCATGTGGGGAGCTGTCAATGTGTTGCCTCTCATCTCCAAATGCACCTTCAGTAGATTTCATTAAGCATTTCTCCTTCAGAGTATGCACAATGTTAAGCTTGCTCAATTGACACTACCAAAGAGACATTGCAGGAGGACAAGAAAGGGGGTTCTTGAAATTTCTGCAAGAAATTGGGACCCTCCACCTGGCTGACTAGAGATTTGCAAACAGGGTGATCCTCCATTGGAGGTAATAAAGCCCAGGGAGTTGGGAAAGTTTCTGGATTATTGCAAATTCCTGAGTGAAATAGTAAGCAAAAAGTAAGGAAGGAAGGAAAGAATATTGGAGACTTGAAGAGAAAGAAAGTGGTACAGGGGAGATGGGAGAAAGAAGCTGAGCACTTGAGAAGCTGTGATTGGAAACAGCTTCTTCAGGGGAGAGCCAGAGGTCAGGTAGAATGAGAAAGAAATAGCAAGGTGGTTCAGGAAATAGTGGATTCTACTAAAGATGAGTTTGAAGTCCATGCCAGGGATTTAGCTCAGTGGTTCTGGCACCTGCCTTGCAAGTGCAAAGTCCCGAATTCGATCCCTGGTGCCAAAAAAAAAAAAAACTCAACAAAAAACAAAAATCAAAGTTTGAAGTCCAGAAGGCATGGTGAATTCCAGAAAGTTCCAGAAGAATGAGTTTGGTTTGAGGACTGAGAAATACCTCCCCTGGTTGGTGACAGCATATTAGCCCTTGCAACTTCAAAGATTAAGTTGGAAAGAGAATCAGGAGCGGGTGTCACCACCAAAGTTGCAATGCAGAAGCAGACCTGGGAAGATGCCACCACTGCTACTAAATGCTGAGGACCATGGGCCTACACCATCCCTCCCAGCAGCTGCAGCCCCTGAAACTGCCATCCTACTCCTGTGTCCCTGTTTGATTAGCTTCCATTTAAAGTCTGGGTCTGGCGCTCCTGATTTAGTGAGCTGCCTCATAGCCCATCGCCCTGGATTCAAGGCAGGCTTGGAGCACATGGCATTGAGGGTTCCAGAGCCAAAGTGGCTCTTTCTTCTACCAAGATTCATGGGTTTTAATCTAAGGTAGGTCTGCCTTACAGGGTTCTTGTTTTCCACCACAGAAGTCCTTTTGGTTATGTAAGCAGAAAGGAGATAATTGCAGGACACTAAAAACTCACAGCATCTCATGGAGGATACAAAAATCAGGCTTGGAAACTCTCCAACCAAGAACAACACAATGACATGGATCTGGCCATGGTACACCTATCACAAGGCCACCACTGTGCCACCCCATGGGCACCTTATTGACTGACAACTAGGCTGCAGAAGTTCCATCTTGACCTTCAATGAGAAAGTAGACGCTGCTGCTCCTGCTATCACCAGAAGAAAGTTCCAGCTCCCTCAGCTGTTGCCTTATGTTGCTCATAACCAAGGCCCAAATTGCAGGCAAGTACACCCAACTAGCAGATCCCAGGTCATGCAATCAGTTATTAAGGAAGCCTGGGAAATGTAATGTTCACAGATTCTACCACGAGAAGGCAGAACTCAGAATATACAAACTATTGAAGAAGAAAGAAGCTGTTTAAAGGCTGTTGGATGGGTGAAAAAAATAACAAGAAAAATGATAAATAGCCCTACAAAATCTTTCTGGTCTCATTGCCCCAGAAGCAACTAGCCATTATTAGAATTCATAATTCCACTAAAATAAAAGCTCCTTGGTGGCCTTTATTTCTGGCCGTTGTTTTTACTGAAGAAACTGAAGGGTCTAGAACAATACCTGGCCCATAGCTGGTGCTTTATACATATTTGTTGAAGGAGTTGAAGAAATTCACTTAAACCACTAAGAAAAGATAAAGCTTCAGGTGGAATGTGAGTTTAGAAAACTGTGAGAGGTGACTATAATTTGAGCTTAATTCAGTTGCCTACAGTAGGGAGAGGTGGTGGTATAAATTCCACTGGTGAGTTTACACCCTGAAGAGTTAAACAATTTTTAAAATAGCACTGGAAAACCAAATTCTGAATGGAGGTAGGGGTGGTAGAAAATCCAAAATAAAACCCAGGGAACTAACTGTAAGTTTATTGGGAATTTAGTCATTGATACTAGGTGTTATTACTGAACTTTTACTTAGCCATGCTATGATTAGTCTTGTTTTGTGATTTTGTGTTGTCACCTAACCTATATTTCATACATATTATGATTAGCAGATATGGGGATGAGGGTTCATATTTCAAAAAAATAACCAGTTCCCATAGCTGAGCAGAGTAAGCCTTTATCTCCCTATACCTTGGGAAGCAGAAAATAGGGGAAAGGGGACTCACAGTGTGACCCATGACAAAGAGCAGAGTGCAGTGAGATATAATTGAGACCTTTAGTCTGTGCCTAAGCAGTTCAGGACTGCACTTCACAAGGTCTTACAAACTATTCCAAACCAGAGCAGTTTATTAATTAACTGCTCCCGAATAAACAAAAGGTCCATGTGATAGCATAATAGCTTCCACTTAACCAGAGATGATTCCCATCTGCAAGTGGAGTTTTATATTTCTAAGTTCAGTTCTGTGGACATTATTCCTCTTTTCTACTTTTAGAAAACTATTCATGTATTTGCTAATGGAGTTTTGGGGCAAAAGCCTCTACCCAACAGACCAGGCTTGGCCTCCTGTCCAGCAGTGAAGGAGCTTTAACCAGTCTTCCCCACTCAGGGAAGGACAGATCACCAGAGGAAAGATCTGTCTGCCAGAGGCTGAGGGAATCTGTGAGATTCATATAGGAGCAAAGGCAAAGGTTGGGAGTTGGCATAGCTGGGGGTTGCCCAGCTGGTAATTTAAGTATCCAAGCCAAGTCCTCGTCTGGTTGATGCTATCAGGACTGGTCCTGTCAGGTTCTGGGGGAGCTGTCATAACTTTTGGGGGATGATGTCGGTCCCATCCAGACAGGACAGCTCCTGCTTTGGAGGGCAGTCTAGATCCCATCATGGAGTGTCTTAGTTACTTTCTAGTCACTGGGACACAATACCCAGCAACCACAACCCTAAAGAGGAAAGGTTTATTTTGGCTCACAGTATTTTATGTAGAGATTTCAGTCTGTAGTTAGCTGGCTCCAAGGCGGGGTGGCATGACAGAGGGGTATGGCAGAGGAGAAACAGTCCATAGCATGGTAGCATGAAACAGAGATCAAGGGAGGAGACAGGGAGATGGACACTTCCAGGCCTCACCCCCAGTAACCTACCTCCTTCTAACATCACATTTAGCTGTAAACTCATCAGTGGACTAACCCAAGGACCCACCTATGAGGGCATGAGGCTTTCGGGGGACATCGAGAAATAAAGTATAACACGGGATAATTGCTTCCACTTGGGGGGTGACCTCATCATGGGATGGCCTTCAAGGCTCTGCTTTTCATGGAATCCAAGGTGGCCGCAGGTTTAGAACAATGATTGGAGACTCTAGGCATTGCATCCAGGAACTTGGAACTGGGTGTTATAGAAGCTGGCAATTGGATGTCCCTGCAAATCCTGAAAACTACTTTAGTTACACTTCTTTGAGTGTCCTCAGTCTTCAAGTGGGATGAGAATGGCCAGTTAAATGCAAAGAAATAAAGCTTGTGTTAGACACTCCTTTAAGTTATTCACATATTTACATGCAGAGCTGAGCAGGATCTGACCCAAAGTGTCAAGGTCATGCAAGCTTCATATTGCTTTAGTTACCCATGGGGCATCTGCAAGCCACGGCTCTAGGTCCCTGTTACATATTCATAAATAATGCTCTGCCAGCCAGAATTCAGATGCAGCCACCAGAAATCACTATTTCTAAAATCAGTTATTTTAAAATGAAAGGGAAGAAAAAGGATTAAACATGGGATATTGGGAGCCTACGAAATCTTTGAAAGGAATGGAGGAGTCAACTCCGGGCTGGGCACTGAAGAAACAAAATACCAATGAGGAATGGTGATACACACCTATAATCCCAGCATTTTGGGAGTGTCAGGCAGGAGCAATACAAATTTGAGCCCAGCCTAGACAACTCAGCAAGACCTTGTCTCAAAAGAAATATAAAAATGGGTTAGGAATATAGCTCAGTGCAGAGGCCCTGGGTTCAATTCCAAGTACTATCAAGAAGAAAAGAAAGGAAACACTACACCACCAGTGAACCAGAAATTGCTCCCTCTGCCCAAGACAGCTGACCCCCACTGGACTGAGTTCAAGCACACAAGGATCTAAAAGAGGGCTAAGGATTAGGAAAAAACTCCAAAGTCTTTGGTAAGCAATTGAGCCAATGGCAATGGGGAGCATCCTGGTAGGAACAGATGTTGAACATGGAAAGGGAATAAGAGTTTTCCTTTATTCATGATTAATTCTAGATGCATATTAGATACTCAATAGCAGTACTGAGGAAGTAGCTGGCTATGCAAGGCTGGAGCCTAAAGAAAGTTTGTGATTTAAATATAAAGGGTTGAGCTGCTTAGGTGTGTGGGCTGAGAGGTCCCTGGCCGTCTGGAGCCCTGCTCTGTCTGCCTCACCACGCCCACCTGCTACCAGCCCTGCTCCCTCAGCTCACCCACCAGCAACAACACCCCCTCCCCCACCTCTGGTCTCCTGCTGTGCAGCTACCTGGTTCCACACTACAGAGGCACAGGGGGGCATAAAGGCTATTGTCCTAAACTATAGTAGTGAACAACAGATAGAGGACCTCTCTCAGGCTCCCTGATGAAAACTGAAGCCCACTGGAAAAGTGAAGAGAATTTCTGCAATAAAGGCACACCAGACCACCATACCTGATAAGTTGGTGGGATCATCACCTCCTATCGGAACCTGGACTATTTTCAGAAGGGAAGCTGGAACCTGCAGTAGTTCCACCCTGCAGGAGGACAGGGAGCTCAACTTGGGACTTGCAGCCAGAAATCTGCCTGAATTTCACGGGTCTGTGACTGACTTGCTGAGACTCATTGACTTATAACTGCACACTGCTGCCCATATTGACTATTGTGACAACAGAGACATACCCTGAAGGAGGCCCCCTCATTTTTATTTTTTATTTGTTATTTTCAAAATTATTATTAGTATTTTTTTGCTCTTATTTTTAATTTTTTTCTTTTTCTATTCTTTTCAAATTTTGATTTTTCTTTTTTCTTTCTTTTCTCTGTCTCTGTCTGCCCCCCCCCACTCTCTCTCTCTGTCTCTCTCCCTTGCTGTCCCACATTGTTCTTCATCTCCCTTTGTGTTCCTGTTGTTCTGGCCTTAATTTATATTTCTTCTTTATTTTTCTTTTCTTCTCTTTTTCCTTCTCTCACCTGTGTCCTCTGGCCTCACTGCTAACCTTCCCCTATCCTTCTACTTATCTATCCCTCCCTCCCCAACTCCTTCTAACTCCCCATCCTGAAGGGTAAAGTTGGTATATTGAAGAGTTTATTCACTACAAACATATGTTGGTCCTCGATTTTGATTTAATTCACACAGATAAAGGTGATACATTAATAACTACCGCAAATTGTCATTTTCTAAGATGAACTTGATGCTATGGTGTTGCTGATTGTACCACTTGGGCTAAGGTGTTGTGATTGATCTAATCAGTTGTCTTTCCTGGTTTAATGAAAATGAGATAGCCTCAGAGTGATTAGAGACTCAAAACCTAAACACCAGCTATATAGGGAAAACACCTCTGAGAAGCAATCATTCCATAAAGGTTCTAACTATAAGTAACAAAGATACTTAGGATAAACAACTTCAAAGTATCAACCCAGAAATTAAACCAAGGACAATACCAAAAACAAACATGAGAAGACCTTTAAGTAAGGCACAAACTCAGACTTCCACCCCACAAAAGGCAAATTCTGGGAGAAACGGGGTGGAAAAGTCTGATAATCAACCATCTGGACAACCATCTGAACTGATAGCACAGGAAGTAACAAAACAGATGAATGAGGTTCTAGAAATATTCAAAGCATAAATAATCTCCCAGATAGCTACAGAGATGGTGAGCAGAGTGAAAGATATGACTGGAGGCTCTAGGACAGAAACAGATAAAAAAATAGATGAGCACGGAACAGTGCTGGAAGCCATGAATGCCCAGCATAAGAAAGAAATGGAAACCATGATCACTCAGTATAAGAAAGAAAAGGAATCCATAAAACAGATTCAAACAGATATCCAGGAGATTAAAAAACTCCATTGAAAGTATATACAGTAGATGAAGGGAATGTGAGGATAGAATATCAGATATAGAAGACAGGATTGCAGTTAATGACCATGAAAACAGAGATTTCTTTTAAAAAGTAAGGGACCACAAGAAATCAATCCAGCAGCTGCTAGATGATGCAATGAAGAATAACATAAGACTGATAGGAGTCTACGAAAAAACAGGAGAAAGTACAATTGACATTAAAAAAAAAAACTGTTCACAGAAGTACTAGTAGAAAACTTCCCAGACAGAGGTAGAGAATTGGACATACAGATAAGTGAGGCATATAGAGCTCCAACTAACCACAATCAAAAAAAATTTACACCTAGACATATAATAGTCAAGATCTCAGAAACCCAACAGAAGAACAAACTCCTACAAGCTATTAGAGAAAAGAAACAAATCACCTACAAAGGAAAGCCCATCAGAATCACAGCAGACTTCTCAGCACAAACCCTCAAGCCAAGGAGAGCCTGGAGTGAAGCATTTCAAGCCCTAAAAGAAAATAACTTCCAACCTAGACTGTTGTATCCTGCAAAATTATCTTTCAAAATTGATGAGGAA
>NW_004624758.1:22215247-22263265 GCF_000247695.1 Heterocephalus glaber
ATGGGGAAAAAATAAGAACCAAGATACATCATGTACAGGTACAAGCACCCAATGATAAATGTAAACGTATTGTATACTTAAAATGTACCAATAAAAGAATTTAACCAAAAAATAGATAAATAAATTTAAGGGGTTGCATATCATAGAAGTAATTTGCATTTCTTCCTCTAAAACTCAATTTTACCTTTGAGATTATCAACTTTTTGAGAGACCATTTTACTATACTCTCTTCTTTCAGTCTTCAAGCCTGAGTTAATCTAGCTTCTACCTCCAAACTTCCACTCGCATTGCTCCCAGACAGGCCCAGGTACCTTCCAAGACCAACATTTAAAAGCACTCTTTTTTTTTCAGTTCTTGATGCAACATTTGGCATTGTTGACTGCTTCCTGCGTCTTCCTGCGACTCTCAGGGAACACCCCTCTCTCTGTCCCAGACAGGACGGAGGATGAGGTCATGTATGAAGTGAGAGAAACATGCATCTTCGTGGCTCACTAAGAACAAAGCAACCCAAAGCAAGCCCCGCAAGCCCAAGCTCTTGATGATCCAATTGGTGATTGCAAGATCCAAAGAAGGCTTGAGGGGGGAATGGGATAAAATAAAATAAAATTTATTTAAAAGATCCAAAGAAGGCTGTAGAACTCCTGCTTTCGCTAAGGCACCTGGCAGGCCCACAACAGGCTTGTGGCTCAATGGCGAGGAGATCTTGGATTCATTCAGATCACATTCAAGAGGGAGGTTGTTGGTTGTGTCCTCAGCCCTGCACTTGGCAAGTGAGAGCCCCATGCCAAAAGCATGTTTTTAATTCCTGGAGCAGCACTACAAAGGCACCCACTTCTCAGCAACCCCTACACAAACACAGCTCAAACACTCCCAAGGGGATGAAGTTCTGGCGTTTCCAGAAACATAAATAACTCAATAGTGTGGAAATCGATGATTAAAAACAAGTCTCACCCATTCTTAGGCATTATTTCAAGTAGAACACACAAAGGATAAATAGACCGATTTATTTCTTCCAGTTCTCAAGAGACTGAAATACTCTGAGTTGGCACACAACGGCTGGAACATTCTGTTTTCTTTTAGAAACACATTTTTCTCTTGACAGAAGAGCTTGTGCGCAGATGCAGTCCGGAAAAGACCCTCCGGAAAGCCCTGCATTTGCTAGACACGCCCACTCGGGAGGGGAAACAGGGAGTGAGAAAGCTGCGGACACCTGTACAAAGGCGCGCGCGCGCACTCAAAAGGGCCTGCATGGCCTGGCCCCATTCTCTGGCCCCAGTGCCAGCAGTGTTTCAAAGTCAGCAAAGTTCGCTGCTAAGCAAAGTACAATCTGGAAGACTTGGGACTTTCGCCTGAGGATGGCAGGCCGTCCGTGCAGAGGCAGGATTGTAGGTGAGGGGTCAGCGGCGGGGAAGGGGGAAACCGCAGGAGGGCTTGCAGTGGTGTGGACTGGGATCCCAATGGACCCCGGCCAGAAGCCACTCTGAGCCGGAAGACTGGGGGAGGGGGGGCGTGGGCGGTGCAGGAGGGGGGCTAAGAAAGGGTCCTGGGCGGGGCGGGGCGGGGAGGGGCGGGGCTCGGGCGGGGCTAGCAGGGCGGGCTCCCGCCCCCAGGCCCAGGCAGCAGTGGCTCCAGGCCAGCCTTGGGCCTTCAGCTTCGGGCGCGGGTGGAGGCGGCAGCTCCGTTAGCCATGGCGCTGCGCGCGGCCGTATTCGAGCTTGATGGGGTGCTGGCTGTGCCCTCGGTGGCGGGCTCCCTCAGCCGCTCAGAGGAAGCCCTGGCCCTGCCCAGGTAAGGAGACCCGCGCTGCCAGGCAGCTCCATGCCGCAGGGGGCCGGACACCTGTCCTGGAGTTGCCCTTTCTGAATTCAGCCCTGGGTGAGGACTGAGTGGTTGAAATAATTACTGGCCCTAAAATACCAGTGTTTGTAAGTGGACCCATTGTCCTTCTAAATAGTAATTAAACCTTGCTAAAGACTAAAGACTCGGAATTGCACTTTACAGGAAAGCTTCCCAAAGGGAGTGGAATTATCTGCTGCCGCTTTATTGTCTCCCTTTGAAAGTATCTTAAAACTTTCCCAGCGATTTAGAAGAGGAGAAAGTTCTCTCCAAAAACCTGTGTTGCAAGTGTGCTTATCGCAGTAACAACCTACAGAGACAGCCTACAACCTTCTACCTGGAAATGGGAAACGAGGAAGCAGCCACTGATAACGCGATGTGCAGGATGCAATTCTGTAATATCAGAAAACATCTGCGTTACAGTACAGACAAACCTGCCAAATCAGAAAGCTGTACACCATGGTTTCAGGTATGGAAAGAAAAAAGGCTCCATAAAAAAACGTCTGGAAGAAACCTGCCTGTACCAAACTATGCTTGGCATTATTAATCCCAGGTAGATTTATGAACTTTTTATTTTCTATTAATCCCAGGTGGTATTGTAAGTGATTTTATTTTTCTACGTTTTTATATTTTCCAACATTTTTTTGATTTGCAAATATGTATTACTCCTACAATCAGAAAGAAGGGGTACATATATATTTCAAAAGTTTAAAAAAAGAGTAAGATCATGGTGGAAAGACAAGAAATAGCAAATTTTAAATTACAGGTGAAAAGAAGGAGCATTCTGAGTTCTGCCACATCTAAGGATTTTAGAATTTTTATGAAACCAAGGCCAACAGGACTTTTTAACCTTTATACTATGAAAACCCTGAAAGGCTAGGATCTGTAAGCATGCCATGCCAAAAGGGGCTCCAAGTCCCCAGCAACCCTCATGTCTGCATATGAGGACACAGAGCTTAGGAAAGAGATTAACTTGCTCCAGATCACAGAATTAACTGTAGGTAGCTCTGGAACCCACTTTTCTGCATCCCCAAACCCCCTTCTAGCTTCCTCCCTCTTCAATTTACTATGACTTTGCACTGCCTTCAGTTGCCATTCTGGGAATGATATCAATCTGTTAACAATGAGTAAATACGACATTATTGAGAAATATAAACAAGCTGGCTACAAAGTCCACAATCAGAATAATCACAGTCCAGGTAATTAGGATTTTACAGAGAACTAGATTTGGAAGTGGAATGCCACCTCTGAGCCATGCTTGCCCAATTCAGGTCATTTGATCCTAGAATTCTTACACTACCAAGGCCAGCAGAAGGTGAAGAAGGAATAAGTAACTCATTTCCAAGAGGTCCTTTCTAACAATAAGCTTATCTTACTTCATTTTGACTCATCAATTTGATCTAGAAAAAAACACAAAAAGAGAGTAAGCTATGAGGTCTGTTGGTACCTGTGAACTCATCGAAGTTAGGGTGATTGTGACTTTTATACAAGGCATAGGTGTGCAGGTGTGGGCTCCTGAAATCTATGGGTCTCCAGAGTCATACAGGAACACATCTCGGTCCTGACACTTGCGTGACTTGCTTAACCTGTTCCTAGTTTTCATCATTTGGCCTGTACCTTCCCCTGTGTTTCTCTTAGGAGTAAATTAGATAACATGTAAGGTGAATGGTCAGGTATGTTTTTGATACATTTTTTTATTTACAGAAGTTTCACGCCTATGTAAATGATGCATTGGGTGAATACCATTTATTTGATGTTGCATTTAAATGCTACTTTTGGGACCATGATTAGAACTGTTCCTAGTTGACATAAAACAGGTCACAGCAAAGCCAACTAAACTCAGGGAGTTAGAACTTTGACCTTAACAGCCTATCACGTTTATAAACTAACTATGAAAGTATTAATATGGAAGGTGAACAAGAAGGGCCTACCTTACACTGGCCATTTTGAACATCTCACCATCTGGTATGAAAACTCAGCCATGCACAAACAGCCAAAGTTCATGATGAAGAAGGTGCTGTAAGGGGTACAAGCTGTAGGGTGATTCAGTGTAGGAGGGAGTAGGTCTGATCAGGAGAATCAGGAAAGACTTAACTGCAGGTAGATGGGAAGTTGATGGGGAACAGTTGAATTGAGGGGGCACTTTTTAGTTTCAGGGGACAACATGTTCAGAGTCTTGGAATGGAAGGCATGGGATGTACACAAGAACACCCAATGTTCCAGTCTAGCTGGAGAAGAGGGGATGGAGAAGGTGCACTCCATCATAGTGCAGCCTAAAAGCCATGCTGATGAGCACTTCCATACTCTCATAACCAGTGGGAAACCTTGAGGGTTGGTTCTGTTTTTTATTGTTGTTGTTGTTGTTTGGTACTGGGATCAAACTCGGGGCCTTGCACTTTCGAGGCAGGTGACAGAACCACGGAGCTAAATCCCCGGCCCCAACCTTGAGGGTTTTTGCTGGGGACTAGGCTATGTGACTCAGATCTCACAGTCTCGAGGTTGGTGTTATCTTTCTGCCTCAGGAACAGGGCAGTATGCAGAAGGCTGCATGCCCCTTGGCTATATAACCTGGCACTCCCGAGGCAAGGCAGCATCTGCTGAGGACAGTTGTCCATATACAGGCATTTGGGTGTAGAGAAAATCTGGTTTCTCATTAACTTACTTTTTATCCCCCCATTCTCTATAGTTGCTTTTCTGTGAAGTGCATGGTACCCCTCCTCCTGCACTTCTCACTAGCTAATAAGAGTGAAGCAACTGTGGAGTTTTAGTCTAGTCTATCTACTAGAGACAGCCCCTCCAAGCCCCCCTCTTTATAGCTTTATCCTCCCTTTCATATATTGAAAATTGTCTCTGTCTCCATTATTCCTCATTGTTCTCTAAGAAGGTAGCTGAGGGTCTCATTAGCCCTCAGTAGGTTTTTGACATGGGGTGGTGGGGAAGTAAAATAATTGAAGCTCTAAATCATGACCGCTGATCACTGGGTTAGGGGGTCCAGTAAATTGGTGTGAAGCAAGGAGGCCGAGGGTTACAATAACATGAAGGGCTTGGGAGCTCAGAGGTGGACCAGCACACAGTGATAGAAAGCCCGTGGGACTAGAACTGAGGAGAGCAAGACCTTGAGCTTCAGAATTCAAGGGTCCTTGGCCTGGGAGATGAAGGACTGAGGCTGTGGGCCCAGCTGAGGTCAAGGGGAGCCTGTGACCCTTGTACTGAGGTTGTGAGGCAAGGGATGTGAGGAATCTTTTTGAGGACATGGAAATGTTCTAAAATGTGGTGAAGTTTGCACAACTCTCAGTTGACTACAGAGCACTGGTTTATACACTGAAAATGTGAATTTGGTACGAACGTAGTGAAGCTATTTGGCAATTTTGACGCACCCACATGGCAGAGCCATTGGTGAAACTAGGAAGTTCAGCAAGGTCACAAATATGAGGTGTCTGTCTTTTTAGATTTTTCCCAGATTTCATCCTTGTTATTATCTGAGGAGGTTTAGTCTGATAAAGGTACTGATTGCTATCAAAAACAAAACTCCCAGGTTGGAGGTATTTTTTTTCTTACTCAGGAATGGCACGTAATAATTTATAAGAGCCAAAGTGTACTCATTTATTAGGGCTGGTGTAACCAGTAAGTCTGGTTGGCTTTAATAAGAAAACAGTTCTAGAGGTTAAAACTCCAAGATCAAAGTGTCACGGCTGGTTTTTTCTAAGGTCTTTTTCTTCGGTTGTAGATGGCCTTCTTCTCCTTGTGTCCTCACCTGGTCTTCCTGTGTAGACTTCTTCCTCTTATAGGGACATGAGGCAGATAGGGTTAAGGCCCACCCTAGTAACTTCATTTAACTTCATGATCTCTTTGAAAAACACTGTCTCCTAATACAGCAGAGAAACATTTGAGATATTAAGGGTTAGAACTTCAATGTAGGATTTAGGGAGAGGTTTATTTCAACTCTTAACAGGAAACTTTAAAAAATTTAGAAGATGAAATTAAGATAAAATAGTAACTATATATGCATAATTGAAACCAGAGAAAAATTTTTGATTCCTTTTGAAGAATATGAACTAGAGATGACTCCATGCAAACAAAGATGCCGACTCGACCTTTGTTGTGTGTCCTGGTCCCCAGCAGCTCACCTTTCTGCCGACAGTCGTCTGAATGTAAATCATGCCTGTCCCGGACTGCTGCCGTGTCAGTCACCAGAACATCTGTGACATGGTTGTTTCCCATGTGTTTCAGGGGCTTTCTGAATGACGCTTTCCTGAAGGAAGGCACGAATGGTCCCAGCGGCCGGCTCATGAGAGGAGAGATCACATTTTCCCAGGTGAGAGGAGCTCACGGGGACATTCGATGCAGCTTTGTATCCCTCACCCTTCACCCAAGTGCCCTTTGTATCCTGAAACTCACAAGACCAACCGGAAGGACAAGAGACAACTGAAGGAGCACTTAGGACTGATTTTCCGTCTCTCTGGGCCAACCAGAGGGACGTTTCCAAGCCCTTCACAAACTGGGCCAGGGAACCCTGCAGCCAAAAATCTATTTTAGGACAGAGCCACTGGGACTGTGAACTCAATAAGCATAAATGACTGTTCATCGCGGTTGTCACCTTCACTGGATTAAGAGATGCCTAGCAGTTTAGGAAAACGTACTTCTGAGGAAGCCTGCGTGGGTCACGGAGGTGCAGGTGTGAACTTGAGTGTTATATTCAGTCCCTGTTCCCTTCTGCCTCTCTGGTGCTGTTCCCCTGTCTACTCTCTGGCTGGCGTGAATTAAGCAGCTCTGCTGTCCTACGCCTCCACCATGCTGTTCCCAACTTGGAACGTGCCCATCATAGACTAAAACTCCTGAAGCTGGGAAGCAAATACACCTCTCCTCCATTAAGATGTGGTTGTCGAGTATTTTGTCCCAGTAGTGAGATATAATGGATGGACTTTGGAGTCAGCGATCAGGGTATGAATCACAGGTCCCACTTACAGACCGTGAGACCGCAGCAAGTTACTTACTTTCCAGTCTCAGTTTTGCCTTCTGTGAGATAGAGGGCAGCACTGCTCATTTCACAGGGTGCTGAAACGTGGGAATGCCGAACACAGTGCCTAGTACAGAGTAAGTAGTCAACACATAAATAATAGTAGTTTTTCTTGTTAGTGTAACTTTACGAATTTCCAACAAAGTAAACAGAATCTAACACCCCTTGAATTCTCTCTCAGTGCCTAAGTAAATAAGATATTGAGAATCTGCTTATAAGCACACAGCTTAAAGATGCTATACTTTGAAAAACTGTTATGAATCCCATCACTCTGACAGAACTTGGGAACCACTGTGATAGAAAGCAAAATCTTATCTTCTCTGTGTAGGTGAATGTAGTGCCAGTGTGGGGAGCACAACATGCAAACTGCGATGATGTTACTGGGAGGAAACACCTTGCCGTTTCAATCATTTGCAAAAATCTGATAATATTTAGGAGTGGAGGGGAGAGAGAAATGCTATCTGTTTTCAATGAGCACAGTGATCTCAGGGTGAATTTTTAGTAGTCAGTGTGAAAACCCTGCATCCCATTCAGAGTCTTTAGTGGCTTCTGCTACTCTGAGTGGAGCTTCCACAAAGTGCACATGGCTGGAGAAAGACATCTGAGAAACTGAATTCTGCTGTGATAAGGATTCCTCGAGCTTGAATTGTCCTGAAAAGCCGTACCCTAGAAACACTGTGCATCTGGGAAAACAAAAGAGCACACACAGTGTCCAGTGGGATGAATTCCCCCACTCGGACTGTGCTTATGTCATCAGTGCCCGGATCAAGAGATGCAGCATCCCTGGCACCACGGCCCTCGCTTGTGTGCCCCGCAGACACCACTGGTCCAAGGTCCCTGCCTCCTGGCTTCTAAGCCAGCACCAGTCTTGCCTGTTTTGTGGAGTTGCACAGAGCAGGTTTCTGTGTCTGACAGCATGTGTTCAACATCACACATGTGAGATTCATAAAGCGACAGCAAGCAGCTGTAGGCAGTCTTACTCTCACTGCTACAAGGTATTCCACTGAGTGAATATATCTCAGGCCACTTACCCATTCTGTTATTAGTGGGTCTCTGGTAAGCATTCAGTCTGGGAGTCTTACATAGCCTACTGCTGTGATAATGTGTATAACTCACAAATCATTCTGCTGCTAGTGAGTATGTTAGTTTGCGCAGGCTATGTCTGCTGCTTTAACAAATATACCGTAGACTGGGTGACTTTTACACAAATATTTATTTTTCTGAGTTCTGCAGGCTGGAAAATCCAAGATCCACATAGGGTTCATGTCTAGGCAGGATGGACTCTCTTCCTAGTTTCCAACTGGCCATCTTCTTGTATCCTCACATGGTGGAAAGCAAAGAGGAAAAAGTGAGCTTCCTTGTGACTTTTTATAAGGGCTCTGCTTCCACTCACGGGGGCTCTGTGTTCCTGATTAAATCACCTCCCCAAGTCCCACCTCCAAATACCATCACATCATGGGTGAAAACTTCAGCATATCAATTTTCAGAGTGACACAAACATTTAATCTACAGCACATGGCCATGACAAAATACCACAGACTGAGTCGCTTAAACAGCAGAAATCTCTTATAGTTCTGCAGGCTGGAAGTTCCACCCACAGTATTAGCAGGGTTGCTTTCTGTGGAAGTCTCCTTTACTTGCAGATGGCTGCCTTCTGGTGGCATCCACACTCGGCTTTCTCTTTGTGTGTGTGTGTATCAGTCAGCTTCGTATTACTAGAGTGAAACACCTGTTGCATTAACTTATACAGAGAAGAAATAACTCACAGATCTGGAGATTCTAGTCCAGGTTTAGGCATTGGCAAGGGCATGAACCACGGCAGGATGCACAATGCAGAAAATCCCTTGTGTCAGGAAGCAGGAGGCAGAAGAGAGAGAGCAGGAGATTGGGTCCCTCAGTCCCCTAGGGTATGCCCCTGTGACGTAAGGACCTGCGGATTGGCTCTGCCTCCTAGCAGCCCCACCACCTCCCAGTAGCACCACCCTGAGGACCACGCCTTTAGCACACGGACCTCAGGGGACAGGACCCACACGCAAACCACAGCAGTGTGTCTACATCCCAGGCTCCTCTTCTTATGAGGACATCAGTCAGGCTGGATTAGAACCCAGCCCAGGGACCTCATTGTGCCAGAATTACCTCTTTAGAGGCCTTTTCTCCAAACACACTCATATCTTGAGGTACATTTGGTTAGCATGTCAAACGTGAGTTTTGAAGGGACAGAATTCAAGCCCATAAGCTTGGGCAGTTTCCATTTGTGGGAAGTTTCCATTTAGGGGCTTGCTAGTATCTAAATGTTCATGCCCTCCCAATTCATACATTGAAATCCTCGCACTGAGGTGGTGGCCTTAGGATAAGAAGCTTTCAGGAAGCGTGGAGCCCTCGTGAAGGGCCCTAGAAAAGAGGCCCCATAGAGCCAGCTGGCCCCTTCCACCATGTGGGGAAAGAGAGAAGCCACCAGCTACGAAGCAGGAAACTGGCCCTAAGCAGGCACAAAATGTGCCAGCCCCCTGACCTTGGATTTCTCAGACTTCAGATCTGTGGGGAATATATTTCTGTTGTTTAAGAGCTACACATCCTGTTATTTTGTTATAGCAGCCCAAACATCGAAACAGGGCTGGTAGGAATAGTGCTGCGATGACAGTGCGGAGGTGTCCCACGATCCATCCACACTGCGAGGAAAGAGTAGGTGGGCGGTTTCCAGTGTGGGTCTGTTAAGAAAAGTTCAGCTAAGGACATTTCTGTCCATGTCTTCTGGGGAGCCCATGTGGACACTCCCTGTGGGTGTGTCCCCAGGAGTGGCTCTGCTTGGTCATCTGTGGATTTAATGGACACTGTCACAGCTCTCCTAATGGCTGAGCCCACTGACGAGCCCCTTGATTCACCCTCACAGTGGGTGCCACTCATGGAAGAAAACTGCAGGAAGCGCTCGGAAGCCTCTGGAATCCGCCTCCCTGAGGATTTCTCTATACACCAAATCTTCGGCAAGGTGACTTCAGCAAGGAGCATCAACGGCCCCATGCTTCAGGCAGCGCTGGCTCTCAGGAAGAAGGGTAAGGATCACGTGGCCTGGCTGCAAGGGCAAGGCCCAAATACAGCTACATGTGTCATGAAATATTTGGCCTTCTGGGCAGTGATGGAAATCCACCCTTAAAACCCTACCCCAAGGCAAGTTTTATCAAATGCCCTATTAGAATACTATTAGAATACTATTAGAATACTTGAAAGGTGACAGAATTTGATCAAATAAAGCCATTTAAACCAGAGACTGCTTTATGAGCATTTCTCCATCTCTCTAGTGGTGCTAGGAATGCCATGAATGTCCTCAAATTTTGTCACACATTTAAAAACAAGGCCTGTTAAGCAACTATGGTTCTCTGGCCCTCTGGGCCTCAGAGTGACTGAGGGATGAGCTGGCTGGCACAAGCTTAGATGGCCTAAGACATGCGATCACATTTGTCCAGTGACATTTATTAGTGTCAGTGCCTGGTACTTCTCCAGAGGCACATTTGAAGTTGCCTCGCTCTCCTATCAGCAGTTACGAGGTTGAGGCTACACCACCTGTCTTAGTCTGTTGTGTGCTGCTCTAACTGAATTCCCGAGACTAAGTCCTATGTAAAAAATAGAGCTTACTTCTTGTAGTTCTGGCTGGAAGGCTAAGGTCGGGGCCACACCTGATAGGTCTTTCATGTTACATCTTACCACGGCCACAAGCAGAAGGCCAAGAGAGCATGTGCACATTCCACAGACCAAGATAACTAAGCGACAGCCCTCAAGCCATTTTATATCAGCATTAATCCCCACACAAGAGCAGAGCCTCCCAGCACAATTGCAGGGGGGACTATATTTCTACCGAATGCCTTTAGGGGACCCATTCAAGCCATAGCACTGCCTCAAGTCCATGTTCCCCCTTTCGTCTTCTGTGGAATGGGCCTCCACATTAACTCATCTGTGTCTTGCTTCCAACCCCACCTGGCTGTCACCCTGGCTGTTTGGCCAGGTGGAGCCAGGAGCTAGAGCTGCCTCTGTTTATGCTTGTCTGGTTTTGGAATGCGAATGCAGTTCCAGATGGTCAAAGCAGGAAACACAGCCGGGCAGGGTTTGCAGCAGGACAGACTACAAGGAGCAGCAGTCCTTTACCATATGGCTCTGGCAGCTTGTACCTTGTTTGAGCTTTGGTTTGCTCATCTATAAATACGGGATTCAGATCTTTCAAGCTCACCCAAGAAGTGCTGAGAGCCAGATGGGCTGAGGAATGTTAAACCACTTTGATCCAATGAGCTGACAGGTGTCAGAGTGCTGATGTACAGGGGCTTAGGACTGTCCCCACCTGGCCTTCTGAGAGCCCTTACCATACTAGCCCACCCTTGGGTCTGTGCCTCTCGGTAAAGACCGTTCTTCTCCAGCTCATCTATTGAAAGCTGGGTCTATGAAGGTAGATGTAAGTGAGCAGGTCCTTGCTTGGCCCCATTATCAGTGCCCCATGTGGGCCATCTGAGGCAGCTTAGGGCATCTTCACTGGTTTGTTCACTGGTAACATTTTGAACAGGATTTAAAACCTGCATCCTCACCAACAACTGGCTGGATGACAGAGCCGAGAGAGGAGATCTGGCCCAGATGATGTGTGAGCTGAGCCCACACTTCGACCTACTGGTAGAGTCATGCCAGGTTGGGATGGTCAAGCCTGAGCTTCAGATCTACAAGCTTGTCCTGGACACCCTGAAGGCCAGTCCCAGTGAGGTACGTGGATGCTTCCTCTCGGGACAAAAATGTCCCTGAGAGACTGCAACCAGACAAACACTGAGGAGTTTATGTTTGGGATCTGGCAGGACAGTTCTCCATATATTTCTCCCAGGCTAGGGCTTCTCCTAAAGGATTTTTTTTTACCCATTCTTCAGTCTACAAAGTTCTACCAGAAGTGTGCATTTGGCCTTTGTGTGTCTTTTATAGGATTTTGGTCAAAGCAAGTATCATCAAAAGCTATTAGACTAGCTGCCTCAGTTTACTAATGAAGAAACAGAGATCCTGAGAGACTTTGTTGGAGGCCACAAGGCTAGTTCGGGTCACTCAGCCAAGGGGCAAGCAGGGCTGGGTTCCCGTAAGCGCTAATGTTCAAATGGTGATTGGACCACAATAAAGTTCTTTCCTTCACATTCTGCCCAAGAGATCATCAGAACACACCCTGAGCCCTGTCCCTGGTCCCTTGTGTACACATACACCAGTCTTCCCTTTCATGGTTTTGGGTGGATGAGATGCTTAGTATTTGGCCCTTGTCCTAGATTATAAATAAATGCATTCATACTTTCTTCTATAACTTTTAAGGTCTTTTTTTAAAATTTAAATCTTTGATCCATTCAGAATTTATTTTGGGATAAAATGTGAAGGAAGTTTCTATTTTTTCCCCCAGTTAACCTTTCTCCCTGGCTCCTTTATTAGAAACTAAATTCTCCTTTGTATTTGAGCCTATTTTTAGACTCTCTTCTACTTCATAGGTATTTCTATTTCTTTTCTAGTACCAAACTCTTTTACTTTTTGTAGCTTCCTAATTTGTTTATTATCTGCCCTCATTAGGGGTTTTTCACAAACATCTTTGAACCTTTGTAGCTGTTGTTTTTCCCAGATGAATTTTAAGATCAGCTCATATTTTCCCCAGTTTTCTTGCAAAATTGGCTGCAACCAGTGGATGTATGTGGGGACTTGTGTAGGTCTACGTGTGTGCATATGTAATTAAATGTTTTTAATCCCAAGAGTAAGTGGAAACACATAGTAGAAGGATTCTTCATTTCCACATCATAAAATATCCCCATCCGCATCTCATATGTTTCTTCCTGCCGTGCTCCCTGCAACGTGAGTGTTTGCTGGTTGATATCCCTGCTGTTTTGCACTCAGGTTGTTTTCCTAGATGATTTCGGGTCTAATCTGAAGCCAGCCCGTGACTTGGGAATGGTCACCATCCTCGCCCGAGACACCGACACAGCCCTGAGGGAACTGGAGAAAGTGACAGGGATGCAGGTAACGCTGTGTCTGGGCAGAGCCGGGCGTGCTGTGCTCCCTCTGTTAATACGGAGGGAGAAAGCGCTGAGCAGGAGGCTGGAGTCCTGGTGCTCCTAGCATGGTTGTGAGCCCAGGTGCCCTGCAGGGAGTCCCTCGCCCAGGTGCGGGAGCGAGGTACCCTGAAGATCACCCTGACCCTTCCTCTGCCATCAGGGACCCAGACAGGACGGGCGGAGTCAGAGCCTCCCACACCTTGCTCTTTAAATAATTCTTTTTCTTCCTCCCCTTCTTCCTCTTCCTCCTCCTCTTTCTCCTCTTTCCTTCTCCTTCTCCTTCCCTGCTCCTTTTTGTTCTGAGATAGGGTCTGTGTTGCCCAGGCTGGTCCCAACCTGCTGGACTCAAGGGATTGTCCTGCCTCAGCCTCCTGAATAGCTGGAACCAAAGGCATGCTCCACTGCATGAAAACTCTTCCTGTGAGGAGCACGGTCCTTAGCTGCTGCCCAGGACATGCCACCCATTCAGCCCCACCTGGCTCACGCTGCCCACCTGACAGTCATAGGTCGGCTCTTAAGTAGCAACTGCCCCTCTCCCAGGAGGACAGGACTGCTGCATAGCCTCCCTGGGCAGCCTGGGGACCAGCCAGCACCTCAGGTCTGAGGCGCCTATGTTCTTCTAGCTTGCCCTGAGGTCTGTGGTCACACAGAGCCCACATGGGTAGACTTTCCCGGCTCTGAATTAGTGTAGACCCGGCTCCTCAGTGTGAGGGGAGAGGAGGCCGGGTCCTGGGGGCTCTGGTCTCCGAAACTCCTGTGCTGAGGCCCTGCCCCCCAGGACCTCAGAATGTGCCTGTACTTTGAGATGGGGTCTTCAAAGAGGAGATTAAGGCAGAATGAGGTCAGAGGCTGGGCTCCCGTCCAACCGACTTGTGTCCATGTAAGAGGAGGAGGTGGCGTTCAGACAGGCACAGAGGGCAGTCCGCGTGAGAAAGGGGAGAAGGTGGCCATCTACAGGCCAAGGAGAGGCCTCGGGAGAAAGTAGCCCTGCCCACACCTCCAGAACTGTCAGGAAAGAGATGTCAAAGCTGCCCAGTCTGTGGTGCTTTGTTTCAGCGCCTGAGGAACAGCTGTGGAGAGAACTCTACTTAAGTTGGAATCTTGGAGGTTTAGAGCAAGCACTGTTCCTTTCTTGCTTGTATAAAGCTCAGCTCGAGGTGCCCAGGGTTTCCTTCACCCTGTGAGTCAGGAATTAAGATTGATGCAGGATCCACTGTCTTCTGTTTGGGGCTTCTGAGGTCGACCAGACACCTGGCTGGAAGATGTGGAACAAGAGAATGTAGAGAATCATGTAGGAGTTTTTAAAACCAGACTGGGAGGTGGTCTGCATGTCATTGGCAGAACCTAGTCACAAGAAGGGGGCCAGGAAATGGAGTCCAGCTTTACCTGGAAGGGAGGTGGGTCAGTTACCAGAAGCACTCGGGAAGGGGTGGCAAAGGCGACCTTGGAGGTCTTTCACAGGAGCCCTAAACTCTCTCTGGGAATGGCTCCTGGGAGGAAGGTCCACTGTTTCTCTGTCTCTCCTTTGTACTTCCAGCTTCTCCAAACTGCACGCCCACTGCCAATGCCTTGCAGCCCAAGTGATGTGAGCCATGGGTTCGTGACCATAAAGGTGAGTCACAAAGGGTAACCCACAGAGGTGTTTGTGAACACTCAGCATTTTCAAGGAAATAGTACTTCCTGTAAGTCTCATTCCTCAGAAGTTGGTACTAGATGTGGACCCTGGCTCGGATGCCCTAAAGCAGTCAGCTGCTTAGTCAAACCCCATGGAGCAGTGGCCATGGGGCCCTGGGAAGCCAGGTACAGAGGTCTCTGCACATCTAGCCTGTGTTCTGGGTAGTAGAAAATTTTTCATTCAGCAGGTATTTATGGAACACATTTTTTGTGCCAGGCATGGGCTGGTACTGAGAGGCAGTGGTGAACAGGGAACCCACAAGGAGGATTAAGGGCAAAGGAAGCCAGGGCTGTGGAAGCCAGGGCTGTGGGAAGACCTATGCCATGGGAACAGGGCTGCAGAAGCCTAGCCTGGCCAGCAGATCTGTGGAGACACAGACTCCGAGCTTCGGGACGTCTTCATGGATTCACTTTGGGGTCTTTCTCCCTTTGTCTTTGGCTCCACTTAAGTGGGTAGGAAGAGGTCTAAGACTGTGGGTAAGGTAGCAGCCCTGACTGTGTCTGCCTCGCTGCAGGTGCCCTGGCAGGACCGAGTGTAGCAAAGCCTGAAAAAAGTCATATTTCAGAAACAAACAGCTTTTGACAACATAACCATGGAATTCTGCACATTACCATGAATATTATGGTCTGTACACAATCAGCCCCTGGCAAAACAGCACCTGAGACCCCAACGATAAGGAGGTGCATTAGAGAGAGAGGTCACAGTGTTTCTTTCTGCTGGTTCCCAGCCCCATTCTCTGAATGTCACAGTGAAAGCCACTTGTGATGGTGGCACAGATTGGCCAGTGTCTCTGCCCCACCGGCTTCATCTACATTGAGGTCTTTCACTGAGAAAGCTGGGCCACGTGAGCTGTGGTGACCCAGTGACAGGGCCCTGGCGAGGCCTGCAGAAGGGATACCTGATCCACCTGGCCCAGGGGAGACATGGTGGTCACCGCCTCTTCCCTCTCTCTCCTGACAGCCTGGGGTCCGTCTGCACTTCGTGGAGCTGGGCTCCGGCCCTGCTGTGTGCCTCTGCCATGGCTTTCCTGAGAGCTGGTTCTCTTGGAGGTACCAGGTAAGGGAAACTGAGGAAGGTCAGGCCACCCCAGTTCGAGAGGGGAGGGGAGGGGAGGAAGGCAGATTCCTCAAGCCCCTCTTCACCAGCTACTGGGAAAGCATTGCAGTGAATATAGAAACCTGCCAGGGCTTTGGCAGCAGAGGTGCTTTCTTAAGTACCTGTGGCACTGATGCAGGGCGCAAACCCCACCACTGTCATAGCAGCCCAAACAGGTGGGCCCCTTCCAGCACCAGGGTGAGGAGCCCAGGTGGTGCCATGTGATACCTGGGGTGGAGCTATTTGCAGGAGGAGGGGACAGGGAAGAGCAAGCGTGCAGTGTCAGCTTTGGACTGTGAGGCCATGCTGCAGCGGGCCTAAACTGTTTGCTTTCCAGATCCCTGCTCTGGCCCAGGCAGGCTACCGGGTCCTAGCAATGGATATGAAAGGCTATGGCGACTCGTCCTCCCCTCCCGGTGGGTTGGTTTACAGCAGCCGTCCTGTGTGGTTGAGTATCTGCCTGTCCTGCTCTCCACCCCACTGAGTGGTCCCGTCCTGGGGCAGGGCAGGCTGTCCTGCAGGGCATCTGACTCATCCCCCTCCTTTCCTGCAGTGTCTGGTGTTTCCGTACTTTGGGCCCCAGATGTTCCCAAAAGAAACTCAAAACCCATTCCCAAGGGAGCGTCCTGCTGGTCCTCAGCATTGTAGGATGCAGGAAGTACCATAGTTCTCCTGAAATTTTCTCACCTTGCAAAACTGAAAGCTGAACTCATTAAATAACAACTCAGTGCTTCCTCCTCCGGCACCTGGAAGCCCCCATTCTGCTTTCTTTCTGTGGGTTTGAATCTTCCAGTTGCCTCATAGAGGAGCAATCGTGCAGTAGTTTTCCTTTGTGCCTGGCTTATTTCATGTAGTATCCCGTGCTCCAGGGTCATCCACGATGTGATGTAGTGTATTGCTGGGCTTCCTTCTTGTTTAAGGTAAATGCTATTTCACTGCAAGCTCTCCATTCATTCACCACAGAACACTTGGGTTGCTTCCACCTTTTGGATACTTTGCATAGTGCTGCTGTGAACATAGGTGCGCAAATACCTGTTTGCCTGCTGCTTTCTGCATTTTAGGATACATGTCCAGAAGTAGAATGGCTGGATTCTGCAGTAATTTGGAGAATAGGTTCTTAAAGCAGTGTCTACGGATTGCAGTGGGAATCTATCCAGGGCTGGACATTAGACAGCCTGTGAGCCCCTAAGACCACAGGCAGGCTTGTGAGCATTTTCCTGGGGGTAGAGTCCTTTTTTTTTTTTTTTTTTTTTAATCAGTTTAGAGGTATCCTCAGCCCAACGCTTAAAATCCTCAGCAAGGAGGTAGACTGAAGCGGCCAGGTATGAGCATGGTTCCTAGTCCCTCTGAGAGTCAGTGAGCCACGCCCACTGCCACCTCTGTGCTGAGCTGCTGTGCATGATCACACCTGGCACATGTGGCTGTGATGCTTGCAGCCAGCTGACATGGCGTGAGGTTGCTCTGATGACCACCCACTTGGCCTCTGGGCATTTTGGGAGGGGTGTCATTCCCTCAGGCTGGTGGTGTTGGCAATGCCTACCCGGCCTTTTCAGTGACTCAGAATTTTAGACGAATGGACAGCCTCCAGCTCAGCCAGCTGGGAAAGTTAGCTAAGGGCTTCCATTTCCTAATCTACCTATTACAATATTTTATTTTTATTCACATATATTTCTGTCTTCTGTGAATCTCACAGGCATAGCTTGTGATTGTAATTCAGCATGGACACTAGCACATTATAAAAAGGGACTAATACACTAGTAATATGTTAGTATCCCTCAAACTGGAACTGTCCTGGACAAACTGAGACTAGTGGCCTCACCCTAATTCATTCATATTCATATTTCTCTCTCTCTCCCTTCCCTCCTCTTTTTCCCTCTCCCCCTCTAGCCTTCTTTCCCCATCTCTCCCTCCTTTCCTGACTTTCTTCTTCTCTTTTGGAAAACCATAATTTGAATGTTATCTATTGTTGAAAGATTATATCTGAGTTCTAAAGCCAAGCATCATGATTTGGAATACATAACACATACATCTCAGAGAACTTATGTGTAAATTTCATATCATTTGACACTAGAGTTTAGGTTGGTTTAAAATACTTTTCTCTTAAAATTTTGAACCCCCTGTCCCACCTACTGTGTCTGTGAAGAAGTTGCTGGACCTTCTGATCTATGAGGCATCCTGTCTGACTGCTGGTGTTTTTCCCTTAGTTTTGACACATTTAGGATATTTTATTTGTTATGTTCTGAAGTTGTATGATATTGTACATTAACACAGGTATTTTTCCATTCATTTCATAAATATAAATATCTCTTAGTTCTTAGAACTTTCGTTAAATTAATTCCTTGAACCATTTCTTCTATTTTTCTCTATTTTTCATTCTTTCCTTTCTTCTCTAGAATTGCTATTATTGATAAAATCTCCATACTCCCCAAAGCAATGTACATATGCAATTCAAACTTTATCAAAATTCCAATGGCATTTTTCACATAAGTAGAAATAAAAATTCTGCAGTTCCTATGGAATTGTGAGACAACACAAATCCAAATTATCTTGAGAAAGAAGAGCAAAATTTGAGGCACTTGAAGTCATACTTCCTGATTTCAAATTACCTTGTCAATCTGCAGTAATTAAGCACCCTGATACAGATGTTGGGACAGACGGATGAACCAATGGAACAGAATAGAGAACTCAGAAGTAAATCCACACAGATGCTGTCAGCCAGTCATTCACACGGTGCCAGAAACATGTGGTAGAAAAAGGACAGTCTCTACAAATCCTAGTAAGAAATCTGCAACAGAATGAAATCAGACCCCTATCTTGCATCCTACACAAAAGTCAATTCAAAATGAATGGAAGCCTTAAACACAATCAAATAACAAATTGTGTGTGTTTGTTCTTGCAAGTGGATTTTTTTAGTTGTTGCTATATTTTAACTCATGGGAATAAAATATATTGTTTATTTTTAATTGCAGAAATAGAAGAATATGCCATGGAAGTGCTATGTAAAGTAAGAAAGATCTTGGGTAACTTCCATAACATCTTTTCTATCCTGGGTTTTCACTGATACAAGGCAAAAAGCTTTGGGCCTTCCTTTAAACTTGAAGAAAGCATGTTCAGCATTTGGGAATGAAATCTTGTGGCAAGTTGAGATGATGCTTATAAATGATGGCCAACATGTATGGGATGGGAGTGTACTGGATCATGTGTTGCTGATGGCAGACTCGGGAGGGAAGGAATGGAAGGTTAAGTGCTCCCTTCCTGTGGGAGGAGGGGACTGTGATGTGTCCAGGTATAAATGCACTCTTCTTAGCTGGCTACAGAGCTCCCTTCAGAGTTTTCCAGTAGATAGTTCTGTGGACAGGGCCAGAGAAAATCTGTAGATCCAGGTGCTTCTTTCTGGAAAACATTTCTCTAGTACCAGGGATCTTCCAACAAATAAGCTGTTGAAGAAGAAGAAAAAGGAGGAGGAGGAGGAGGAGGAGGAGGAGGAGGAGGAGGAGGAGGAGGAGGAGGAGGAGAGAGGTTTCTTGTTGGAGGTGAAATTTTGGATCGCTACAGAAGCAGTATGAGATTCTGACTGCCCTGGAACTATCAACATTTATTCCATGTTGCCAGCTGGAATTTGCTGAAATGCAAAATGCCACACTTTGAGTTTCTTCTGCAGCAGGAAGGAAGAAAGTGCCGCAGAGATGAGGGCCAGGCAAACAGCAACAAGTTCTTGGTCAGGTTTGACAGCCAATTTGAGAGCCCAAAGGCAAAAGTATGAAATAGAAAATAGAAAGAAAGGGGAGTGAGGAAGAAAACTTTATTCGACAGGGAGTGGTTTTAGACAAGAACATCAGCAGTGTCCCTAAAAGAAGAATGTAAAGATGCCCTGTATTGATTTCATGTCTCACAGCCCAGCTGCCTCTTTTGTGAAAGGGGAACTCAGGTTGCTCTGATTGCTGTTGCTGGACCACAGTTCTGCCTTCTTCCTCCTCCAGACCCAATGCCTTGACTCACCTCGTAGAGTCAGTGGGTCTGGATCCTGATAGAGAAGCTTGTGTGTGCAGCCAGCTTTGCAAGGCACCTTAAGAATTTCTAGGAAATTCTTCAGCTAAATACTTCATTAGTGGCTGTCTTAGTCCTCAGGGCTGTCAAAACAGAGTGCCACAGACTGAGCTCCTTAAACAACAGAAATATATGTCATCAGAGTTCAGAAAGCGGAAGTTGAAGCCTGAAGTATCAGCAGGGTTGATTTCTCCTGAGGCTGTTTTTGTGGCTTGTAGATAGCCATGCTCTCCCTGTGTCCTCATGTGGTCTGTCTTTTGTGTGTGTCTGTGTCCTAATCTCTCTCATAAGAACACCAGTCACACTGGATTAGTGCCCACCCTAAAAACTTCATTTTTAAAGACTCTGTTTCCAAGTTCAGTCACAGTCAGAGGTATCAGGAGTTAAAGCTTCAGTATAGGGATGGAGGAAGCTCATAATCAGCCCCCAAACAAATGAACACAGTAATTCTGATGTGGAACTGGCTGAGGTGACTGGACATAACTTCTGATTCTGTTTGTGTTTTCTTTCTTAGGAGATGGTGACCTTCCTGGATAAGTTGGTAAGTCACTGCGTGGACTTGCTGTCTTTGGAGCATTCTGTTTGAGGCTGGGTAATTCTAGAGAAGGTGGGTGACTTTGAGGTGTCCCCTGTTGGACCCCAGTCCTGGGGAGAGATAACCAGGGCAGAGGACGGCATAGCTTTGGGCAGCAGGGAGGAGGAGGGGGTCAAAGACAAAGGTGAAGACAAAGGTGATGTGGGGTCAGTTTGTTTGTCCAGGAAGTAGGGCAATACCATAGCTGGCTTCAAGTCAGGGAGGAGATCCTCGAGCACAGGGGAAGAAGTTGGAAAATGTCCTGTTGGCTACTATGTCACAACTTCATCTCTTCTGACACATCTAGAATCGAATGCCTTCCTTTAACATCACTGTCAGTGTCAATCTCAGTGATAATGAAAACCAGTCACCAAGGTGACTGGCGTAGCCCTCACACTGTGCTCCAGAGATGCCACTGTGCCCTGCCCGCTCCCTCCCCAGATTCAGCCTGGGACACGACTGTGGGATGGGTGGGGGAGGGCAGCGCCAGTCCATAGCAGAGAGAAGCCAAAGTAGCAGGGCTTAGCTCCTCAGTTGGATGTGGGAGCAGGGAGAAGACTCTGGGATGGCCACTTCAGCAGCAGGGCCCTGCACAGGCACAGGAGGAGAGAAGGAGGTGGAAAACCACCATCTGCATGTTCCCGCCCTGAGGAATTGGGTTGGGAATGTGTGTGATGGGGATATCTCAGTGGCAGAGCCCCATATGGCTGCCCAGTCCTGACTCTGTGACCTTCTCACTACAAGATTTGGAGCTGGCTGAGATTGTCTCAGACTGGAGAAAGACAACCTGTGGCTGCAGGTCAGCAAGGTCATCGAAGGGAGGCCTGGGAAGGGCCTGGGCCAGGCACAGATGAGGTGGTCTATCTCTGGGGGTGGAATTGGAAGTAGTGTGAGCAGACGAACTCCTCATGGACAGAGCCCAAGGGCTGAGCCACAAAACACTCCCAGGTGAGAGGCAGAGAGGGGAGCAAAGCCAGGGGCCTCGGGCCCTAGGAGGCCCAGGGCCACAGAAGCCATGGTAAAGATATATTGAAGGGGATGCTGCAGAATGGTGCTGCAAATCTGATTCTGCAGAATGGTGGAATGGGTAAGAACCAGGAAAAACCACACACAGTGGCTGGCGATTATGGTAGTAGCCTTTAGAGGGAGGTGCCCTGGACTTGGGGTAGCAGGGAGCAGCCAAGCTACAGGAGCTCAAGGAGCTATTTAGGGAGGTGACTCATGTAGACACTGCAAAAAATTTGACAATAGAAAGGAGCAGAGCCTGAGCTGGGCACAGGTCTATAATCCCAGCACTTTGGGAGGCTGAGGCAGAAGGATCACAAGTATGAGCCTAGCCTGAGCAACTTAGTGACTTAGCAAGACCTTATCTCAAAAAAAAAGGACCTGAGTTCCATCCCAGGTACCAAAAACAAAAAAAAAGGTTGGGGCTATAGCTCAGTGCAAAGGTCCTGGGTTCAACCCCTAGTAGTCCATAACCACAGGAGCCTGGCTTCCCACTTGTAAGATGGGTATGGAAGGTCATGGGAAGGTTCCAGGTCATGGATATGTGCATCCAGCAGAGTTCCAGGTCAGGGAAGGTGAGCAATAGAGGGCATGCATTGTCAGCAGGAGCAGCAGGAACAACAGAAAGGAAGGAAGAGGAGCAGGGTACTCTTGAACTTCTTGTGGATAATGAAGGGAGGGGAGTGAGGGTAGAATCATGACTCAGTGGAAGAGGAACTTGGAACGGGGAAGCCATACTTCTTTTCAGGGACAAAGGAGAACAGCAGGAGAATAGAATTTGATTTGAGGGAAGGAAGAGTGAGAAAAAGAACTCAAGACCAGTGCCCTTGCTCTTCTAAGAAAATCAGAAAGGCCAGTGGTTCCTGAGGTGTGTGGAGGCGTAGAAATGGAAGTTTGAGAAGGAGCGATATCTCAGAGAAACTACATTGGTGGAAGGGTCCTGAGCTTGGCAAAAGAGGCTTTCAGCTCTCGGCACCCCATTCTGGAAATGCATCTATGTTGCGTCACATCCGGTCCCTGCTTGCTCCTCCTACAGGGCATCCCTCAGGCGGTGTTTATTGGCCACGACTGGGCAGGTGTTCTGGTGTGGAGCATGGCCCTCTTCCACCCTGACAGAGTGAGGTGAGTGGGCCACAGGCTACAGGCATTTGCCAAGACTGGATTTGAACTCACTAGAGAATTGCTCCTCAGGGCTTTTTCTCCAAAAACACTCGACATCAAGGCAGTCATCTGGGAAAGGAACCCTTCTGGATTTTGGCTGCCATTGGCACATCCACAAGGAGGCCTAATGACTGCATGAATTACAAACAAACTTCTATCCCAATTACTGGCAGTGTGACAGATAACCCAGGACCCGAGTGGCCAGTGGGAGTGCAGGACAATAATGGCTGACTACAGGGAGGTGCTTAAGGGGTGTTGGCTTAGGAGTCAAAAAATGTGGCCTTCGATTCTGCCCTGAAGTGGCCATGGACAGATTACTTCACCTCTTAGATCTTCATTTCCTCAGCGATGGGCAGCAGCGAGAATTACTACCTGGATATACGGCCTGCAACATGCTGTAAGCATGTAGAGTTACATGGCACCTTGTGATCACTCTCACCCCATTCAAAGTCATCACTAGAGGGGCCTGTCAAGGTCACCTGGAAGATGACAGGCTTTGAACCCAGAGTGGAATGGTCTCTGTGAAGACACTCCATTTGAGCTAGTGAGCTGAAGGTGCAGCCTGCCTGATCCCCTGCCTAGCAAGTTAGGTAACACCAGTCTGGACAGCTCTCTGTGTTTACTTAACTAATCCAATACTTTTTTTTGTGCTGGGGATCGATCTCAGGACCTTATGCTTTCAAGGTATGGCCCTCCACTACTTTTTATATGGCCAAGTTTGTAAGAACCGAACTAGCGGAATGTTGTTCAGCCTCAGTCCCCACAGGATTATGTCAAACAATGAAAACAAGCAGATGTTTCCCTAAAATATTCTTAAAGTTTTTGCACTATCATTCTACTGACCCCCCTCCCCCACTATCTCACTCTGACTGGAAATAAAAGCTTCGTTCTTAAGAATTGCGTTCACCGGGAAATATTATAGGCATATTACATGCTTTTTGAAATGAACAAAAGGAAAACTAGCAATAAGCATGTGATTTCTACCTTAAAGGAGGAAAGATACCTTGTTGAGAAGTTAAAAACATTTAACCTGGCCAAAGTGAAGTTTTGCCTGAGTGACATCAGGTCCAAGGTACCTCTGGTACTCCAGGTTCCAGGTCCTCGCCTTGTTGTGCTTCCTCTGTCCAGCATGTCCATGTGTCCTGGTACTGGCTGCCCCTGTGCTAGCTGTCTTGGAGTAGCCTTGTCACTGCCTTCCTGTTCCTGGCCTCTCCTGCTAGGCCTGGGAACATCTGCTGTTTAAGAATACCGAGCACTGCCTGAATCTTCACTTTCCTGGCCAGATAGCGAATGGAAAAATTAAGACACATTTGTGTGGTATACATCTTTCAACCCGTAGTTTGGCTTTCCACTGAGATAAACTGTGGGCTTATTTAATGCAAGCTACTCACTTCTCTGTCCAAAAGTATCCTTTGTATCCTTTCTTTGCCAGCCTCCTGGAGATTCTGTTCCCAAGGGAAACTGGGTAGCTTTTTTTCTGATTTTAATCCCATTAGAAGTAGCATTTGTATTTAATCATCTCATTTTATAAGGGTAATTTTTTAATTTACAGAATGAAGTATTGGTCAAAGTGATTTAAAAACCCTATTCCTCTCAGAATAGGTAGTAAAAGCTGGAATTTCTTGACTTGTGATTTAAATAATGCTGAAAATAGGTTCATTATTGTAACATTAGAAGCCTATTGTCATGGATATAATTTATTTTATACCCCTGCCCTGCTATTCAATATGGCAGCCACCACCATGAGATGTGGCTGTTGAACACTTGAAATGCGGCCAGCTTGGATTGAGGTTTCAGTGTTGAAAACACGTGCCAGATTTCAAGGGTTTTGTGAAGAAAAAGAGAGAGGGAGGGAGGAAGAAAGGGAAAAGGAAAGGAAGAATGAGTGTGAAATATCTTACTAAGATTATTCATATCGATTATATTTGAATTATTAATACTGTAGATCTGTTGAGTTAAATATTACAGTTAATCTTACCTGTTTATTTTTATTTGTTTTATTCTGGCAAAGAAAAATTTTTAAATTGTATTTGTGATTTGCATGATAGATAGGCAGGCAGACAGACAGACAGTCAGACAGGCTGTCTGGACTTGCCAAGCCTCATCATCCCTTTCCCTGATTATTTCATTTGCTCTGATGATCCCATTCTCCCCATTCTGTATTTCTCTCTATTTCTTTTCTGGGAAAAAGTTGCTCCAGGCTAGGGTTGAGATAATGCTTTGCAGACCAGCCAGACTCACTGTAGTCCTATGGATGCTGTTTGAGCATTGTTTCAAATTCATGCCCCCTCTGTCCTATTGCTGTCACCCTGCCTCCTGTGATGGTGACAGTGCAGTGCTCTGCAGCTGACCTCTGGTCCCAGATTCTCACACTGCATCTGAGGGCTCTATCACTGCTTGATTCAACTTCCTGCCTACAACTTCGAGCCACTCTGCCCTTTCTCAGAAGCCCCCATGGCTTTCTTGGCTTCCTACAGCATCAAGTCCAGGCTCTGGGCTTTTAATGTCCAGGCTCCCCCCTGCCTTTCAGTTTCATGTTTCTCAAGATGCTCCTCTTCAGCCCGCAGCATGTAATGGCATCATCTATTTTGCTCCATCCAGCAAAGCCATGAGCATTCTCCCTCTTTCAGTATTTGCAGGTCCCCACTCATGATGTGCCCCACAGGTGTTGCTTCCCCAACTTTTTCCACCCTTAAAACCAAGTTTAAGTGTTGTCTTGTCCCCGAGGTTTTCCATGATGCCCAAATTCAGATATTCTTGATCTCCTTTGAACTGTCAGGGTATTTCAAATAATTTTTATGGTTCATAACACAGCCACAAGATAATATAATTATGTATTTGTCTCTCTCCTTAATCTCTCCTTATTGACTTCCAATAAGTTCCTTGGAGGAGAGAGACTGTTTTATTTCTTTTATATTTTCTCTCCCTGGTACGTAACATAGAATTACACTCTACACAGAGGAGATACAGGGAGTCAATGGAAAAATGTATTTTTAAAATAATGTGTTTTTTAAAACTAGAGAGTCATGAAAGTGTCTACATAGTCTAATCTGTGTTGACATGGTGCATATAATACGTATGTTTCTTTAAGGCAGGTAGGTAAGGAATATTTCAGATGAGTAGATAAGAAAAACTATTGAGCTAGGAATTTTAAAATCTGAATTCTAATCCCCAATTGTTGTACAACACAATTTTTGTGCTCCATCCTTCAATGTTAACATGTGACAGCCTTTCTGGTTCTTGTGGACTATGTTCTCACAGGCTGTGTCTTGTTCCTGCAGGGCAGTGGCCAGTTTGAACACTCCTTTCATCCCAGCAAATCCCAAGGTGCACCCCATGGAGACCATCAAAGCCAACCCAGTCTTTGATTACCAACTCTACTTCCAAGAACCAGTAAGTGTGGAGTGCTGAGGACAATGATGCCAGCAGTACAGTCCTTCTTTCCTTCTCCTTGTTGGCTGTCCCCTTCCATTTCCTGTAGCATTAGTCAGAAATGATTTCACAGATGGGCTTGGATGCAACAGGCTGCAGAGCTTAGCAGGTCCCCTGCAGGTCCTGGTGGCACATTTCGGTGGGGCAGAGGGCACCACACTGGATTCTCCTGCTTCTTTGAAACAGTGGAGTGGTAGCTGAGGGCTCACTTGGAGCTCCCTTTCTTCCTTTCTGGCTGACAGGGTGTAGAAACCCATCTTTCTTCCTGGTGACTGTTCATGGCCTGTTACCAACAAGCAGGCATCTCTGCCCCTGAGAACTGAGCTTTGGGATTCTGGGTCAGAGAATCCCATGGCAGGCCCCCAGTGTGCTGCACAAGTGTGGAAGCTTTCTAGGTACCAACACATGTGCCAGCAAGATGCCTTTCAAAGAGAGTGGGACTCTGGGTGACACTGATGGTGGGTCACTGCCACCTTTGGGGTTCACTGAGAGGAAGAATACAGGTCTTGCCTCGGGAGAGTCTCTAAGCACGTGCCGTGGACCACGGTCCCAGCTACATAGGACTGCAGGACGCTTTGTGAATAGAACTCTGGTCATCCAGGAGCCCTAACTGCCCGAGCCTGGCCTTTCATCCTCATCCCAACACTGCCTTCTCTGGGACGCTGTCACCAAATAACTGCCCCCTTGGAGTCCCCAGAGCTGTGACCTGGGCCACTGATTGGGCAGGGACTCATCTTCTTCTTGGCAGCATCTGTGGCTGGTCATAAGATAGAGCAGAGCCTGAATATAGTTCCCAGAGAGGACCCCAAAGCTACATCCACAAAGTGCTTCAGTGACCCGAGGTCCTGAGTCCTTGTGCACTTGGAGAGGTCTCTTTGTCTTGTCCCACATCTAGCTCCTGTGCATGCCCTGGATCCGTGCCGTGGGAGCACATGGGAAGGAAAGGAGGCATTTGTCATCCGCCCCTTTGTGAGATTCAGTCGCAGCAGAGAATCGATGGTGGCCTCAGCATCATGACGAATACCTCAGCAAGACCCAAACACAGGAGGACGGACACTGCCTGTGATTGATGTGAAGGCAAAGGCTGGGAGAGCCCGTGTGTCATCGGTCACGATTCTAATTTGTGGCAAACAGTCTCTCTGCCCAAAGCAACTACTGTTAACTCAGGGATGCAGCTCAGTGTTCAGAGGGACCTATAGGGCGTGGACAGGGCTTCGTCCTCAGATTGTCCTTAGAAGAGCAAGAGGATGCTATAAGGGCAGTAAAAATAAATCAGAGGGCAGAAGGGTGGATAAATCTGTCTGTCAACATAAACAGCCCATCAGACAGACCGCGGGAGTGGCATGAAAGCAAAGCCTGGAAAGGAAGATGAGAGCAATGATGCTCTGGGTTTGTGCCCAGCCAATTCCATCAGACCCTAATTCACAGAAGCTAAGGCTGTATACAGTGGTGCCTCAGTTCATGAATGCTTCTGCACTCAACAAAATATTGCTTCAGTTCATGAACTCTGCATCCAGTGATAAACATGAACGTGGCCATCTCCCCCAGAATCAAGGAATGAATTAAGTTCACAAACCAAAGTACCACTGTATTTACATCCCATAGACCAATGCCAAATACCCCGTCTGTCCAGCTGGACAGAGCGGCCTCCTTTCATGGTCCTGAGCCCAGAGTTAAAGGATGAACTGAAGAATCCAACACACATGGTCTCAAGCCCCAGTGCCAACCCTGCTTAGTTGGCATGTTACTCTTCCAGGTCTCACTTTCCCTGCCTATGAAAGCCTTTCCTGACATGTAGGAGCCAGGCCAGTACATGCTAACATGTTGCTGTCATCTCTGCCCTTTAGGTTATGGAAGTATCTATTTGGACTGGCATTATCTATTTTTGGTCTCTTTTACCATGTTGTTTCCTGTGCACACACTCTGTATCTCATTCATATTTTTATTCTCACTGGCAAAGCAAGGTCATATTAGGCTCCCAACAAAAACAGAGGTCCTTGAGGCTTCCAGAGGGCAGGCCAATTGGGGGACAGAGGTGAAATGCAGTCTGATTTGGGGAAGCTGGGGGGAACCCAAGGCCCTGCATTTCTATCCAGCTCCCAGCTCCACACGTGAAGCAGCAAGACCGCCCCGTCTGACAGCGCTTGGTTTTTCCTGAATTACTGTGGCTGTCTCCTTTGGTAAAACTCTTCTTCCGGGCAGCCAGGGGAAACTTGCGTCTATGCAGTCCTTTTTCCTGCCTCATCCTCTGTGCTATTTCCTACCTGCCCAACTCCCTATCAATTCTTTAGGTCCTTTGAGCTTGTACTTTTCTCCACGTCTGCTCCAAACACTTGCACATAATAGTGCATGAGTATTTGCTAGATCTGTTCATGAATATTAACTCTATAAGAAACAACAGCCAAAATATTTCAGACGTTTAAATATATTTTTAATTGTCAGCCCCTCGCCAGCATTCTGGGCATCTTTGGTTTGCAGGAGACAGGTGCCTTCTGAATATAAAATACAAAGGATGACAAAAAGGAAAGAAAAATCAGAAAAGAAAAGGAGCTCGCACACAGCTGCAGGCCCTCCCCTCCCTCTGGACTCCTCACTCCATCCAGCCCACCAGCCGGGGCCACAGTGTTGAAGGCCAACTGTAACCTATAATAGATCAAGTAATCATATGCAGTAGCACTCCTAGGAGGTAGAAGAACCTGGTCATCTGTCACCAAGAAGAATATGTGTCCCAGCTCTTGAGCAATGGAAATTTGCTGCTCTGTCCTCAGGAAGATAATCTTCCAGCAGTCTAATAGTCTATAACAGTCTGGGCCCAACCCAGAGGAGCTGGTTTTGACCTTACTACAGTAAAACTGAGATGTGTGGATGCAACTGGTTTGGAATTATAGTTTTGGCCTTTGGCACCTGTTGCTAAGTCCTGGGAGTCTCTCTGGTCTTATTACCATCCGAGTGCCTCCAAACTAGTCCTACACCCTCATCCCACCCATAAATCCACGTGACCTGGGGGTCCACACTTAGCATCTTGTATTTCAATCTTTTCTTGAATATGTATTTCCAAGTGACTGATCGTCATGACACTCAGGTGGAGAGACAGTCATGGTGCTCCTTGCCTAAGGAAGAAGGGGGTGGACTGTGGTTCCTGAGGTGTTCAGGGTCCTTCATTTCACTTCCTTAACTGTTGCAGGGAGTGGCGGAGGCTGAGCTGGAGCAGAACCTGAGTCGCACCTTCAAATCCTTTTTCAGAGCCAGCGATGAGGTGAGGGAAGAGGCGGTCCTGGGAGGGAAAGAGGGGCCTGCTCTGAAGGAAGAAGGTAACTGGGGTCCAGCAGGGCCTGGAGTTAGCAATTTGGCCTCCTTATCCTGATTGCTGTAGTCAAGGTGATGGGGGTCCCCACTGTGCTGTCCCCTTGTTAGTGAGGAAAAGTCACATCCTCCCTGTCACACAAGACCCGACACGGTCATGGCAGTGATGGTTTGGAAACCATGTTATACACTGCCATTTAATCTGCGTAACTGACCTCCTCCTGCCTTTCCTTGGCCAGCAGAGGTGGGACGCTTTCCCTCCGCATCCCGCACCCTCTCCCTCACGTGGCAGTGCTGATCCCCTCTGCTGCTCTATGTACACTCAGCACCTGCTTGTTTTCAGTTTCTTTCTGATCACTTTTTGCATCTCTCTCATTCCTAACAAGTTTAGCTGCTTTCTTCTTAGAGTGCCTCCTTTAGTGCTTCTCCAATAAAAGCCTGTGATCCCAGCACTCTGGGAAGCTGAGACAGAAGGATCACAAGTTTGAGCCCAGCCTAGGCAGTTTATTAACTTAGTGGGAACCTGTCTGAGAAAATAAAAAATAAAATAAGGTTTGGGGGTGAAGCTTAGTGCAAAGGCCATGGGTTCAATCCTCAGTATAAAACACACACACACACACACACACACACACACACACACACACACACAGTCTGTTAGTGGCAAACTCAGAATATTTTGGCCTGACAATAAATACATGAAAAAAATGTTCAACATCAGTGGCCATTCAATAAATTCAAATTAAAACAGCATAGATTCCATCTCACTTCAGAAACAATGGCCATCATTAGAAATCAAACAATAACAGATTCTAGTGAGGCTGCAGGGGAAAAAGGAACCCTTCTCCACTGTTGATGGGAGTGTAAAGTGGTACAACCACCATGGAAATCAGTATGGAGGTTCCTCAAAAAACTAAAAATAGAGGTTCCATTTGACCCAGCTCTTCCTCTCCTGTGTATCTTCCTGAAAGAGTTAAGAGATCATCACATCACAGTGATCCATGCACACCCATGTTTACAGCAGCACAACTCATAATAGCTAAATCTTGGAAACAGCCTGTGTATCCATCAGCAGGTGAATGGATAAAGAAGATGTGGTACTTACACACAGTGGAATAATACTGTGGCATAAAGAGCATAAATTTGAGTCATTTTTAGGAAAATTGGTGTCCTTGAGACTATAATATTAAGTAAAGGAAGTCACACACAAGCTTAAATAACGCCTGGCTTCATTTATATGAGAAACAACGTATTTGAATAAAATGCAAAATAAATACAGAAATAGGAAAAAAAAGAGAAAGTTATTGTAATCCAGCATGGCCAATGTTTCTAAAGGTATAATTTGATTGGGTATAATTGTCTTATGTATCTTACATGTTTTTTTGGCCTGTTAGTCTGGCTGTTAATCTGTGTTTATGGTAATTAACTTGATAAAGACTTATAAAAGAAAGAAAGAAATATGATGATTCTGGCAAAAATATTTTTTAAAAGACAGGACTGGTTAGGACCAAGGATTTAGCTCAGTGGTGCCACTGCCTGCCTCACAAGCAAAAGGTCCTGAGTTTGATCCCTAGTACAAAAAAAAAAAAAAAGACAGGACTGGATAGGTAGGAGGAAAAAAACTGAGATGTGCTGTGTACATGTACCAGTTCGTTTCTCACAATGAATGTAATCATGCACTGCAAACATGTGCCAATAAAAAAAGAAAAAATATTTAAAAGACAAAATAAAAAAGACTATTTCTACCTGAAACATATTTTTGCTTTTAATCTTGAAGAATGATTTATCTGTGTATAGAATTCTCTTCTGGCATTGCTTTTGAGAAATCTGCCTCAAGTGTACATTTCCATATATTAATTCATTGCTTTATACATTTGTCATATAACCTGTGGTCTATTTCGGCTTTGAAGGGTTTTTTAACTAAAAATAAGCTATTTTTATTTATAAAAGTTGTATTTGGTACTTTTTCAGATCATTCCAATGTATTTCGATAATCTTGTTATATTCTTATTTTTTAGTTCCTTTTGTCTTTAATCATTTTATTTGAACATATTCATGATTGATTTTCGTTGCCTCTTCTATTTTGTTTTGGTTTGTTTCATTCTGGAGAGTCATATTTTACTGACAGCTGCATTTGCTATCTCTTGCTAAGGGACTGTGTGTGTGTGTGTGTGTGTGTGTGTGTGTGTGGTGGGTGTTGTTATTTCTGTTTGACATCTCGTCTGTCCCAGCCCTTAGTCTTTACCATTCTGCTTCAGTTCAAACTGAGGAATTGGCCGTCTTGAGTGACTTAGCCTTTCTCAGGTGCCCCACATTGGTTGCATTACTTGCCCAGGTTTGCTTTATTGTTTGCTTCACAGGTCAGGCTTTCCTGATAGCACAGACAGTGTAAGTTCAGACACAAGCATGGGTGAGAGCAGGTTTGTAGATGTGAAGTTTTAGGAGAGCTCGTTTCGGTTTTCCTTTGGTAGCAAGCTTAGAAGAGTAAATTCCCTTAACATCTCTTGTCATGATGGGTGGATTTTTCCTAGTCTGTCCTTTAACTGAGGGTATGAAGCACTGGATTCATCACAGAGGGACAAGGAGTGCCTCATTCTCGATCGTTCATCCACCATAGGTCTCAAATCCCATCTCTTGGTCCAGCTGGTTGATCAGCCCAAGACTGGCCATCCCCATTGGAGCCATCTCGGCCCAGAACTTTGTCCACTAAGAAATGTTTGACTCACAGAGGATCCCTTGGTCTCTTGGGGACATAGCATGCTTGTGACAGAGGGGTCCGCTCTTATCTACCGTTTCACTTTCCATGGTTTCAGTTATTCCCAGCCAACCATGGCCCATAAACATTAAATGAAAAATTCCAAAAAAAAAAAAACAATTAGTTTTACATTGTGTACTGTTCTGAGTAAGTGTAATGATATCTCAGACTGCCCTGCTTGGGGTGTAAATCATCTCCTTGTCTCATGTTCCCAGAGAGAAAGAGAAGCCACGTGGACATACCTTTCATTACAGTATTGTTATAATTATTCTGTTTTCTTATTAGCTATTGGCAGTGTCTTTCTGTGCCCCATTTATGAAGTAAATATTTATCATAGGTGTGCACTCACATATCTTAAGTGTGTAAAAAAAAGCACATAGCTTATAGTGTTCAGGTCGGTCCAGTCCAGTCTACCTTGGGCATTCATCCCGAGGGTCTCGGAACAAATCCCTCTCTGGGGCAGTCTGCATAGCACCGTGCTAGCCTACATGGACTTGCTGGAGTTTCGTTGTAACAGGGCTTTCAGAAGACCTGTTTCAGGATTCTTGCTTTGCTTTCCTGACATCCTTTCTAACCCTTTTCTTCCCACAGGGTTTTCTTCCTGTGCATAAAGTCACTGAAATGGGTAAGAGATGTTCCCAGGAGAGGGGAGCCAGCAGAGCCATGGCTTCTGCATGGGGTGGCTGTTCCCCCTCGGACTGAACCTTATTGTTGCCCTGACACTGGGTCCTTGCCATTATCCTCTTGTGTTTTATTATTAGTGATGCCACTGATTTGAGCACTTGCTGTTGGCATCAGGCACTGGGCTTTGCCCCTTGAGATAGATCATGTATAATTCCTGTAACAACAAGTCTGATATCATCACGATGATCTCCATACTACAAAACAGATCTCAGGGTTGACTTAGCCTGAAGGGCAGATCTGGGTTAAGTTAAACTCCTCCCTTCCTAGAGGCCGTCCAGTCCAAGGCTGCCTCCTTCATCCCTCCATTGCTTTAGGTTTTCACACACCCACTCCTTAGCGCATTCACTTGCTCAGCCACTCCCCCAGTGCATTCTGAGTATGCCCCTCCCACAGATACAGGGCCAGGGAGGCAGACCCACTGTCCTCATGGAGCCCGGAGGTGAGGGATGGAGCAGCAGCAAGGGGGTGAAAATAGCACGTGGCGTGCGCTCAGGTGGGGGATGAGGCACAGTGGAGCAGAAGTGCCAGCCTGTCACACCTGGTCATTTGGCCCTGTGACGTATGGCACAGAAGTCTGCAGTGTACCTCGAGTCTGAAAGTAAGGAGCCAGGGCCATTTGGGTGCCAGCACTGACACCTTGGGGGTCCCCTAGAAAATGCATTGTCCCTCGGCTGCCAGTTGCCGGCCTAAGTGGCCCTCTCAGGGACCAGCTACTGCCAGGACACAGTCTGCAGCACAGATGGGATCCCACACAGAGAAGGTGAAGGAGGGTCTGCAGTGGACCCAGTTCCCTGGCCCCGGAGTCCTCGTGGCCACCAGGCAGCATGGAGAGAAAATCTTGGTAGCGACCTCTCCAAAGGGGAAAGAGGTTTAGTCTGAGCGCAGCCAGATGGGAGTGCCAGCCGGAGCGAGCACCGGTGAGACAAGTGGGTCTTTTCAGGAGGACTCTTTGTGCAGAGCCCAGAGGACCCCGGCCTCAGCAAGATGGTCACCGAGGAAGAGATTCAGTTCTACGTGCAGCAGTTCAAGAAGTCTGGCTTCAGGTACACAGAGGACGGTGCCCCTGACGTGGAGGCGAGGGTCCGTGGAGTGGGGCCCCAGCGGTCTCCCCATCCCAGTCTGCTGTGAGCTCCAGGCCCACCGTGCTTGAATGCCTCCAGTGTCAGGCAGCTCACCACCACCTGGGGCTCAGCTTACTTTCAGATAGCCCTGCTTGCTCTTTTTCATCCCTTGGGCCTCCCAGAAGGCAGAGGTTTTTAATTATTTTTCAGTTACAGCTCCCCTGAGAATGAGATGATGGTTCTGTCTTCAGAAAAACCCAAAAACCCACAGGAATAATGTTGCAGTCAGTTCAGGGCCTTTGCACTGCCTCCCAGTGCTCCTTTTCAGTGGGTTCTGGGGAGCAAGGTAGTGGCCCCCAGGTTCGGAGGGCTGCCATGCTCACCATACTCAGCAGCCTCCCAAACCCAGCACATCCCCTGGGAAAGCACAGTCCTGGGAGTCCCCTGGGCTGCTCTCCGGTGGAGTCCTCTGCCTCTGCCCCTGGCAAGGGTGCTGACCCCCAGGCGTGGGTCCTGGGTCCTCTTGCCAGGCCCTGAAGAAAGCTGCTCCCCCCAGGGGTGCCTTGGGGACTGCAGCAGTGAGCCCCCAGAAGCTCACCTGCATGTTCCAACCCACCCCTAGAGGCCCCCTGAACTGGTATCGCAACATGGAACGGAACTGGACGTGGGCCTGCAGAAGCGTGGGCCGGAAGGTGAGTGCAGCATCCACCCTGATCCAGAGCAGAGGTTGGCACTCTGGCCAGGACCCTCGGTCAGAGCTGAGCTGCCTCCTGCTTTCTTCCCCTCTGGGGTTTGGGACAGAACTCCACTCGGGGCTCCTCTGGGGCCTCTCCCCCATGCATCACCTGGGATGATGGAGAGTGGCACTGGGGACAGCAGGGCTGGGTCCTGGCAGGTGGGCCAGGGTGTCTCCCAGGGCGACATGGTCAATGGACCCCAACCACAGGAGTGTGGAATGGTCTCCAGCCTGCCTTTGGCCTCTGGTTCTGTCACTTCCTGTTTGGGTCTGCGAGTCTGTTTCCTCATTCGCGGAGCAGATGATAGATTTCCAGTGCCTGGGTCTCCAGTGGGAACAATCTTACATTGAAGACATTAAAAAGCAGTATTGCAAGTAGCAGGTCTTGGGCAGCTCCCAGGGAGCCTCGTCAGCTCTGGGCTCCCATCCTGAGAGTGAACACACCAGTGATGTGTCGGCCGGGGAGCTGGGCCTCAGGGACACCGAAGCCACTGTTGCAGGCAAGTCCTGGTCTCCCTGCCTGGGTCTCCAGGCAGCACAGCACACAACATCGTAGCCTGAACCAGGCTGAGAAGCAGCTCAGCCCCAGTGACTGGGAAAGGCACGTGACTGCTCTGTCCCTCTGGGGCCTATTCTGCAGAGAGGACATGACAAGGACAGTGCCTCCTTCGACCAGGAAATGGGTTGTATGAGGAGTTGTATGGCACAGGGTACTTGTTCAACTAATTTTTGTCATCATCACCATTATAATCTGTAGCTGACAGAACTCACCCAGCTGCCACTCCACAGACCAGATCTGTCAAGCCGAGGGAAACAGAGGCACTGGGAGGGTGACCCCCGGTAGTGCAGGCTGGGAACTCCCCTCCTCCTCTGCTGTCAACCACCAACTCTCCTTCAGGCCTCTCCCACCCACTCTCATGCACCCTCGCCAGTTTACATTTTGGCTCAGAACAGTCTAGAATTTAATTACTCCCACAGCAGTGACTCGAGATTAGTTTCAGCCACAATGTCACCATGGAACTTCCTGTGGCTCCTCTGGAAGAGGGGTGTATTGAGAAGCCTGTTGCCATGCACCTATAGGCAAAAAAACCCCAAGTTCCCCAGCCAGGTCCTTGGAGGCAGCTTGAAAATGACAGACGTGGTAGCAAGAGAATGAAGGGAAAGCAGGGGCTTCCTTGATATCCAGCAGGTCGAAGGGAGGTCATTTCTGCTGACTTCAGGGTCACCTTGCTAACTGATGTGGCTCCCCATTTTGCCCTCCAGAGTGCTGGTCACTGCACTTAAGGAGACAAAAGGAATCTTGACCTATATCCTCCTATTGGTGCCACAGAATCAGCTGTGTGAGCCCCAGTCATGGAGCACGCAGACCACAGGCCCTGACACATGCATGTGTGTGCGGGTCACTGTGTCCATGTGTCCACCACCCGAAAGATCTCCAGGAATCAGGATGACTCCCTCCTGCTGAGCCTGGCAGAAGCCCAGCCAGGACTGCAGTGAAGAGGCGGGTATTTCTAGGGTGGTGATGGTGGAAAACACACACATACACACACGTGCGCGCACACACACACACACATACACACACACAGAGGCATGAGGGTGCCTTGGGTTTGGGTGTGGGCAGAGAGCATCGGGTGGAGTAGTGCTGCTGCCCTGTGGCCTGTTCCCCACCAGATCCTGATAGCGGCCCTGATGGTGACAGCGGAGAAAGATTTTGTACTCATTCCTGAAATGTCCAAGCACATGGAGAACTGGGTGAGGGAACAGCCCTGCCTGGCTCATGAGTGCATCCTGGGAGCGCTCAAGGGGTCCAGCGGGAGACAGCAGCAGAGGATGCACAGTCCACTAAAGCCCTGCTCCGACGGGGCCTGGTCCCTGACATTGCCATCCCCTGCTGACTGCCACTCCCTTGTCCGCGCTGTCATGACCTCTGCTTGGGGCTCACTCCCTTCCTGAAAGATTCACGCTCGCTGAGGGTGGCCTGTGGGACTTACACAGCAAGGGGTCCCCTCCCCTCCCAGATCCCCCTCCTATCCTTACACTAAGCTGACACCAAAGCCACCTGCATTTTTCTGCTTGCCTTTCCCGGATGGGCTTTTCTTTCAGATTCCCCACCTGAAAAGGGGACATATTAAGAATTGTGGACACTGGACTCAGATGGAAAAGTAAGGAGACTGAAGGTCCCTGGTGGGGGTCAGGATACCCTGTTTAGCGTTCCTGAATGAAAGCTTTGCTGGCTTCATGCTGCTGGCGAGGCCTCCAGCAGCCTTGGCACAGGTCAGTGGTGTCATGTGACCTCCCCGTTGTCCCCTCGCAGGCCCACTGAGGTGAATCAGATCCTCATCGATTGGCTGGAAGCCGAAGTCAGGAACTCGAGCCTCGTCTCGAAGATTTAGCCTGTAGCCCGTCCTCTCCTTTGGTCATCAGGGGAAGTCTCGGTGCCCAGATGTGGCATCATCTCTTAGAACCAGCACTGGGATCTGAAGGGGTTGCTGGAAAAGTGATTTTCTCTAAGTGGTCAATCTAGTTTGAAAATCTTAGGCACAGGACAAATCCATGTTAATTCTCTGGGTAGAATCACACTGATGGCTGATGTCTGGTGGCCACAGGACAGGAGTACAAAGAGGCTAGAGAGGAAGACGGGACTGGGTCAGAGTGGTCAGTGCCCTTGGGGACACAGTGAGGCAGTCTCCCGGGGATTTCTCTTTGACAGTTCAGTTGTGCAGGAAAATGTGCAGTTCCTTTTGAAATGTCTCCGCAGAGATTAGGATCCTTTAATCAATAAACCTAAGACAGCTGTGTTCCTGTGTCTTAGTCATTTCGGGTCACCAGGACACGACACCCAACAGCAGCAAGTCAGAGGAACAGAGGATCATTTGGGCTCACAGTTTGTAGAGGTTCAGTCCACAGTCTTCTGGCTCCCAGGCAGGACAGTGTGGTGGAGGGACCCAGCTGCTCATGAAGGGGATCTCAAAGCAGAGAATCAAGAGAGGCCTCGGGAGTGAGGTAAACCCTCCCAGGCCGGGCCCCAGCGACCCATTTCTTCCCACCAGAACCCACTTTCCACCAGCAAGTCAGCTATAAGCCTGTACTCCAGTCACCTTCCAAAGCCCCTCCTAGGAGTGCATGAGGCTCTTGGAGGGCATCTACATAGGAACAACACCCTGCCCTGTGTTCTTGAGAAGGCAGGGTACTTGTTGGAAGGCGGCCTTGTACAGAAGTGGACAGACACTTTCCCTGGTTGCCAGGGTGCCTTGTGAGCCACACATGCACTGTCTGGAGCCTGTGAGGAAGAGGCAGCAGCCTACAGCAGCGAGCCCCAGTAGCCGTGTGTCCCTTTCTCCTTGGTTCCCTAGCAGGCACCAGTGCAGACCTGGAGCACTTGTACTGCGCTAGTGAGACTGCGAATGTTAGGTCTCGCTGAAGCTTGATTTAGTTTAAATCTCCCCATTTGCTCAGCAGCCACCATGTGGTTCAGTGCCAATCTCCCCGTCAAGCTCTTCTCTTGTCACATCTACTCATGCAGGCATCAAGTCTCCCAGTTTGGTCTCCCACATCCATCTGTCCTCTGTCCTGCTTTGAGCACCAGTCCTGAGGCAGCAGCCTAACTGCCCCTGCCACACTCACAGAGTCTGCTCCTGAGCACTGCAGCTCAGAGCCTCCCAGCTGCCCCCAAATTAAAACCTGCATTCTGGAGTGGGCCTGGACCCTGCTCCCTGCACCCCCGGCTGGCCTCATCATCCCATGATTCCTGTACATCCTCCACCTTGAATCCTGCACGTTCCACACTGGCTCTCCTGGCCCTCCACCCTAGCTCTGCATTCTTCGGTCTGGAGTCTGCCAGCTGCTCCCCTAACAAGTCCCAGGCTGGGTCCTGAGTCCTTTCTCCCTGATTCTGCAGCACAGTACACTCACGGATGTCTGTACACCACGCTTGGTGTTTTTTGTGCAAGGAAATGCTGCAGAGCATGTGGACTCCCCAGGCAAGTTCTGAATAAAGATGAGTTGGCCAGGCCACAAGGTTGTGTGTTCCTGTGTGTGAAAAAAGCTGGGGCAGTCAGAGGTGTGTGCAAGATCAGCACCTTCTACCGCAGATCTTTCCTTTCTAAGTCTGGAGCCATGCCAGCCAAGTCAGATACCGGCTGTACTGCTCTGTGACCTTGAGAAGGGCTTCCAATGTCTCAGTTCCCTTACCCGTAAAATGGCACCAAACATTAATAGCACCTAATGCATACCAGGCAGTTGATATATGGTAATGTATGCAGAGTTCTTGACTAGGGCCTGTCAAGAACAAATGCTGCAGAAGAATAAGCTAAACAATTTCTAAGTTATCCTAGGACAAGACCGATAATGGCTTTAAATTTCCAGCCACACCACCAATACCTCCATCATTTTGGATCTGAGAGTCAGAGGGCTCATTTGAAAGGTAAACATGGACTTGGGAGAATAACATACAAGTCATATAACATTGCTTCACTACCTGTATGCGAAACATCATTTGGAAGGCAGCAGATGGGGGAAAACAAAGAAGATTCCTGGAACATCCTTCATGGGAAGGAGCACACACAAGCAAGTCTATTTTCCCTGGTAGCTCAATATCAAAATTCTATCCAATAATCCTCATAAACCTTTGCAGGTACCTCAGAAATTCTGCTTTTCTGGCAAGAAAAAAATCTAATGAATCAAGTGCACAGCACTGCAAAATAAGCATGACCAGTCAGTCATACAAGATTGAAGGCACATATGAAGTTGGACTGCCAGAAGTCTTTGGGTTGTGCAAGAAAAAACTTTCTTGCTCTTCTTTGGGGAGCTTGAGGCCACAGGTAAACTGCTGGAACTTTGGTAGCCAATGGCATCAACTGTGATGAATGGGAAGGTTTTTAGATGTCTTTTAACTATTCTTCCTTGGAGTGTGTTCCAACCTATTTAATTATAAAATGATAATTTATTTCACACCTACAAAGGGCATAAGCAATGAATATATTCACCTTTGCTAAAACAAATAGACTTTTAAAAAAGAGGCTTGGAAGTCTCCATATTCTTTTTTTTTTTTTTTTTTGGTACCAGGGATCGAACTTGGGACCTTGTGCTTGTGAAGCAAGCAGTGGAGCCACTGAGCTAAATCCTCAGCCCTCTCCATATTCTTTTTACCTCTACCTACCAGTGAGTTTGTGGTTTTGCCCACTCAGAGAGTAAAAACCACTCACACATGGCACAGTAGACAAGAGAAATATCCTCAAAAAGTGAATCTGGTAGACTACGTGGGAGGAAAATCTCTTTTTTAAGGTACGATGAACCCTAAGGCTTTGAATTGGCTCTACACTAGTTTCGATATTGTTCACACCAATGTTACCATCAGTAAATGCAGACCATGGTTAACTTACCTAGATCAGAATCTAAAGGTTTTTGCAATACAAATCCTGTGGGAAGTATATCTCACCTCACTATTATAGGAATCCATCTGACCACAAATAATAAAGTATTTTTTTCTTTCCTTAGCAATTGTAAGAATTTCTCCCAAGTATCGGCCAGTGAACCCAATTGATTCATTCTTTGCCTCCACTGTTGAATTGTGTGGATTTGAGATTTGAGGCTTCCTGTTCACCTTTGAATCCAGCCCAGCATGGGCTGCACATTCTTAGATGTTCACTAGGTGTTTGCTGAATAAATCAGAGAATGAATGCATAAATGAATGATGGATGAATAAATACCTTTGAAATCTTGAGGTCTTGCTGGGTGAAAGAAACAGCCAACTGCAAGGCTGTTCTTGCTATCTCAAGCCTTGATAGTGTGTAGGAAGACTGCTGGCATATCTGCTGCCTGAACCAAATCAGCAGAAGATATCCACATTATAGACATCTACAGATCTTCAGTAGGATCCACCAGATACACTGCAGTTGGACATTGGTGGGTTTCCGCTGCATTAAGCACAAGTGCAATCAGTAGTTTAATCATATAGCTCAAGTATTAATGGTTATTGTAAATGTTGACAGATTTCTTGTTTATCAGCCAAGGCAGACTTCTCCTTGTGGGGACAGGGTGAGCTGGAGACTCCTTTTTTTGGGGTACCAGGGATTGAACTCAGGTCCTTGTGCTTGTGAGGCAGGACTCAGAACCACTGAGCTAAATCCCCAGCCCCTGGAGACTCCTTCTGATCCCCATGGCCACTGCAGATGACTGCTCAGTAGACTCAAGCAGTTGAGTCACCCAGAGGCAGTGTTTGTCACTGAGCAGGAGCCTACATGAACACCTGCTCATATTACCATGACCTAAGCTCTCAGGGCTTGGTCCACCTGGAAACTAGACACAGTGTTAGAGTGCTTCCCATCCTGGGAGCTGATCACCTCAGTGTAACTCCTGCTCTGCTCTCACCTGACACTGCAACAGGCTGCAGCAACACAATCCTCGCTCCTCAGGGTCTTTGGGCAGCAGAGAGGCTGAGCCTCTGACCTGGAGGGAAAGCAGATGAGGCATAGCTAGTAATGTGTGTACGTCTGTCCAGCCTGACAAACAACAAAACAAAACCCAGACCATCTAGACTCCCGGACCCACGTAACTGGCTGGCCCATGGTGCCTGAATGTGCTTAAGCCTGGCTTGATACCCAGACACGAGGCAGGTCTCCTCACCTGGAGGAGCAGCCACACAACTGAGCTGAAGAACACACCATCAGCAGACCTCCATCCAGTCCAACAGCCAACCACAAGGAAGCTGTTGATAATAAACTTGTCTCAATCCGTCCTTGTTTCCAACTTTCGGATAGAACTTAATTTAGGACACGTCAGAATTCTTTTTCTTAAGATGATAATTTACTTAATGAAAGTGTGTTTCAAGGCAGCACAAATTTGGAGAAAAACATAGAAAAATGAAAATCTGAATATAATTTATCTGAATCAAATAGAAAAAAACATGCATCTGTCATTGTCCACCTCTGTATTGTATCTAAATATTAGTGCTATGCACAGATGTTACCACAGTGGACCCTGTATGAGTAAAGGGACATTTCTGAAAGTTTACTGAAATGAATGGCATAGACAGGTCAATGTGGGAAAAAGGCATACAAATTTACTAATGTTCCTGGTGGGGGATGACAGCATTGCAGCCATAGGTAAAGAATAAGCCTCAAAGAACGGATAGATGGTTGAAGCTTATATATGCTCCCAAGCTCCAAAAAGGACTAGAACTTTGGCAGGGGCCTGGGTGTGGCAGGACTTTAGGCAGTAAAGTGTCGAGGACAAATTGTGGGAGGGTTTAAAGAATTGTCTGGGTGACCGGGGATTTAGTTCAGTGGTTCCAATGCCTGCCTCACAAGTGCAAGGTCCCAAGTTCGATCCCCTGTACCCCAAAAAACAAAAAAGGATTGTCTGGGTGAACAAAGTTGTCCTATGTAGATAAAGCCTCTTACGGAACAGTCTTGAGAATAGATGAACAGTGCATTTGGGCAGAGTGTCCTGGGCTAGGAGTCTCATCTTTCTGGAGAGTTATTTTCTTTATCATTAAATTTCTTGTTAATCTCTCTGAAAAAGGAACCTCTTGGTCAGCTAGGAGTACTTCACAAGGCCCTGTCTGCTCTTTCAGAGACAATGAGGATTGAGAGAAAAGTCAATGAGATAAAGGCTCATGTAAACCCTGAAGGTGCTACCTTACTCTGAACTCAACAAATTTCAGGGTTTGAGGTATATCTTTGTGCACCCCAATGACAATAAAATGGATAGAGATCTGAATTTCAGTCTTCATTATGCCGTGTTCTGGTGCAATTTCCCACATTGTCCAGCAGCAGGTAGAAGGCAGTTGGAAAAATATCTGGTGAACCGCACCTAAGAGTATTTTTATAATTAAAAATTTGAGAAGGAGGCATATTCCACATTGCTAGCATTGGTGACAGGGGAGGGGTGGAATAACTAGAAGGGGCAGATTTAGGGTAACATCAGCAAGTGATTCTGCTTCTAAACTGGAGGAGCTGCCTACAGGCAAAAAGCAGCAATGCCTAGAGGTTGTGGAAGATTTTTTTTAGGGATTTTACAGATGTTAAGGAATGTGAAATATATTTTCCAGCTTTTAACCAAAGGACTACTCCATCTCTCCTCTCTAGTTAGTGTAATACTGCAAAATGTATCATGTCTCCTTTCCTAGTAAGCAGCTCCTAAAGTCTTTAGCATTACAGGACTGGGTAAGATCATCTGCACAGGTTCAGGATGGGGGCAGGTCATGCCAAGGACCCATGCAGGGTTAGAGGATTAGTTAGGACTTTCTGCACCAACTCCATCCTCAGGGCAGGGAAGGGCTGAATGTTGAATTATCACCAATGGCCTATAACATAATACATCCCATGCACATAATGAAGTTTCCATAAAAGGCCAAGGAATGAGTTTGAGGAGGGATTGAGGAACACACAGAAATTCTTGGAGGGTGGTGCTCCCTACCCTGAAAGGACCTAAGCTCTTAGGCTCAGGATGCTTCTGGACCTAGCCCTGTATTTCCCTTAATCCGAGTGGTTATCTGCCTCCTTTAAATGCAAATAAAGCATTTCTTTAAATTCTATGAGCTGTTCCAGCAAACTCACTGAAGCCACTGATTGATACTAGAGTAAGTTTGGGAATACCAATTTGTAGCAAGCTTGTGATAAAAGTCCTAGAAAGAAAAAAACATGCTTAATCTGTCACTTAAAAATAAACAGTTATTTCCCTAAATGTATGGTCTCAACTTACATATAAATTTCCAGAGATGTGGCCTTGGAACTGGCATTTGAAAAGGGAGTCTTTGGGATTTGATGCCAGCTCCAGGTCCTGCCAGAATTTAATCGCATGAGGGTACATGAAAGTGTAGTTCTCTGTTTGGGATCCTGGTCAGGTGGTTACTTGCTTGAAAATGTCCTTAAAACTCTCTCGTGAGGCAAGATGGGTAGATGTATCACTGGGGGAATGACCCCAAAGGGGTGTGTATTATTGTTCCAAGCTGCGTCCTTCTATACTTCCTGGCTGCCATTGGTAGAGCACTCTCCTCCATCATGCTCTTCTCTATTGCCATTTCTACCTTGAAGCCACCCTACCATGGACTGAATCCCCAAAACCATGAGGCAAGTCAAACCTCTCCCCCTTTGAATGTTAGGTATTTTGGTCTCAGTGGTGAGAAAGTGAGTAACACAGTTAAGAAAGGGAATAACCCCCCAATATGTTGGTCAGATTATTTTGTGTTGGTGTTTCAGGGAGTTTCCTCTGTATCACACTGAAGAGTCTTGATTGCCAATTGAGCCATTGGCCCCATCAAAAACATTACTCAGGAGATCTAAGTTTCTTTCCCTAGTATTACTGAGACCAGGGTGTTAGGAACTCATTCCAGAGATTCTTTCTAGGTTCCTCCTGTCCTAAACAGAGAATTGGACAAAACAAGTGCAAAAGGTAGTGAGATTTTAGTTAGAAAAGTCCTGTGGCAAGACCAATAAAATAGAACAATGAAATAAACAGCCACAAGGAAATTTAAAGTGGAAGTTTACTGTCTCCAGTGACTATACACCAGTGCCACGACACGGAATGAAAGAGAGCAGGCTTTCACTGAGGACATGGGAAGAGGGACTAAGTGCTGAGGCCTCCTTCCGAGCTGCTGCTAGGGCCAAGAAGGCTGCTGAAGGATGAAGGATGCTGTGCTTAGGCCTGGTGGGTTTAGGCCTTACATTCACGGCTCCTTGTTATAAGGGATGAGGTCATGAGCTGTCTCAAGTAGCAGCTTCATGCTGACTGGGGCCATTGTCAGGGGGAGGAGCTGAGTTGGTAGGTGGGGTTGGGGTCTCACACCGGTAGGGATATCTGTTCATCAGCTTTTGGGAGGTGAGGAAGTTAGTGGCTGGATGAATCCAGCCTTGGAAAAAAATTGATCAAGGCGCTGCATACAGATGATGACAATGAAGGGTCCCAGGATGGGTAGCAGCCACCTTGTAGTCAGCGAGGAGAAGCAATCTGTTTCAGTGTTTTGCTCGTTGATTTCTGAGGTTTCTGGTGGTGTCTTGTACAATTCTAGAGTCATAAAAAAACAGCAGTCTTACTACAAAAACAAATAAGAGACCTCCTGGTGACATCCGGTAGGTCTTAGGGGGGCTGATGTCTCTGTAATTGGTCTGTCTGTAGATGGGGAGAGAGGAGTTACACCAAAGATCTTGAGTCCCTGTGGGTTTGGAAGATGGTGGATTTGTGTGGGTGTTTTGGATGAGATGTTTATGCATAGGTCTGTGGGCATCAGAATATTAAGGTTTCTAAGTAGAGGTCCCGTAACAGGGGTGACAGAGGTGGCAGAAGGCTTGACGTAGGGTAGTTAAGCTATGGGCAAGGTCCTGGACCCCAGCCACTATCTAAAACAGGTTTGTAACCGACTAGGAGTGATGGATGCCTTTACCTGGGGTGCTGTGGAGGCCCCACAGGGACTGTAGGGTGGGCGGGGGCAGAAGAGGAGAGGCTTATAGCCAGTATCTTTTTGTTAATGTGCGGTTAGAAGGGTTGAGAAGGTAAAACAGAGCGTGTGCTAGAGGTACATTCTATCTCAGGTGGAGTGGGGATGGTAGATTGGGCTGGTCACTAACAAACATAGACATAAGTAGAAGAACCACGTTTGAGTGGATGAACACTCTTGGAAGGTGCTGGAGAGCTGTAGTTTGTGCATGAGAGATACAAAGGTGTCTATCGGCAAAACAGAGGGCAAGGTAGCAGGGTACCACTGTAGATCAGAGAGGAGGTGAAAGGTGCACTGGGGGAAGAGGGGATGAGAGACACACACAAAGCACTGAGGTCAGTTTCACGTCCCGGGTTGCACTGGTGATGGGGCTGGGTGCTCCATAGGTGTCAAGAGAGGGGCTGAATTGAGGGGCTTGCTTTACCTTGGAAATGTGATATTTTTGCAATGATAGCAGACTAATTGTAAAATTAAACAGCTCCTGTGGAGTAAGCTACAAGATTAAGAAGCAGATTGCTTTCTTAGAAATGGGGAAATTTTTAAAAGGAGAACACAATGCATTATATTCAAACATTCAAAATATCCCTGAGAAATGGTATTGCAGTAAAGTGAGCTTTGGTTTCACTCATTGTTCTGCCTTTCTTCCCATTCTCCAATACCTTCTGACAAACTAGAGGTTCCTTGCTTGCCATGTGTTTCTTATACTGTGCTTCACAGTTGTGGAAGAATCCCAGAGGTCAGAATAGGTTTGGATCTAAATCTCATCACAGCTATGAGAGCCTGGCAATGAGTATGCAGCCTGCATGGCCTCTTTATTTCTCCCAAAGTCAGCAGCAATAGGGTCAAATCCATGAAGCCTGGAGAGGTCACCTCAGTCCTACTAGATGGTTAACACCGGGAGGGAAAGGCCAAGGTTCATGTCCACTTGGTAAACTAGGACATAAGGCCAAGTGAGTTGGCTACAAGTTAAAGGGAGGTGTGTACTGCCATGTGGGTAAGCTGGGAGGTTATGTTCCCTGGGTGAGGTTAAGCAGGCAAGGCAAAATGGTAAAGAAGTCTAGGGGATATGTGTCAGGTATGAAGGGCCAGATGTATAAGGCCTCTTGGCATCTGGAAGGTGTAGACGAGCAAGTCAAAAATAGCTGAATACAGGTAACTGGTACACACGAGGTGCGTAAGGCCAGTAGGGATCTAGTGGGAAAGGAGAACTACATAAAGACAGTTAAATGATGAAGAAGGGATGTTAGGGTCAAGGGAATAAAGTAAAGTGGTTAATACCACATAAGACTAAAGCTGAAAGTTGGGGTAAGGCTAGAATCCTAAGCTGGGGTGAAAGGCTGGCTAGTTTACTAAGCCAGGCTGATAAGCCAATGTCACGTCACTCAGGTCATTTGGGTAACCAGGTGCACAACAGGAGATGGGAGGCAGGAGACTGAGGCCAGTGGGTAAGGTTAGAAAAAGACAAAGGGCAAAGGTAAAGAATTTAGAGCAGAGGTGAGGCTAAATGAACCTGGGTAACTTACACCCAGTGGATGAGGACACTGGGATACAGTCAGAGGGTAATAATTAGTCCCAGGGCCCAGGAGGGCTAGGGGTAAGGGCTAAGCCAGCTCACCGAGGATTAGAAGCAAAGCCAAGAGATGAGAAGGCTGAGGAGAGCCAGGAGGACGAGGCCACAGCAGGCTGGGCAGGCTGCTAAGATTGTATGTTTGAGGCTAGGAATTAAATAGCCACATGTTTACGACCAGGTGCTAAGGCCAGGAGGTTGAAGCCAGATAATTACATGGCTAACACCACAGCCTGAGTCCAAAGCATGAAGTCAGATGGGTAAAGACAGTGGGCTAAGGTCAGGTAGCTATGGCACAAGTAAGGCTACTACTAAGGCAGCTATGTCACGCTAAGAAGTTGAGCCTAGGAGATTCAGGCCAGAAGGATGAGGCCAACATAGAGATACCATGGATGTGAAGTAACAGGCTGTAGCCAGGCTGCAAAGAAGGGCCAGTGATGTCCGGGGTTTTTCCACTGGGAGAATAAAGCCAAGCCTTAAAGCCAAAAGTTGAGGATGGATGAATAAAACTATGTGCTTACTATAGGAGAAGAGGGGCCAGTACAGGACAGTAGTAGAGGGTTGGCCTAGCATATGCGTGGCCCTGAATTCAGTCGCCAGCACAGGTAGACACGTGAACAACAACAAAATCACCAGATTAAGAAACAAAACAAAAGCCAACAGAGTAAGACTAGGTAGTGGAGGCCTGCTGGGTAAGCAGAAGTGGTTACACCCAACAGGGTGAGTCCAGGTCGGTCAGTGTAAGAGACAGGCAAAGTGGGAAACAGCATGTGTAACCCCCAGGATGAGGGAGCCCTGCTGGGGAAGGCACGTTGGCTAAGTTAGGTAGGGCCAAGCTATACCAAAAAGACAGTTTAAGATTTCTTGAAAAACCCAGGGGGTTAAGACAGTGGAGGTCATACCAGGTGGTATAGTTACAGCTGCAAACCAATAGGGAAAGAGAATATATGGAGAAATCCAAGTGGGTACATCTAGGCTCTTATTAATGGGTAAATAAGGCAAAACTGCAAATGAGTTACCTAGGCTAGGTTCCGGAGGCTGAGACATAGGAACTCAAAGGGATGGGAGAATCATTTGTCTTTTGAAGGCTGTGTTTCCACTGCATGAGGGCAACTTGATGATCCATCCACAGAAAAGAGGACCTGTATCTCTAAATGGCAGAAAGCAAAAAGGCCAAAGTTATGAATTCCCACTAATGCCATTGCAAGTACTCGCTCGGCAGGACATAACCACTTCCCCGAGCCCTACCGTTAGGATGCCAAGTAAGTTTGAACTCTTCAGGGGACAAAACACTCACTCCATGGCCACCAAGAAAGTTCAAAAGAAGCTGGGTCCAACACAAGGATTTTAACAGACTTACTTTAGTATCTGTGCACATTAACAGATGCATGGATCTGTCCTGCAGGAGGACATCCAAAGACTTGCCTTAGTGTCTGTGTAGATGAACAAATGCATGGCTCTGTCCTCTAGGAAGACAGAAGCAGACTTACCTGAGTATATAAGGAGAAGAACAGATCCATGGCCCTGTCCTGTGGGAAGACAGAAGAACAATTAAGGTAGTACCTAGGCCCATGAAGACATGCATGGCTTTATC
>NW_004624758.1:22316294-22335949 GCF_000247695.1 Heterocephalus glaber
AAATACAGAAAGAAGGAAAGTTTAGGCACTGATATGGAATAATTGGAATTTTCTTTTTTATTAGTACCTATTTGCAGTACATAAATGATAGAGTTCTCTGCTAGGTAAAATGGCTCTGGAAGCCCTACCTCCTAAATGTCTTTTCCCGGCAGATAATAAATCCCTCAGGGAAACAATAACCTAATTTTCCCGCCTCAAAGCTCTCCCGCTTACAGTCCTTCCCACCGAGAAGTTCAAACTTGCGGATGGATTTAAACCTCACCTCTGGCTGCAGCCAAGCATCCACCTCCACTATGCCCCCCCCCATACCCCTTACCCATATAAGAGGTCACCTAGCCAGCCCCTGGCCACTGCTCTGCCATTGTTTGAGACAACCCAGCACCTCACCCTTAATAAAGGCCTAGTCTCAGGTGTTCGTGTTTTCGGCTCATTCTCATCCTCTCAATAATGTTTACATTTCTTTCTTTCTTTTTTTTTTTTTTGATACCAGGGAATCGAATTCGGGTCCTTGTGCTTGGGGGCAGGCGGTGGAACCACTGAGCTAAATCCCCGGCCCCAAAATGTTCATATTTTTTGTATGGAGTTGTTACCCATACATAACACAGTTTAATTCTTTTTCCATCCCCTTTCCCTCCACCCTCCATCTCTTTATTCTCTTCCTTTTTGAGAAAGATCTATCTCCCTACTTCCTGGTATATGTTATTTTGCTCTTCTGTATAATTTGGGTGTCTCATATAAGAAAAACCATGTGGTATTGGAGTTTGTGTGTCTGATTTATTTTACATACACTTCTGATGGGAGTATAAATTAGTGCCAAAATCTTGGAGAACTCTTTGGAAGTATCTACTAAGACAAGCTTTATGGTCCATCAACTGTGCTCTAGAAATATGTGCTCTAGAAATCCTTATCTTTATACCAAAAGCCATAAACCAGAATATTTGTAACCCCATATTGTTTTTAATACTGAGAACTATAAACAAATCAAATGTCCACCAACAGAAAAATGGAAAGCACATGGTGTTATATTCATTCAATGTGAAAAAAAGACTAAACCAAAAATATTACTGTGGATGGACCTTAGAATTGTCGTATTAGAGGAACCCAAACATAAAAGAACATTTAGTGATTGGTTCTATTTGCGAAGAGTTCAAAAACAGACAGAACTCATCTGTGGTTGTTCGAGGGGTTGATGGCAAAGGGTTGGGTGGTTCTGTTTTATTTCATGATCCAGGGAGCCATTGCAGGGTTTGTTCACTTTTCACTTGACTATTAAACTGAGCACCTATGACTGACCTAACATATATGTGATGCATTGTTATCATTATCATCATTACTAAGAAGTAAAAGTTCACTTAAGAAGTATATGTGAATCTACTTGTTCCTTAGCTGTTTCATTAGTCCTTGTCTCTTGGAAATGATTTTTTTGAGACGAGATCTCCCTGTGCAGTTCAAGTTGGCCTTGAACTCATTATGTAGCCCAGGCTGGCTTTAAGCTCGTGACAATCATCCTGCCTTAGCCTCCCTAGAGATGGGATTACAGGCATGCAAAGTGATTTTTTTGTTGTTGTTTTTCCTTTTATTAGTGCATGTTTGCAGTACATAATGGTTGCAGTCATCGTGGGGAGGTGGTACCTGTAACATACACATCTCAATTCTTTTTACATCCCCTGCCTGTAGTCGTGTTCTCCCTCCTTCCTCCACGTCTTGTTCCTCTTTCCATTTGCAAAAGAGCTATCTCCTTGTTTCCTAATATCTACCTTTTATTTTGCTCTTTAATTTTTTTTTTTTTTTTCTGTACCTGTGATCCAACTCGGGATCTTGCCTATTCGAGGCAGGCGGGGGAACCACTGCGCTAAATCCCCAGCCCCTTAATCTTTAATTTTTACACTTTGGGATTCTCATATACAAGAAACCATGCCATATTTGAGACTGGGTGTCTGATTTATTTCACTTAAATGTTGTGGCCTCAGGTACATTTATTTTTCTACAGATGTCTCACATGAATCCATCTCTATAGCAGAGAAGTACTCCGTCGTGTAGAAATACCGCATTCCTCTACTGATCCATAGACAGCATTATTCACTATCATGAGCTGTGCTGCTATAAACTCGGTTCTTTCTCCTCCTTCCCCCCTCCCTCCTTCCTCCTTTCCTTTTGTTTTCTTCCTTCGTTCCTCACTTCCTTCTCTGCTCTTTTCCTTTTTTTTCTTTTTCTTTCCTTTTTCCTTTAGCCTCAAGCAAGCCTCAAATCCAGTGGAGATCTCTTGGCCGAGTCCCAAAGGCCTCCCACCCCTTCCATCCCTGCCTCGCGCAGGCGCGCCCCTAGCGGTCACCTCGCTCCCCCAACTGCTTCCCAGCGCCAACCGCCACTGCTGGGCCTGGGATCCAGGACGCCACCATGCTGAGCGTCCTGCTTCTGCTCAGCGGGCTCAGAGCGCTGGGCGAGCCCCTGACAAATGGTGAGTATGAAGACTCCTCTTTCGAGCTCCCCGCCGCTGCTGTCTACCCCGGCTCCGCGTCGCTCTACCCCACCCCGGGAAAGCTCCCTCCCTTGGGGCCCCGGAGCTGGGGCCACCACGTGGCGTCTTTCTGCCGGCCAAGTACAAGCCCGGTGAGGGGCTCCTCGCTTGCCCTGGGACCCCCGGAAAGATGTGAGATCCCACGCAGGACTCCCCGGTGCCCCAGGATGGGAGTATCAGCCCCTGCCCTGCAGTCTGGGCGGGGGCCAAGGGTGAGGCCCAACCTCTGCCCCTAAAGAGGGCACCAGATCCTGAAGCAACACACCCGTTTCTTAGAAACAAACAAACAAACAAACAAACCTCTTGGGATTCTAGAAAGAAATGAGAAAGCCAGGGCTTTGGGAAAGAGTAAAACTGAGAGGTGGCATTTGGAGTACAGATTAGGGACTTTGGGAGGTTGCTCTAATGTGACGTTTTGCACCTTGCAGATTCGGAGAGACTACGCGTGCAAATTACAGTTCCTGAGAAAATGGGCCCACTAACAAGCGATGACTCGGAAACGGAAGTAATGAGTCGCCAATGCTGTTAGCCACTTTAAAATCACGTGCATGTTTTGTTTCCTAGAAGCTAATTTTTGCCGTTTTTCATCCATGCACATTTGCTGAACTTTATACCTGATTTTTCTTGAATAGAATAGAAACCCTTGTTTTGAGGGGGGAATTTACCAAGATTAACACTGTTTCCTAGAAAACATGGTGCAGAGATGCTGGGTATAAAAGCCCCAAGTCTCACTTTCCAAATCTGTTTCCCTTTGGGGGATCTTTGAATATTGACTGGCCTGACCCTTGGATAGCCTCTTTCCGTGCCTCACCAGCCTGTACCTGTATATTAATGCGACATCATACACCAAAGTTCATGCTAGAGAATATAAATCTTAGAGTAAAATATTAAATATTTGGAAGAAAATATGAGAAATAGTTTTAGAATTTTGTAACGGAATTATTGAACAAGAGGGAAAAGTACAAATTCTTAAGTAAGATATTGAGGAATATCTAGACTTAAACAAGTAAATCTTTAACCACTAATAAAGTGAAACATGCTTTAATCCCATATTTTCTAACCCATCTACTACACAAATTAGTGCACATAAAGTATCCAGAATATATGAAGTTGTACATATCAATAAGACAAGAAAAAACACAAACATTTTATAACATTATCAATGGTAATAAAGTATTAAATTTGAGGGGGTAATAAATATCAAATATATATTTAAATTGAGAAATGGACAATGGAGTAGAGGATTTATTTCATAGTCATCAATGGCAAAAATTAAATACAAGAAAACAAGATGTAATTAGAGACTATAAATAAAAAAGTAATGTTATTTTCTGCTTGTGAATATGTGAATTGGTGCAACACTTTGAAGATCATTTTTAAATTGCGAGTGAAATTGCAGAAGCACTTAGTGTTTGATAAAAGGTAACATGCCTCGCAAAGATGCATATTTTTTTGCACCATTGTATATAATAACAAAAGCAACTAGAACTAAAGGTCCATTAGCAGGAGAAGTGAATAAATGTATGGCACATTTCAAAATTAATTATACTGCATAGAAGATAAATGACAGTGCTGCCTGTCTGGATGGCCATGATAGCAAATGTCTGAGTAGGTCTTCCTATGTCAGAGGTTGTTCTATAAGCAGCAGACAAAACCTCCAACTTGTAGGATACAATTTATGTAAAGTCAAAATGTATGCAGAATAAACCCCTCTTTAAATAAACAAATATCTTGAACAAATGCAAAAATATACACAAGAAAGATAAGCATAAAATTCAGGATACTAGTTAGCTGGGTGTAGGAAAAGGAATACAACCCATGGAATAGCTTAGTACTATTTTCAAGTATTTGGAATGCTTTCTTGTTCAACATAAGCATTGGTGATATGCTATTCTATATATTTTTTCTTTAAATTTTATACATCTAAATGTAATAATTAAAAATAACAATGGGGGCTGCGGATTTAGCTCACTGGTGCCGCACTTGCTTTGCAAAGGCAAGGTCCTGAGTTTGATCCCCAGTACCAAAAAACAAAAAAACAAAAAAAACAAAAACAATTGGATGTGGCTCATACAGACGATACAATGCCTTTTAAAATTATACATGAAGTTGGGAGGCCAAGGCAGGAGGATAGTTGCAAGTTCGAGGCCAGCCTGGACTCCATAGATCCTGTCTCAAATATATATACATAAATTCATATATATATATATGAAGTTGAAATGTTGAAAGCTTCCCCGTAGAGATGAAGAAGGAAACAAGGGTGCCCACTGTTATTTTTTTCCATTTTTATTTTCCGGAGGTTCCAACCAGTGCAGTAAGGAAAGAAAACAGCTCTGGCAACACTGTCGTCCCTCTCATTTCCAGGAGCATCAGAGGCCTTTTGGTATCACGAGATTTCACAGAGGAGCAGTGAGGTGTAATAATTGGAGGGGAAGAAATAATGCTAGCTTTATTTGTAGATGAAATGGTTACACACAAAACAGAATCCAAAATAATCTAGAGGAGAATTAGAATGAACACAGCAAATTTTCTATAGACAATATCTATTCTGGCAATAAAAAAATTCTTGGGAAGATTTAATTTATACTACAGAAAATCTAGATGCAAATAAAGATAAACAAAACTTCACTGAAAACAAGATGAGAGAAAATAAGGACTTTAATCCCTGAAGGTGTATTATGTATGTGCTTGTGGATTGAAAGGCTCTGGAATGAAAAGATGCCCGGTCTCCACGCAGTAACCTAATGAGAAGCATTGCCCCTTCACCAGATAGCATTTCTTAATCTTCCCATTAATAAAATAGATTCATGAATATTGCAAACTATGAACACATTTTTACTTTGGACACATTTCTAAAATATATAAGTATTATACATTAGGTGTTAATTCTTTGCTCTATTGTATATAAATTTTCCATTGAGTAATTTAGTTATATTCTGTCCATGGTAAATATGAGTTTTACAGTGATCTCAATCTTTTGTAAGCTAAAACAATGATTAGATGAGAAGTAATCATTCCTCAGATTCTATCTTACTGAGTAAATTTTTTTTTTTTTCTTGGTACCAGGGATCGAACTCTGGTCCTTGTGCTTGCCAGGCAGGTGGTGGAACCACTGAGCTAAATCCCCGGCCCTTTACTGAATAAATTTAAAAATTACCAAAGAAGAAATCCCACCACAAATCATATTTTCTATTTTTTTCGAAAGCCAAGATTTTAATATCAAATTCCTTTGAAATAAATCAACATTGAATTCTGAAGTTTTCTCTTTATTGTACTAATGTGTTTTGTGATGCAATTATTACTGTAAAATGATAGTTTCTAACATTTCTTTTCTCTCTACATTTTAAATGTGCTTTTCTGCCAGGTGTCCTACAAAATTGCAATTGAAGGGACAACATATATTGTGAACCTAACGCAAAAGTAAGTGATCCTCATTAATCTTTTTTTTGAAATGTCTTTTTTTTTTGGTACTGGGGATGGAATTTAGGACCTTGAGTTTACGAGGCATGGTGCCACTGAGCTAAATCCCAGGCCCTTTATGTACCGTCTTGGTTCTATTTATTATTGTTTATAATTATCCAGAAAGTAATTATTTCACATTTTGAAATGTTTCTGGCTCATTTTCTTATATTTTTTGCTTTTAAAAAATCTTTTCTGGGCCTGGGGATTTAGTTCAGTTGTGCTGCCACCTTCCTTGCAAGCGCAAGGTCCCAAGTTCAATCTCTGGTACCAAAATCTTTTCTGTCACTATAACAAATATCTAACACCCCCATCCTCCTCCCAGGGACATCTGTTCCCAGGGACAACAGACTTGTTCTGCATTATCAGTGAGGCTTCAAGAGGATGAATTTTGATAATTTTCCATCTTTCTAACAATATAAATACGGCTTATTTGCAAGTTCCCTTATATTCAACTTATATTTGAAGCTAATGAATTTTGGGTGAAAATGCACCCCATATCAAGCAAAAAAGAAAAATCAAACTTGAAAGAGTCCTTGTTAAAAAAAAGAAGAGTCCCCAAAAAAAAAAAAAAAAAAAAAAAGACTCCTTATTTAAATGATAAGAATAGACTTCAAAAAATAACAAGAGCCACAGCCCTGCAAATAAAGTCCAAATCAGTATGAAAATTAGAAATATGCCTGCATCATTTCTAGAATTCATAGTTGTGATTCTTTTATACATCCTAAATTTTGGAAAAAAATTTTATATATAAGATAAATGGTAATGACTTGAAGGAAGACACTGAAAACTCACTCAAAATTACTTCTGGAAATAAAGATTTCCTGCATTTTTTGCAAGAAACACATAGGGAAATTCCAAAGAGTATCTTCCAGCTGCTACTTTCAAATGCCAAGTGATGGGACCAGAGTCAGGCTCTGAGACCAGGTCTGAAACAAACCGTAAGTATCTGTCAGCATCGCAGTACAATACTTATTTATGCGCCTTTAATATAGGCTGAAATATAAATTACAATAGGTTAGAAATGAAAGAACTGAATTAAAATGCAACCACAATAACAGTTCTTGTCTTATATTTTTATATGAGAAAAAGATACAGAGGGCCAGGGATGTAGCTCAGTGGCACAATGCCTGCCATGCAGGCACAAAGTCCTGAGTTCAATTCTAGGTTCCAAAAAAAAAAAGAAAGAAAAAAGGTACAAAATATACAATATGGTTAATAGTATGTAACTAATTAATATGATCACATATTATGCAAGTTACCAATAATACATTTATTTTCTTGCACACAAGCATTCAAAATGCATTGAAGTAAAAACAGTCACACACCAGAACAAAAGAAATCTTTCAACTAGTAAACACTAGCACAATAAAATGAGAACACAATTACAGCTGCTTAATCAAACAAGCACCAGCTCTTTGGAAATGCAATAATAGGTGCCAAATATAAAAAAATCAAAGCAACGAGGCAAAATATCAATAAAGTAAGAACAAATGGAAGGTTACAAGTCAAACACTTTTGATGTGAATGAAGAAATAAATCTGTAATCAATGCACAATGCAACTTTTGCTGTTTTTACATTTTGTATGCAAAAGATGTGAATAAAATATGCCATGCAAATGCAAGGGCTGGATAAAATCAAGTGCTGGGGCACAGTCCCTGCTGGGGCAGAGTAAGGAAACTTCAGTGATTTTTGTTATTCGTCTGCCACAAGTCCAGCCAGCCCAACCAAGGGTTCCTGGTGGCTGTTTAGTTTCAGCAGCGTCCCAGGAATACTTTTTATGGATTTATTCCTTTCTTTTTTCTTTTCAACATGAAAATCTTTATTCTTTAATCTGAACTTCCATTCTTTACTTAATCACCGTTACTTCTCTCCTTAAGGCCCAGGCTTCTGAATTTCTGAGTGTTCGTAACTGTGGTTCATGAGCCCTGTTTTGTGACTCTTACCTGCCATGTCTTATCTGCTCTTTCTGTGGATGTGCAGGACTCTCTTTGGAAATGCCTCTACGGGGCCTCTGCTTGCTCCCTCCCGCATCCATTTGGTGGGCTCAGTGTTTACATTGTGAGGATCCCTGGGTTTCCGTGATGAAGGAGCTGTTTGGGATTCATTTTGAATCTGCATAATATATACAGTTAAAGATTTTCTCTTTTTTATAGTCAGAAATGTTTTGACCTGGGTATCTTCCTTCTGTCCCTGTGTATGCACAGCAGGTGCCTCGGTCTTTCCAAGCTGGTGAAAAGACCATCAATTGGACATCTTACAAACAATAGAAGTGTATTGCCCACAGACATTGAACTCCGTCTAGATGTTGTAGATTAGTATCTTGCAGTTTCTCAACTCTGCTGTTTCCAAAGCAGCCACAGACCCTATACAAATGAGTGAGTGTGGCTATGTTGCACTAGCACTTTATGTACTCTCTTCTTACTGTCTCCATGGAACATGGATATTGAGTTTCTCAAACACTCTTCTCCCTGTGTTGATGATCATATATTTTGTACTAACCTGTTATGATGAATTGCAGTGTCATCTTTCTAATACTAAATCGAGCTTTATCCCAGGAATGACCCTACGTTTTTTTTTTTGATACTGGGGTTCGAACTCAGGTCCATGCACTTGCGAGGAAGGCAGCAGAACCACTGAGCTAAATCCCCAGCCCAACCTTATTTGTTTTTGATATGTTATCTTTTTGTGTATTGTTTAGTTGACTGTACTTATTAATGTTTTCTTTAGTATTATTTATTGTGATTATAATGAAGAGACAAGATTGTAGCACAGAAAGGACTCATAGAAGATTTGTTGCATGGTGATACGGGTTTTTACTTTATTTTGTTTTTTGAGGCAAGGTCTCACAATGGTCTTGAATTCCCTATGATCCTCCTGACTCAACTTCTTGAGTGCCAGAATTACAGGCATGTGCCACCATGCTCAACTTGCTTTTAGTTTTAATGTTCACTTTTCTCTTTGTTTATAATTTTTTCAAGTGAACATTAAGATGATGACTCATTGACCATTTTTTGCTTTACTCTTAAAAATTTAACATTAATTTTTTTCCCTGTAAATACTGCTTCGCCTTACCTCACATTTTTGGATGTGCTGTATTTTCTTTGATTTATCATTAGAAAATATTCTCTGACTTACATTGCACCTTGCTTCTTCTTTGGCTCAGGAATTATTCAGTTGTATCTCTTAGTATCAATACATCTGGCATTTTTCTACTTCTTTCCTATAATTTCTGATCACAGAACATTTTCTGATTTCAGTCCATTAAAGGACAATGGCTCTTGTTTTATGAGGTAATGCATATTCAGTTTTGGTAGATGATCTATCTAAACTTGAAAACTGCATGTAGTCTGCAGTTATTTGCTGCAATGCTCTTTTTAAATTATATCATTAAATTCTTTCATAACAAAACTGATTTTTTGCTTTTTTCAACTCTATAGTCATGTGTGTCAAACTCTTCCACAATAATTTTTAAGTTGACTTGTTCTCTTACATTCTTTATTTTATAATTACATATCTTGATACTGTCTTGATCGCATAAACATTAAAAATTAAACTTGTTTATTTTTCTGGTGAATAAAATTTCAACATTATAAAGTAACTACTTTCCAGTAAAATGTTTGCCTTAAATTTTGTCAGATTTATATATCACTGACACATCTTGCTATACCCTATAGTTTCCTTTCTTCTTTCCTTTTTTTTTTTTTTTTCTGCTGCTGGGGATAGAAAACCCAGGCTTTGCTCATGCTCATGCTAAGCAGACACTTTACCTCTGAACTGCAGCCCTACACGTCTTCTCAATTTTTAAGCCTGGATTTTAGTGCACTTCAAAGTATCATTTTTACTTTGTAATAATGACTTTTGTATATTTTGAAAGAAATCATTGTCTACATTTGGCCTTGAATACATGCTACTGTATTCTTTCTAATGGCTTCTGCTATTTTCACTTTCTTATTTTGATCTACAATTCACCTGGAATTGGTGCTTATATATATTCTGTGAGCATAAAAGTCAAGATTGAATTACCTTTTCATACTAGCACCCCAAGATCCAACACATGATATTAAAAAGACCACCTTTCCCCATTGTACTGTAATGTAAATCAATATATGAGACATTCTCTATATGTACTCTTTTCTTTCCCTTCTATTTGTCTATGTAGTTATTCTTCAGCCTTGTCTATTTATGTATTCAGACACTACACAGTCTTAATTACTGTGGTTTTTCAATATCAATATTATGGTTTCAATATCAATATTATAGTCTTCAATATCAACAGTTTTACTACTATAGTTTTTAATTTCAATATTAACAGCTTTATCCTTCAACAAAAATCTCTACTCCTCTTGAACTTTTGAATTTCCATGTAGCTTTTGTTATCTTTTTTTTTTTTTTTTGGTACCAGGGATCAAACTCGGGACCTTGTGCTTGCGAAGCAGGCAGTAGAACCACTGAGCTAAATCCCTGGGCCTAGCTTTTGTAATCTTTTTTTTTTTTTTTGTACCAGGGATCGAACTCAGGACCTTGCGCTTGCAAGGCAGGCAGCAGAACCACTGATCTCCGGCCCTGTTTATATATTTCTATCTGCAGTTAGCTTTGATATGTCTTAGACATTGGTTCTATTTTTCTATTGCAAAATTGCTTATTTTTAATATTGTTTTTTATTTCTATTATGCCTTTATTTGTGATTAACCCTGTTTTTTTCCTCCAGGCTTTTAAAGATACATTTGGCAAATACAAATTGCATATATTTATAGATTACAACATATTATATTTTATGCACTGTGAAACAAATGAAGCTAATGAACATATCTATCACCTCAAATGCTTATTTTTGTAAGGACAATGTTGTCTGACCCCTTAGCAGTTTTCAATTCTGTAGTACGTCACTATTAAGTGTAGCCACAGTGCTGCATAATAGATATTCAGAACTTCTTCATCCGAACTGGAACTGCACTTTAAACTGTCATCTCCTCTTTCTCCATCCCCCTGGCCTCAGGTCTCTGTAACTACCAGTCTACTCTCTGCTTCTATGAATTTGGGGCTTTTTAGATTCCACCACAAGTGAGGTCACACAATATTTCTCTGTGTCTGGCTGATTTCCCTTAACATAATGTCTTCCAGATTTGTCTGTGTTCTCCCAAGTAATAGGGTTTCCTGCTTTGTTAAGGCTTAATAATATTCCACTCTGGTGTGTGTGTGTGTGTGTGTCCCTCACATTCATTTATTCATTCAATGATTGATAGAAACTTAGTTTGACTTTGTATCTTGATTCTATATCTTGAATGCTACTGCAATGAACTTGGAATGCAGATGTCTCTTCATCATACTGATTTCTTCTCATATATGTGTATATGGAAAAAGTGGTCATTCTGTTTTTAATTTTTCAGGCACTACTACTTTCTGTAATGGCTGTACTAGTTTACATTCCTGGGAAAAATGAACAAAGGTTCCTTTTTTCTCCACATCCCATCCAACACTGGGCATCATTTTTCTTTTTGACACTATTCTAAGAAGTCTAAGAGTGATATTTCTTATCATATTAATTTGCATTTTCCTGAGGGCTAGTATACTGAGCATTTAAAAAATATACCTGTTGGCTTTTTGCGTGGATTCTTTTGAGAAATATCTATTCATATCCTCTGCCTATTTTTAAAATTGTTTTTTCTTGCTGCCCAGTTCCTTATATATTCTACATACTAAATATTAACCCTTTATCAAATGTATTGAAATGAAAAAACCAAAGACAAAGCAGAGACTACCAGTCTCAAAGCTTGGCAGAGACTGACAGTCTCAAGGCTTGCCTGTCCTACTAAACCCACAAAGGTCACTGTGCCCAAAAGATGAATTGCTGAAACAACACTTGCCTATACCTCCCTAAGTCTTAAAGAAAAACTGTAAAAGCAACATCTTCCTGTATCTCCTGCCCCTGTGCTAAGTTCTGCTTTTGTAAAATTCTGCTTGCTTCCTCGCCCTGCCTAAAGAGCAATATAAAAATGAAAAAAAACACCTAAAATCAGGGCTCAGATTCTGGAAGGTGACTTCCACTGGGCCCTCTAGCAAATAAACCTTTCTTTACAGTTCTGGACCGCACTCTCTTCCTCGGTCTGCCTGCCCTCCCAGAGCTGTAACAGTGTAATTTGCAAATATTTTCTTAAGTCATCTCTTCACTCTGTTCTTTTGCTTTGCAGAAGCTTTTAAGTCTAATGCAATTCCACTTGTCTAGTTTTACTTTCATTACTTGTACTATGTTATAGTCACAACAAAAACTCACGGCCCAGGCTAATGTCAGAAAGTGCTCCAGTATGATTTCTTCTAGTGGCTTTAAAGTTTCAGTTCTTATATGTAAGTTTTTAATCGATTTTAGTTGATTTTTGCATGGATGTGAGACAGAGGTCTGGTTTTATTTTGTGCATGTGGATATCCAGTTTTCCAAACAATAGTTTTGGAAGGGACTGTTCTTTGTCCTTTGTGTCCTTGGCAACTTTGTTAAATATCAATTGACTATAAATGCACCGATCTATTTCTCTGATCCCTGTTCTACTCCATGGGGCTATGTATCTGTTTGTACACCAACACCATGTTGCTTTGATTATGGTAGCCTTGAAACCAAGTAGTCTGATCCTCCACTGTGTGCTGTTTGCTCAAGATTCCTTGGCCATTTGGGGAAATTTAAGGAGGTGAAAGTTCTACCCTGAAAAATCTTTTTTTCTGCCAACCTACCCATCCATAATAAATCTAATAAGTATCTTTTCCAAAATGAAAGTTTAGGAAGCAGTTTTCCGATTAAATTTTTTTATGTTTATATTTACAGAACTTTTTTACCTTATAATTTTAAAGTTTATGGCTATGATGATGCAGGGATTATGAAACCTTTAGAAGAAGAGGTTCAGGTATGTTTTTTAATTGTGTGTTTTACCTTTATGAAATGAGTTTTTATGATATATTATTTAGGGCCCACTGTTCTGGAGCAGAAGGATTGAGGTTATATCTTGTTTCAACACAAATGTCACCATTTCCTTTTGATGATGTGTACTCAGCCCTGTTAATGGTTAACAAACCAGATATGATGGGGATCTTTCTAGCTTACTTGTTTCAGGATGGTGTGCATGAATGTGCTTCTGTCCATGTGGCAGTAGTTTTTGAATAGGATGTAAAATACCTGGGGCTGGGGCTTTAGCTCAGTGGCACTGTGCCTGCCTCGTAAGTGCAAGGTCCTCAGTTCGGTCCCTGGTACCAAAAATAAAATAAAATACTTGAAAGTAAAAGTGATGGTTTGCATCAGGAAAACCAAATCTAGAAAGTAGAGGAAAATCTAAAGCCACCCTTGGGTCCTCCCTCCTACCCTGGACATTGCCCTCAGTTTCCTGCAGTTCTGAAACCCTGGCCTCCATCCTTCAGCTGAGAGCTGTGTTTCCTGGGGGACCTTAGCTGCCATCCATGCTGCCCTGCCCCGGAAGTCCCTGCCACCCAAGCCCCAGGAACTGAGCATCTCAGCAAAGCCAGGGCCTTCTCTCTGCACTGGTTTGCATCCTCCTTTTCTTTCTCTGCCTGCCTTTGTAGTTGAAGTCTATAAAACTGTCCAGCATTTTTAATTGTGTGAGGGTTAAGTCTGTACAAGTTACTCCACCATGCCACTCAAATTAGTTTAGAAAAATAAACTATTTCTCTTTTAGATTCATTTTGTTTCTCTTACCATACACAATTAAGTCAGAAGAATACAAAAGAATGAGTTTTTGATCATTTTTGCCTTGAACCTAGTGATCAGTAAAGTCCTATTTAATGTATACCATATGAAAAAACCCTCATTCTTTATTTTCAGTTTTAGTTTTAGTTTTGTGCAGTACAGGGGATCGAACTCAGGACCTTGCACTTGCCAGGCAGGTGTGATGCCATCCTTATTCTTTACGAACCTGTGGGATTATTTGGGAAAATTGAGCTATATGCTCATCTACTAATTTTATAAATTGATTATGGAAACAATGAGTACTTGACCAATACACAATATATGTTTGAAATATCTGAAAATGTTATATTTAGCATGAGCTATTCTAATACATATTATATGTATTTCATCTTTATCTTTCAGAATTTTTGCTACTACCAAGGATATATTGAAGGCTATCCAAAGTCTTTGGTGATCATTACCACGTGTACTGGACTCAGGTTGTCATATATAATTGTATGGATTATAAAATACGTTAGATTATTTTTCATGATGGCTCCTACCCTTATGCTGAATTACTTGTATGTTTGGAGAAAATCAAATATTAACGTCTTACCAAATACCAAGCACATTACAATTCTGCGTCCCTCAGTGAGTTTGAGAATACCCAGTAACTTTCTCTAGTTTATTTCCCAAGACTAAGGCTAATAATAATATGCATACCATTGAAAACTAAGTGGCACTTGATTCCTTTGTAAAATGTATTAATTCACTTATACACCTTCTCTTTGGAATTTGTAGGGGCGTACTGCAGTTTGAAAATATTAGTTATGCAATTGAACCTCTGGAGTCTTCTGTTGGTTTTGAACACATCCTTTATCAAATAAAACAGGAGAATAAAGATGTTTCTCTCCATACTTTGAAAAATACTGATTTAAAAAATATGACCTATAAAATACAAACTGTAAAGGTAAGTATGAATAAACTGCAAGGTTATCATTTGACAGCAACATAAATACAGCAATATACTAGCTTTCTGGCAAACAAGTTATTTATTGACACCCTCCACACACAGAGAGACTTCTATCTGGATACATGCACCAAGATTAATTAATTAGTTTGCATGAAAACTAGTTTTGTAAGGTTCCCTGCAGTGCTTTAAATTTCTGTATTATTGGTAGCAATGTTCTCTCATTTCTGATTTTATTAATATAAATAATTTCAATTTTTTGTTGACAGAGTAGCTAACAGTATTTTCATCAAAGTGTGGCTCTTTCCAATAGTACGTTGTGGCTATTTTTCACCATAGATCAGATCTGACCATTTTTCTCTAAAGTAGGTCATTTATTCCTTCATTCTTTTCTCTTTGCCTCATTTTTATTAAAATGTTTTAATTATGTTACTTTCCTCTCCTAAAAGCTTTGAATGATATACAGTTTTTCATATTTTATATTATGCATTACATATGTATATTATGAAATAAAATATAATAGTGATATAATAGTGTTTAATGTCCTTGTTTACAAATTATGGCTCTTGGGCCAAATCTTGTCCACAAACTGCTTTTTGAATAATGGTTTGTTGAAACACATCAATTAATACTATTTTATATATGTGTGTTAATACAGTTTTCATGTCCTTCATACTTTTATAGTCAAATATTTGTGGCAGAGGCCTACAAAGAGACTTCCTATCTCTTTACCAATTCTCCCCATCTTCCTATTCAGAAAATTTTATGTAAATTGCATTATAGAATACAGTGACTTTTGTGACTTCTCTTTTAAGACTGCTTTCATTAACAGAAGAAACCTAGAATAGCAAAAGCAATTCTAGGCAACAGAGACATGGCTGGGGGCATCACAATCCCCAACTTGAAGCTATATTACAAAGCCACTGTGATAAAAACAGCATGATACTGGGAAAGAAACAGACCCAAAGATCAGTGGAATAGATTAGAAGATGCAGAAAGAACTCCAGACATACTCAGTCACGTCATCTTTGACAAAGGAGCCAACCACCCTCATTGGAGGAAAGATAGTCTATTTAATAAATGGTGTTGGAAAAACTGGATTTCAACCTGCCAAAGATTAAAACTAGACCCATACCTATCACCATGCACTAAACTAAGATCAAAGTGAATTAAAGATCTAAATAGTAAAACAGAAACACGAAACTTGCTGGAAGATAAGTTAGGTAGAACTCTTGATGACATTGGGAAAGGAAAAGACTTTATGAACAAATCTTCAGTAGCATGGGAGCTAGCACAAAGAATCAACAACTGGGATCTCATCTTATTAAAACACTTCTGCACTGCAAGAGAAACTACCAACAGAGCTAAGAGACAACCTACAATGTGGGAAGAAATATTTAGCAGCTGTAACTCAGACAAAGGTCTACTATCAAAAATATATAAAGAACTGAAAAAAATCAGACCTCCCAAATTCAAAGACCCAGTTCAAAAATGGGCAACCGAAATGAACAGACATTTCTCAGACAAAGAAGTAAAAACAGCAAGTAAATATATGAAAAAATGTTCAACATCACTGGTCATTTGAGAGATGCAGATGAAAACAACACTAAGATTCCACCTCACCCCACAAAGAATGGCTGCTATCAAGAAATCAACCAATAACAAATGCTGGCGGGGTTGTGAGGAGAAAGGAACCATTTTCCATTGTTGGTGGGAATGTAGATTGGTGCAACCACTGTGGAAATCAGTATGGCAATACCTCAAAGAACTAGGACTACAGGTCCCATTTGACCCAGCTATTCCCCTACTGGGAATCTTCCCCAAAGAATTAAAAGAATCATACCACAGTGATATATGTGCACCTATGTTTATAGTGGCACAATTTGTAATAGCTAAAGCTTGGAAACAGCTCAAATGCCCATCAACTGGAAAGTGGGTAAAGAAGATGTGGTTTTTTAATAAAATGTAGTACTACTCAGCCATAAAAAATGAGAAACTAGAAAAATTTATAGCTAAATGGATGCATAATGAGGCCATACTCTTAAGTGAAATAAATAGGACACACATGTGTAAAAACCAATAGTTTCTCTAGTGTGAGAAATTGAAAGTGTAAATAAGGATGAAAATGATTAAAATGAATAATTGATAATTTGAAATAAGAAAAGGTCCAAGGGTTTGGGGATGGTGGAAGGGAAAGGGGAAAGGGAAGAAGGGAAAGAAAAAAATTATGAGAAAAAAAATGGAATCAAACTCTGTAGATAGGGAAGGGTGGAAGAGGTGAAGGATGCACAGGTAATGGGAGGAAAAATAAAAACTAAGATGCATCATGTTCTGGTACAAACACCCAATGATAAATGTAAATGTATTTTATACCTAAAATGTACCAATAAATATATATTTATTTAAGACTGCTTTCATTTATGTATTTAATTTTAATTCAGGTGTACTGTGTTTATCATCACTAAATACTATAATTCTTCTCTCCATTATTTTCCATCTCATCATCTACATTTTCTGTCTACATCTCTGAAACCTTCTATTTAATTTTATTTGCTTTCCTCTTTCTGTCTGTACTAGTCCCAGTGCTAAAAATTGGATTCCTAAATCTGAATGTTACTTTATCTCACTTTGGGTTATATTCTTATAATTCTTTTCTTTTTTGGAATCAGGGATCAAACTTGCGACCTTGGACTTGCAAGACAGGCATGGTGCCAATGAGCTAAGGCCCCGGCCCATATTCTTATAATTTTAAAGAGAATGACACCAGAATCTTATTTTGCTAATCATTTTATCCTTTCTAACATTTTGATTTATCATTCTATGAAAATATTTGAGTCCTCCATATTAAAAATACAAATAAACAAAATAAAGTAGTGTATCTTAGCTATATATTTACAATTATCCTTTCCTTCACTTGGTTGCTTCATATTGCAAAAAGTGGAGCTGTCATTCTTATTTGCTGATATTCAGAAGAATATGGGTTTTCCAAAAATATTTTAATCAGTGGTAATCCATTGCTAAATCAGCTCTTTGAAATGCTAAAACATTTGAAGAGTGAAATATAATTAAAACCTAACAGTATTTTTAACTCACTATCTACTCTGTAAAACTCCTGTTTTCTGTTTTCACTCTCTTTTCCTTATGCATTTGCATTTAAGTACTCTTATTTCTCAAGTTTAGCTTGTTCATCTTACCATACATTTGTCCATGGCTTTACGTAAGAAACTTACAGATCTTCTATTCCCACTCCAATACTATTCTTCTGAGTCACTGCTCATATCAGTTGCCCAAGTTAAAGAAAAAGACACACATAGCACACATCATCTATGGATCTATCTATCTATCTATCTATAATCTATGTTCTATTGATTTGTCTATCTCTATCTATCTATCTATTATCTATCTATCTACTATTTATCTACTATCTTCATATTCCTTCCCAAACCCACAATATTCATATGTGTTGTGGCTTGTGTCTAGATTTCTACCAAAGCCTTTATACAGTCATTGGGGGATGGCTTTTCAGAGGTGGCTTGATCAAAGGTATGTTGTACTGAGATCAAGGGTGTGTGATTACTAAATTAGTCTACTGGCATAGTTTTGGCTGGGATTAAGAGTGTGAGTGCTACACCAAACTTAGGGCAAGTAGCTTGCATAAAATATAAGGGACAGAATGAGGGCTAATCTCCACTGTCTGCTTGCCATGGACTATTTCTTCTCTGTGATGGTCCTCTGCCCTGCCACCCTGCTTTGGAGCCAGCCAACTATGAATCAAAATCTCTGCAAACTGTGAGCCAAATAACCTTTCCTCCTTTAACTTTGGGTATCAGGTATTTTGTCTTAGCAAAGAAAAGTACCCAAGGTGGAATTAATGAACATATGACTTCTAAATCTACCTTTAAGCCATCTAAATTACAACTGTATCAGCACAGCAGCATGTTCTCTAGTCTGTTTGCCTATATCCAATTCTTCAGTATTTATTTTGACCAAGGAAATTGTCATCCTTGAGGTGGAGTCAAGTTTATGTATCACATATGTAAGCATTCTCATGTCTTCTATGACGACCTTCTCTTACTAAAGGAGCTGGCTTTTGAAGTCTTGAAATCTGGCACCTACCCACCTTTTAACAGATACATGCATTCTTTTATGCTCTTGTATTAAATTTTCATTTACTTAGCTAAAGTGGACTTCTTATTTTTCCCCAAATAAATATGTTTTTCAGTAAATAAAGAAATGAGATTAAACTAAATATTACTAAGCTCCATCTCAAACTTGAAAATGGACAAAGATTTGTTCAGGGAATGTTAGACAACTAATGCTTGGTGTTGGCTAAAGCAAAATAAACCATTTTAAATCCTCCAATCCATTAATATGGTGTCAGTAGTTTAAGTTCAAAAAAATACTCTTACTTATGGATTTTGGTGAAATGATGGAATCTCACAAGTGAAGGATTGTATCTTTCCTATTTAAGGCGTGAAACATTTGGTGTTTAGTGTTGCATGGAGATAGTAAAAAGACTATTAGATCATAAAAGGATTTCATCTGGTCTTCAAAAACAAAACCCTAAATTTCTAAGATTTGGGTCAGGAGAGATAATTTTGAAGCCAGGTAAAATGAGTAGTCAATAAGCTCTAAATTTATTGACTTTTCCCAAAAGTTTTCCCCCTCCAAGTTATTATAGGCATCACTTCTCTGATCTCTACTCAAACTTCAGATTTGTTTCTCCCTCTTTAATACATCTTTTCATATTATAAGGAACAAATTTTAGCTAGTGGGAGATGGTTTTGAACTTGCAATGGATCAGATACCAGTGTAAAACAAGAAGAGCTACAGTCAACATACACATAGTAAAGGTTTTCTCAATTTCTGGTTCTTTTTAGCCATCATCAGAATTCTTTCAGTACATAGAATTGCATCTTATAGTTGAAAAAGATTTGGTAAGTAGATTCCAATTTATTTGTCTTATATCACTTTTATCTTAGCAATGAGGAATTATAAAAATAATTTGAAATTAATATATTGCAGAATAACTTTGCAGTAG
>NW_004624758.1:22342456-22368534 GCF_000247695.1 Heterocephalus glaber
TCCCAGATCCTCTTTTGTTGCCAGTTCAGAGAGTCCAGGTGGTTGAGTATCAGATTGTTCCAACTTGTTTCCCTTTGGGATTGCTGTAGGTGATCCAGAAGTCTGTTTTTGAGGCTTGTTTACATGTCTTCTCATGTCCATGGTGGGAGAGGATGTGCTTCTGGTGCCTGTGTGACTCACCTTCTCTGCCCTAGGAGCTTGGGATGGCCAGGATGACTCTTAATCACAGTCCTTGAAGACTTTTTTTACCTAAAGGCTTGGGCTTCCACATGCAATTCTCCAAATTCAAGCACATTAAGAGCAAGACAAACTTAGGAAACAAATATACAAAGAGAGCCTGCACAAGTCCCAAATCTTTTGAGTTGAGGCAACAATGTCTTGTAGAATCATTTAATCCCAATCCCTTTCTAGTTCCTGAGTTTTACTGCAAAGTCCAGAAATAAATCAGAATTTAAATAACCATTAGTGGAAGAAGCACTGGGAATCTCCTAACATAGGTATCTAACATCGTGTGTCAAGAGAGGCCCCATCTCTGCAGCCTACAGATTCTTGGCAGTCTATCATCACAGTTGTAGACATAGAGATGGTGGAATGAAAGCCTGGGTTCCTTTTTTTTTTTGGTACCGGGGATCAAACTCGGGTCCTTGTGCTTGTGCAGCAGGCGGTGAAATCTCTGAGCTAAATCCCCGGCCCAAGTGCAAGCATTTTAAAGTGTTGAGTTTTACTTGTATTGTTCATATCATTTACTACCAATTAGTGTAGAGAAAGATCTGGTCCATTCTTACAGTTCAGTTGTTTAATGCATGTCTTCATTGATTTTCACAGATATATTAGCAAATCCATTTAGACCATGCCATTTGAACATGTTTTCTGTTTGTGTCCTGTTTTAGATTTTTAGTTCCTTTAATCTTACAGTAATTCTGGCTTCACTGGAACTTTGGACAGATGAGAACAAAGTTCCAACCACTGGAGATGTTAATGAGTTATTACACCAATTTCAAGACTGGAAAAAATCTTACCTTGTTTTACGTCCGCATGATGTGGCATTTTTACTTATGTAAGCATATTTTGGAATTACTAAGGTTTCCACAAAGAAAACACCAGTTTGATCTGATTTCTGACAATCGATGTGCCTTTAGGTTAAAGCTATTTGCCATTTTTCCTGCTATGCACCACCATGTGAATACTGTTTGCCACAGCACCGTTCATATCTATGGCACAGTTATTGACTTCCCTCACTTTATCTGGTGGTCTGTTGTGAAAACTCGTTTTTTCAGTTTTCGACCACATGCCACATGATTCACCACTTCAGTAAATGTCTCTTGATGTGCATTGAATATCAACAGTAAGCTATTACCTGAACTCCATGAATATAGCCTCCTTCTTTCCTTTGCTGGCCAAAAAGTAGAAAAAAATTACAAAGAAATAGAAACACTATTGTACATTTCAATATAATACAACCATAATGAAGCCACACAGTGGTGAGGCTTTTAGTGGATAAGCTGGCCTTCAATTTAGTAAGCTCTTTGTTTTTCTCTTATCAGTATTTTGAAATATATTATTACATACAACTTACATGTCAAGATTTTAAAGTTTTAGTACTTTTAGTCTTCTGTCTCATCCATGCAGATGCTACACGTCTCCATGGCCCTGGTGGGCTGATTCTAACCAAGCAAGGGGCCTTTGGTTTCTAGAGTACTCTGCCAATTTGTCAGCTGCATTGCCTTAACCTTTTTAGTTTAGGGAATTTTGTTTATCATATTTATTTTGAGGGATTTATTCGTTGTAATTTAAAAAGACAGCATAATATGAATCGTCAATATGGTATAAGAAGCCATATGAATAGGCACTTTGTGTTTGTTTTCTAAATCTGTTTTATTGTTTTCAAACTATGCAGAAACATACAATAGTCACATCCTAAGCTGTGTTTACACTGATGCTAGGTGGACATATTTATGAGTTTTATATCAATGCACAACATTAAAATTTTTCCTATGAAAACTGATATTGGTTGGGCTTACTTTTGCAAAAGTATGATTTTGACCCACTGTAAACTTTCAGTTACAGAGAAGCACCCAGTTACATCGGTGCCGTCTTTCAAGGAATGGTGTGTGACAAGGACTACGGAGGAGGCATTGCCCTGGTACAGTACGGCTCCTTCTGCTTGGCTAAGCTGTGTAGAGGATAGAACGCTGCATAGAAGGCCATAAAATTAAAGATTTCCCTTTTTATTGTTTCTGTGTAGAGTAAATCTGCTTTGTTCTGAGGATTCTTGTCCCTAATGCTGACAAAATGTTTAATATATGAGGAGTCCTCATTGATCATAGTACATATAAAAATTTCACATGAATCCAAGTATCCTTTTTAAGGTGGTGAGCTATTTTAGTATTCTTATGCAATGCTGTCAATTTTCATAGTCTTAGTATTGAATCATGCATGTATTTTAATACAAAGCCTAGATTCTGTGCATTTGCTTAATGGTCTAGCTAAATTACAGAACAGATGGAAACATTTGAAACTATCAATCACCTTAAAAATGCTTCACAGGGCATAGTGAATAACAAGAGCACCAAAGGCCACACTTGACATTATTTACCTTAGTGGAAAATCTTAGTGTACTTGACACTGCTATTTTTCTCCCCACTATTTCATGATTTTATGGCTATTCTGGCAAAGAGAAAACTTGCCTTTTTGTTGCTTTTTGTGTGTTTGTGATATGTCTGCTGCTTTCAGACAGGCGATGTGTGATACTCTTTTTCTAGCAAACAAGAAGTGAGCCCAGGTGAAGATGTGAAGGATGAATCAATCAAATGGAGACTAAAATCTTTAAAATTCATAAATCCTGCTTTGACAAAGCTGGCTTTTATTTAGGGTCAAGTGCTTTACCTGGTCTCCAATGCTGGACCAGGCTCCCGGGCTGCTAAATCATCAGAGCATCTCCTGGGTTCCTGGGCCGAGGCCTTTCCTGACTGATTGGGCACAAGTGGAGCCATCCAGTCCAGAGGAAGGCTGGCTGCCACTGAGGGCCGCCCTGCAGGGACCTGGGAAGTGTGGCTCCTAGGCAGAGGACAGAGGACTCTCTACTGAGGGGAACAACTGGAGAAAAGCTTTTCAGTATTCTTTCCTATTCCCTACATTTTTCTGGGATAATCACTGCATGATCTTCACTGGAAAAATCCACAGCATCAGCCTGTGTCCACGAGAGCGAGATGCTGAAGACAATAGCTGAAGCTCTCCGCCTTCTGATGACCAAACACCCACTATTCTCTCTCCCTGATCCTCCAGGACCGAGGGATGGCACCAGGGATCGTAACCTTCATGCTCTGTTTCTCCCTGAAAGCTTGTACATGAAACCACAGCCCAAGTACTAGACTTTGGTTGAGTAAAAGCAAGTGAGAATAATTAGCATATGGTTTTGTTTTTCAGTATTGAAGATTGAACCCAAGGCCTTGACACTGAGCTTCATCCCCTGGCCTTTATTTATTTTTTTTTTTTTAAATTTTATTTTGACACAGGGTCTCAATAAAATGCTACGTTGCCAGGGTGGGCTCAAACTTACACTCTCCTTGCCTCAGCCTTCCAGAGTGCTGTGGTTACAGGATTCTGCCACCAGGCCAGGCAGCATATGATCTTTTTTAAATTCAAAAACATTTCATTGACCATTCAAGGTATATGACATGGTGATTATACATTATATCTATATATTAGGTAGTGTTTCTACAATCAAAATATTCATCACCAAACATAGTCACTATTTATGTATGAGGTGGGGGTGAAGGCACTTAAACTCTACTCCTCCTCTGAAATTCAAGGAAAGAGTACAGTATTGTTTTTATTGCTTGATTCCTCCCAGAATCTCACCAGGCTCCCTTATGCTGTAACTTCTTGAAGAAGGGAAGTAAAGCTGGTTACAAGGAGCTCATAGAAAGTCAAAAAGAGGAGAAAGAATTGGGCATCAACAATGAAATAAAAATAGCAGAATGATAGAGTTGACTCAAAACAATTCACCAGGGCCGGGGATTTAGCTCAGTGGTTCCGCTGCCTGCCTCAAAAGCGCAAGGTCCTGAGTTCGATCCCCAGTACCAAAAAAAAAAAAATTCACCAATTGCTCCATGATAATTAATTTAAAGTTATTTTTTCCTTCAAAGAATTACAGTCTTGCCTTTTTTATAGGAAAAAGCTCATATTTCTGACCATCACTTTATAGTAAATCATCAGAAATAGTAGCATAAGCCTTACTCATTTGTACTCTTCAGGGCTATGTTAACTATTGTTCCATTTCGAAATCCACTTTTCAATTTCAAAAGAAACTCTGGGAATTTTATGGCTTCTAGATTGGATTTACAGATCAGTTTTAGGGAGACTGACATCTTCATAATATTTGTCTTCTTTTCCATCAGATCAACAAACTCACTGTGGGATATTCAGATCATCTATTGCTTCATACCAATCAGTAGAACTACTCAAAACTGATAGCTATTTTTCAAGAAATAAAATAATAAATACCCATGGTGCCATTTTTGTGAAGTCAAAGTGCAGGTAAAGATCAGGAAAAACCCTGGTCAGTCCAAAACACTGATTTTTATTAGTAGGCAGATTGGTGTAAAGGGGAACTATGTGCAAGGACATACAGTTGTGCAGTTTGTATGGATACTAATGCAGGCAAGGCTTGTAAAGGAAAAGACAAAGCATTCTCAAATTAGGAACAAAGTAGAGAAAATATAGGATTGTAATTAGGACCTTGTCCTTCTAGTTAAGAAGGTTTCAGTGGTGCAAATGGAATTTGGGTGTGAGGTACTCTGAGCACAGCTAGTATATTATCTCATTCTGAGCCCCACAGCCTCACAGGCCATTTCTCTGGTGTCTGTTGTGGACATTAGTGAGAAGGTCATGCTAACCTTCATGTTACCGAGGTGCTTATGAGGACTTCTGTGAGTCATGTACGCTTCAGTGAGACTTGATTCTTAAAATGAGCCAATGGCTAGGTTAACACCTGTGCTGCTTATAGCCTGCTTTGGGCATAATCAATAAGGTGGTCCTTCACACCTTTATGTGTGTGTATAAAACACACACAAATGTGCCCCCTAGTGGTAAATACAAAGAATAGTAGCACCATAGAAATAACAATATCTAGTCAAGGTTTTGAAGCTGAGGCATAGATTCAAGAAAATTATACAGACTTGATAAAGCTTTTGTTAACTTGTTATGAGGGCTGACAGATAGAGGATAACCAATTAAATATGAATTCCAGAAAAAGGAATTTGTTTTAGTATGAGTGCCCCATATGATATTTGCTGTATCTAACTCCTTTGTGGAAAAAAAAATATGAAAGATTTGAAAATAAGCAGAAGAGATTACTGAGTGTGCTCTCTGAGCTGTTCTGGACTTGCCTGTCACTGGAGTTACAGATTATTGAGTTCAAGTTGTAGATTTTTTTTATCTGGTAGAGAGGCAAATGGTGTTTGTCTGGTGGACCAATTAACCCCATAGGTTATGAATATTGTTCCCTAAGACATTGATCACTTGTGTATCTCACCCTGCAACTCTATCTTAATATTTCCTTATTAATATGTGCCCACCTTCTCAAATGCTCTTTCAAGTGCTATTAACATCTTACCAATTCCCTCATTAATTAAGGAGTTGAGTAAACTGATGTGTTTTATGTGTTTTTGATGAGGGGAAAAATAGGCACATTAAGGTTCCTAAAATTAGAGATTAGAAGTCTCTTCAAAGTTTACATAGCAGGCTTATTGCTTGAACGTAAGCCTGTGTTAGGCAGCAAAAGAAGTTTTACCAAGTTCCTACTGCTTCTCCAATTTCTCACTCTGGCAATGGGTAAATCAGAAGCCTTACTAAATACTATCTGCAATTATTGTTACTTAAAAACTATTTTCCTAGGCAGATAATGTTTAACAAAAGAAATGTTCTGCTTTGTTGATGTTTCTTGGCCCGAAACATTATTTAAAAGCCTGTGTGTGACACTGAAGTTGAATCCTCCACTTGAAGGCCTGGGAACCACTCAGGAGATTAGTAAAGGATGCTTTGAGGGTGTCTGGGTGGGTCCTGGAGGGGTGGCCTTGGGTTCTGTGTCTGTTCCCTGCTCTGCTTCCGGTCACCATGAGCAAAGCAGTTTTGCTGCGCCACACCCTTTGGTCTCAGAGCTGGCCAACTATAGGTGAGTCCTCTAAAACAGAGACTCAAAGGAACCTCTTCTCCTCTAAGTTTCAGGTGTCAGGTATTTTGTCCCAGAAATGGGAGGTCTGACTAACATAAAATACTGAATATAGTTTTGCTTTTTTTTTCTCACTTTGTTTTCAGAACTGAAGTGAGAATAACGAAGTCCTATAGGAAATTCTCACACTTCAGTCTCTGAGATTTTTCATATTAGTCCGCCATGGACTGAACTGTGTCCTAACCCTGACGGGACTCCACTGGGAGACGCAGCCAGTAAGAAGGAAGTTGAGGTTCAATGAGGACCAGGGTAGGGCTCTTACCTGTAGGACTCGGGTCCATCACAGAGAAGACACAGAAGAAGACAGCCTGGCACAAGCACAAAGAGGGACCTCGTCACAAAGCAGCCTTGCTGGCTCCTTGATCTTGGGCTTCTGGAAATGTGAAATTCTCCAAAACTGCAAGAAAACAAATTTCTGCACTGGAAGCCACGCCGTCTTTGGTATGATGTCATGGCAGGCCAAGCTGGATAACAGACGATCATCAATTGTCGCAAAGAGAATGTAGAAGAACGTCATCTCAAATACACAACCCTGTCTTGGGCCCTGCCAAACTGTGAAAATCTGTGTGCCCTAGGAGGAGGACACGAATGAAGGAGGGACTGTGCATGAAAGAGAAAAACTCCTGCTTCTATACAAATGCCTACAGTGACTTTGGGGGAATGTTATTTCCACCTCATTAAACTGCAAAAGATAACAACAACAACAACAACAACAACAACAAAACCTGCAGACAGTGAGAGAAATTTAAAGATAAATAGATGAGTTGCCAGGCCTTTTCCACAATATCTTGGAAATAAGATCATTTAAAATAACCCTGTCAGGATTATACTACTATTTATACTCTTGAAATTTAAGAGGCTCTTTCATTTTCTTCCCCATGCAATTATTCTTTTTTTCTTCTTCCATTTTTTTCTTCTCAGACCCCCCACCCCCATGAAAGCAAATGGTGCATTCAGAGGTGGAGAACTGATAAGCAACTTATCAATGTGTGAGCAAGGTGTCAGGACTTCACTGTTACCCGGCCCTGGACTTGCAGGGGCGGTCAAAGCCTTTTTGTCAGGGTCACTAGAAGGCAGACCGCCAATCTAGGGTTTGAGGAGCCATAACCACCCTGGCAATGATGCTAATAAATACCTGATTCTCACACACTGTTGCCTTCCCATGTGGCCAGGCTCCATGAAGGTAAACCAAAGGATGAAGTGACCCTTGCATAAAATCCATTTCTGTTATCCTCTTGGAAAGTGGCAGAGTGCAGGGCAGACAATGATGAGAAGTTGCTTGACAGAGACAAAGATAAGGAACCAAAATTCATGCCTAGAAACACATCTTGAACTATGCTCATCCAAATGTTATTAGGTGTATACCAAGGCGTTGGTGACTTGTAAATTTTCATCAAAATTCATATGTTTTAGTAGAGTGGAAACATGCTACCATAAGCATCTTGCTTTTACAAAAAGAAAAACAAAGTATTATTCAATTTTGAAAATAAAGTTTAAACAACCATTAGATTTAGCATATTGTTGGTCATTATTACCATAATGTAAGTTATTTCAGAGAGTGATTTAATGAGTTAAAAAAACCATTTATAGAGCATATCTGTAAAATGTCATCTCTGAAGAATGAAATCAGAAGTGAACACAGCCTGTTTGTAACATGACACATGTGTGTCTCACTATTTGTCTTTAAAGGTTTCCTTCTGTGCGTGCAAACACAATGGCTACAACACTCTGGTTGTATACATTCAGCAAGGGGAAGACATTTTCATTGGTCTAATACAGCAAAATGAGTCATCCATCTCCATTTGCGTACAATTGCAGATTTCATTGTACATTTTTGCATATTTGTAATGACACTCGTATTAAGTCAGGCCACTATGGATGGCATTTCTGTGGATAACACATCAGCTGCCTCTGTTCCATTTTATTATGTGACAGTGTTTAATAATTGCATTATTCTGCCAACAGATGAAATGTAAGTACATGCATACGTGTTCAATTGCGGTTTGTCTGGGCACGCACCAGGCTGGTGATGTCAGTGGTAGAGCACTTGACTAGTATGTATGAGCCCCTGGGTTCCAAGCCTAGCACTGCAAAAACAAAAACAAAATGAACAAACAGTTGTGGTTTGTTTTTCAGCACCCCAAAAGCATGAATCTGGACTCATTTGCAGTTATTTTAGTTCAGTTACTGAGCCTCAGCATGGGAATTACTTATGATGACGTTAACCAATGCCACTGCCCAGGAGCTGTCTGCGTCATGAACCCAGAAGCGATGTAAGAGGCTTAGCTTTTATACCTAATATATTGCCTGCATTAAGGTAACTTGGCGTATTAAGTTTAAGGAAATTTAAGCTGTTTGGACAAGTATCAGCTATGATCGATGACCTCAGACCAAAGTATGTGTTCCAGTGCCATGTCCCATGCCTCGGTATGCTGCTGTTTCTCAGAATCCAATGTCACACTTCTTTCCATGTACCAACTACCTGCACTTGCCACAGCAAGTGAACTTAGGGTGATTCTCATGCCTCCGCCTCCCTAGTGCTGGGATTACCGATGTGTGTCACCATGCCTGGCTTTTTCTTTACTGAGTCGTAAAGCCCTGGTCAGAGCTGAGTTCTGTTAGCTGAGTACTAGTCCCAGGCACAAGTAAGGAACTTTCAAGTGTCTGGAGTAGAGTCACCACTGCATACGCTGTCTTTCCTGTTCCATTTTCTATGAAGGAACTGCCATCACAGAAAAAGAGTCAAGTCAGGGTCTGTAAGGGGAGTGTCTAATAAGTCTTTTCTGGATGGGTATGTGTGGAGAATTACCTGTTTGCAGTCATGTCTTTCAGCCTCAACTTCCTCCTGTTCTGTTAGAAAGGTGGCAGGGCTTAAGGAGGAACATATCTTTATTTGAATGGCTAGTCCTTCTAGAAGTAGAGCCTGGTATTTAAGAAGTTAGTTGTCTGATAGCCATAGGCTCCCTTTGGAGGAAAGAAGTCCTGCCACATTGTGAGGCATATATACAGTGAAATGTTTGCCTAAAGTCGGCTTGGGTGCCTCTGGCACTAAGAGAGCTACTGCACCTATAGCTCTAAGGCATGCAGGATATCTCTTTGCTACAATGTGTAATTTATGACTTAGATAACCTATAGGCTGTTGAGCGGGTCCCCAATCCTGTGTAAGCACTCCCAAAGCCATGCCCTGCCTTTCATCAACATACAAACTGAATCGGTGTCCTGTCAGCAAGCTTAGTCCTAGGGCATTTAGAAGTGCTTGTTTGAGCTTCTGGAATGCAACCTGGGAATCAGATTCCCAGGTTAAAATATGGGTATCTGTCTTTTGGGCTTCCTTTATGAGCTGGTAGAGGGGTCACACAATTTCACCATATCCCGCTATCCAAAGGGGACAAAAGCCTGTCATTCCTAGGAATCCCCTTAGCTGTTTTAGTCTTGGGCTGTGGGAAGGAAAGAATTGGTTTAATTCTTTCCTCTCCCAGTGTGTGAGTTCCCTTAAATATAATAAGGCCTAAATATTTTACCTCAAGTGTGCAAAGTTGTGCCTTAGATCTAGAAAGCTTATGACCTCCGTCCCCTAGAAAATTTAGCAGAGCATGGGTGTGTTGGCTTGAAAGTTCTTCTGAGGGGTCACATAACAGTATATCATCTACATATTGTAAGACTGTGACCTGGGAACATTCAAAACATGTCAAGTCGTTGCAAAGCACTTGCCCAAAGAGATGAGGACTGTCTGAATCCTTGAGGAATCCACATCAGCTGAGAGGCCTGGTCATGAGCATTTTCAACAGCAAAAAGAAACTGGGAATCTGTATGTAAAGGAATACAAAAGATGGCATCTTTTAAATCCAACACTGAGAACCAACTGGCATCTTGTGGGGTCTGAGAGAGGAGAGAGTATGAGTTAGGTGCCATCAGATGGATTTGCACTACTGCTTCATTTATTAACCTAAGGTCCTGCACCAACTTCCACTCTCCACTGGGTCTTTGAGCTCCCAAGACTGGAGTGTTGCATGAGCTATTACAGAAGTTAAGTAAACCGTGTGCTCTTAAGGTGTCATTTATAGGCAATAATCCTTTTTGTACTTCAGACCTTAGAGGATATTGTCTCTGGTGAGGAAACATAGTAGGATTTTTGAGATGTGTTTGTACTGGAGTAGCCTTTATTGCTCTCCCTGTCTTGCCTTCAGTTGCCCATACTTCAGGGTTTATTTCTGTCTCTACAAGAGGAAGACAGTGTTCTTGACCTGGGTGCATATATATTATAGAATTTAAATAAGGTAAAATATCTCTCCGAAGGAGGGGAACTGGACTTTCAGGCGAAATTAAAAAGGAATGGGTGGGCTGGGGATTTAGCTCAGTGGTTTCGCTCCCTGCTGTGCAAGCGCAAGGACCTGAGTTGGATCCCTGGAACCAATAAATAAATAAATAAATAAATAGATAGATAGATAGATAGATAGACAGATAGATAGATAGGAATGGGTGAAGAGAAACCTGTCCCAGTTACAGCCTAAGGGTTGTGAGAAATAGTGAATTAGCTCCTCTCCTGCCACTCCTCTCACTGATGTATGGTGGCTGGAAGGAAGGCCAAGGTTAAAGAGAAGGACCTAGAGACATATGCCAGTGTCCAGCAATAGGCCTTTTTTCTTTTCCCTCTGTAATCATGATTACCCAGGTCTCCTCTGTGGAGATGACAGTCCAGCCAGAGGGAGAAGATAGAGTGCCCCAGGCCCCTTCAGTCTTGCTGGACCAGCTGGTAGGATGGGTCTGAGCTCTGGGGCCTTTGCCTCAGAGAGCAATCTGATCTCCAGTGATCACCTTTCCAAGCAGGGCTTGATCTAAAGGGGTTTCTCATTGCAGTCCTTCCTAAAGTGGCCTGGCTTTCAGCAGTGGTAGCAGATGGTCTTGGCTGTCGAGCTCTTCTCAGAGCCCCGAGAATCAGACTTAGAGTCTATTTCTCTAAGAGCTGTTCCTAAGGCTGTTCCCTTCTCTAAATTGTTCTGTTTCCTCTCCTTGGCCTCCTCCTGCTCTCTGTTATAAAATGCTGTGTAGACAATCCTCACTGGAATCTCAAGTGAGCTATCTGGGCCAGAAACCATCTTTTGTAACTTTTTTCTAATACCTGGGGCTGACTGAATAATAAACTTATCCTTAAGAACAATCTATCCTACCAAGTCAGGAGCTAGGGCTGTATGTTTTACTAATGCCTCTTGTAAGCCATCTAAGAAGGCAAAGGGGTCTTCTTTCTCCTCCTGTTGAATAGTTGGTAAGATAACTGAAGGGTTTAGTTTTAGTCCTTCTTAGACCCTCAAGAATACAAAACTGTAGATGTTTCTATACCAATCTCCTACATGGTAGCCAGTAGGGGTCCTGTGTAGGGCTGCTTGGGTTCTGATAGGAATCGGCAGTTCCCTTGGCTCTCTTTGTCCCGTCCCTCTACATTTAATATGATGGTATTCATCACCAACTCTAATGGCAGCTTGTATTGCTGCTTGTACCTCTGATTTAAAAGTAACATTACATCCTTCCAGTCTAACTCAAAGGTCTGGGTAAGTCCCCTACAGACATCAATGTACTTAACAGGGTCATCTGAAAACTTTCCTAGGTTTTGTTTGATCTGTTTGAGGTCACTGAGAGAAAAGAACACGTGGACAGAATCATGTCTGTGGGCACTATTTACTTCTTGTAAGGGATATTTTCCTAGAGGAGCTTGAAAAAAATTAGCTAAGGATGGATATAGCCCTACAGAGGGTTTAATTGTAGCTGGTCTAAAAACTTCACCCCTAAACCCTAGAGGATAGCGAGGAATTGCAGGCTCCAAAGAACAAATAGGGAGGACTTTTGCCTTAGCAATAGTGGGTGGGGTTTCAATAAGGGTTGCCTTAGAAACCTCATCCTCAGATTCAGTAGGTGGGGTTTTGACTAAGGCAGCCTTGGAAATTTCACCCTGAGGTTCCAAAAGACAAGGGCAGGAAACCTCAGTGATAGGGGCCAGAGGAGCTTGACTTTCCTCAGCCTCACATTTACATTTTGAAGACAGATAGGGATTCTTTCTTTTTTTCTCTCTCTTTTTATACAGTATGATTCTAGTTGTGAAATAGCATTATAATCTATACTTCCTTCTGTATTCCATCTTGGCCCTATGGGATAAGTAGGCCATGCACAGGTGCAGAGAAATATTAAACCACTCTTTTTCAGTATGTGAGTGTTGAACATTTTCAAATTTTTAAGAATACATTCCAAAGGAGTAAATGGTTCAGATATGGAGTTCCTCATCTGAAACAAGAGAGGAACAAAAATGGCATCCCATAAGTCCTTGCTTGATTCCTATGCCCCTAGGGCATCTCCAGGGTGTACCCCAAGGTTTACTTCACTCCAGGGCAGGTAGCTATCATCTGGAGAGAGACCCAGAAAATAAATCCGGACTGGACTATCTACCCTTTACTAGCACTGTGATTTTATCTTCCTCAGGGAACTTGTATCCTTGCTCCAGTAGGTAACTCCCAAAACACAAGCCACAATTGAGTTTAGCCACAACAATCATGTTTAGAAAAGGAAGTATTGCTAGCAAACCAAGAGATTTAAACTACTGCTTTCAGGTTCCTTGAAAGACAAGAAAATAGGTCAATACTCAAATTAGGGCACTTTTTCCTGCCAAAGAGATCATCTCTAGAGATAGTAGGTCAGAGATTCTTTCCCGGGCTCTAGGGTGGAGAAATCACTGGCATTTACCTAGAAAATCTTTGTTAGCAACAAGACAAGTCTACCTTTTTTAAGGTCCTGTTGGGGCTGGTGGGCTGAACGGGGGGGTCCGATCAGAACAAAGTCTGTCATGTCCCAGCACTAAATGGCAGACTTTGTGTCCTCAGATGCCCAGGCTTTGACACATCAGTCAGTGGCCCCTGCTGGTTCATCTTAAATTTATTAAACATTCGAAACTCACAGAATACACTCATGTTTATTTCCTAGCAGTCATAATCCACACATTAGTAAAGGCACCCTTATCAACTTCCTACGCACACATGAAGGAAGAAAAAGGCTAATCAAAATCCTTTGTTATTCCAGTTAGCATGTAAAAACACGTATGGAAGTTGCTAACTGATTGCTATTTTCCTTAGTGTAAGACAAAACAGTTGCTGTAAGCTGTCTCAGTATGAACCCTCAAAAAGAGAGGAGGTGTCACCATAAGGTTGTTACTTTTAAGGTTAACTCCCAACAAGTTGGAGAAAAGTTTAAGGGGAGTTTTAACTCACTAGCAGAGACAAAAAATTTAATTAAAGTTCAAGCCATTTAAATATCCAAAAAGTCATCATATAACACTATACAAGTACGCAGTCAAGGTTCCAAAGTCCACAGGCTATCTGCAAAGGTATTTTTCTTCCCTGCACACATAAATGATGAAGACCATGCCTAGGGAGGAGAGAAGGTTTGGGTACATTTTAATCTATCAAAGATTTGCTTTTTACATCTGACATGGGGTCCTATCTTTCTAGTAGTAGAGAAAGCAGGCCAAACCTGTAGCTCAACTCTTATGAAAGGGTTCTGATGGCATTGTTTCCAATCATCTGAGACAGAGGATATCTGATGATCACTGACAGAGTTCTCCTTTCAGCTCACTGAGAAGCCCAGATAGGGACGAGATATGAAGATTTTCTGCTGATTACCCAGACCTTTGGGTATCCACCAGAGAGTAGCCCTGGCCATGACCCCTCAGTTGTTACCTCAGTTTCTGCTAGTTCCACACAATCAGTCTCCAAAAGGAACCCAGTTGCCTATCTGGTCAACATTCCACCCTCCATTGGCTTCAATGGGAGTGAGGATTCACCAGAAACAAACTGGAGAAAACTGTCCTCTCTTTGAGAGTGGCAGCTGCCCTAAAGGCACTTACTAGCTGGCAGAGTAACCAGTTTGACATTTCTATAAGGGACAGATAAAAGTCTGAACTGTATTTGAGACGATTTCATAAGAGACCCATTTTACAACATTTTTAAGCAACTAACTCCAAATGCAACATATACAAAAAAAGGATAAAACATAATTTTAACAAAGGACAATGTATAAGAGAAACAAGAAATATGCAAACATTTTAAAATACACAACTTAAAATTAAGACACTTTTGAAACAAAAGCTGAAACAAGGGCCAGAATTTATGAAAAGAAAACCAGAATCTATGAAACAAATGCTCAGAGCCTATGAAACAAAAGTTACAATCTATGAAGCAAAAAGACCAAAGTTAGAACCTATGAAAGAAAACTCTTACCTCCATCCAGTAATCTCAGTGGGACCTCCAAAATGATATAGGGAAAGAGATGTAACTCCCAAATCTGCTAGGTATCCCAAATGCGAGTTCCTGTTGTCTAAGATTGAAGAATGAATTCTAAGAACAACAGAGGTTAAAAGTAGGAAAAATTTATTGAGAAAAAGAAAGCTTCTGTCTAAGAGAGAGAGAGAGAGAAGGAGGACCAGAAAGTGGGTTGTCTGGGACCTGTTTCCTAGGGGGTTTTATGAAGCAAAGCCACAAGGTGAGGCAGGTTCAAGGTGGGACAAAGCTATAAGACCCAATGGAAAATTATAAGGTGGGCATGAGGTGGGAAAAAACCATGACCAACCAATAAGATTACAAGTGCAGTCACCCAGGTAATATTGATTAAATGGGGATCAAATGCGAAAACAAGTCACATGCAAGGAATTTTCCATTTAGAATATCAATCATTTCTGTCTATCTCTATGGGAAGTAGTACCTCTTTTCCTTTTTTTATAATGCTAACCAGTGAATGTGCCTTAATTGTTTTCCATGTTGACTCCTCGGTGTATTCTCTGCTTGTGGGTGGGCACCTGGAGAGTGGCCTTGTCTAAGTGCCTACAAAATAATCTAATTAACTTACCTATCTACAATACAAGGACGTCATGTGTTTAACTAAAGAGGCTGTAAGCCAAGCCTGGTAATCAGAAAGTATTTAAACAAAGTTAATATTAAGGATAATTAAAAAATCATAATTTTAAAAACCAAAGAAATTATTTACAATAGATGGTTTCAATCATACACTCATTCATTGTTTTAAAAAAAATAGTTAATGAGCTCTCACTGTGCTAGTAAACTAAACAACTGGAAAGGCTCTTTCCCTGGAGCCAAAACAAAACAAAACAAAAACCTAGGAGGAAAAAGCAATTGAAAACTAAGTAAATTAGTAACATTCCAATTGCTGATAAGTATTCTAAAGAAAAAAGAAATATCCCTAAAGAGGAGTAAGAAGGTGGTATTTTAAATGTGTGCTTGAAAATATCATCTTATTTGTGTAAACTTTGAATAGAGATCTGAAAAAGAAGCAGGAGCTATGAATATGTTTTTAGAAAAGATTTCCAGGCAGAGAATGTAGTTAAATATTTGGCAGAGGGGACAGCAAAGAGGCCACCTAACTGGGCAGGGTGAGTTGAAGTAGAAGAGGAAAATGATCTCAGAGAAGGCGCTAGTGAACAGATCACACAGATTTTACTCTGAATGATTGGGAAACCATAGCTGGGTATAAATAGAAAAGTAACCTGTGATTATCAGTGTTTGGAGGAACATTCTTGATTGCATTTTGAGAAGAGAAATGGGAAGGATAAGAATTGAAATACATGGGCATTTAGGAGCTACTGCATTAACCTGTATTGTGAGATCAGGGAGGTCGGGAAGAGTGGGTGGTACAGAGAAGGTGTCTAGGATAAGCTCAGGAGATGGAGCAATAGTACTTCATGACAGATAGGGCTTTGGTGAGAAATAGAAGAGAACCTCAAGATTTTGTCCTGGTCAACTAGCCAGTTGGAATTTCCCTTTATTCACTTTGGAAATACTAACAGTATGTAATGCAGGTGGGCAGAGTTTCTAGTGTTTTACATGTCATACAGTCTCACAGTCCTGTGACACCAATGGTCCCTTTATCATCATACTGCAAAGAGGAGACTGAAATATAATATTATATATTTATATAATTTAAATTATATATATTTAATTTAAATACCTTCGCCAAGGACATACAACCTAGAAGCGGCAGAGCTAGATTTTAACTTGTGTTGTTTGACTGACTGCAGATTACATATTCTAAAACACAGTTATCCTTTGGGACGGTCAGGTTCTGGGCAATAGACATCAAGAGTTTAGACATTTTAAATTTATGTTGCCTTTGAGATGGAGTAAAGAAGAAACATGGACTAAAAAGTCAAGTATTGAATTCTGGAGTTTTGGTGTTTTGAGTTAGAGGAACAAATATAGTTGAGCTGGCAAGTATGTTCTTTTACAACTATGAAATTGGATAAAATTACATATGACCAAGTATACTAGAATACAGAGATATTTTAACATTTGAAAGTCATAAGAGGGAAAAGAAACAAAGAAAAATGGAACAATTGGTAAGGTTGAAGCAGTGTTGTAAGTGTAACGTAAGAGCCAATAAAATTTTATCGATCTGTTCCTAAAAGAATTTAAAAAATTAACATTGAGTTCTTGCACAACTGGCCTCCCTTGCACAGACAGTGAGAGATTTTGACATTATCAAAACTGAGAAATAGATCTGTTGTAGAATGCTAATTAAATACCTTCATTCTAAAGGAAGGGATTTTGTGGAAACTCTTACGCAAAAACTTGAAGTTTGATGTATTTTTAGTCATTCCGGTGGCGTGAAGATCTTTAGTGACTGCAGCATGAACGATTTTGCACGTTTCACGTCCAAGCCAATGTCTCAGTGTCTTCAGAATCAGCCACGCTTGCAGACGGCTTACCAGGGGACTACTTGCGGCAACAAGATAGTGGAGGCGGGGGAGACCTGTGACTGCGGAACAGAGGAGGTCAGTGCCACCTTGGAAAGACTGTAGCAGATCTGCATCACAATTCTTAAGTACTCTTTCTAGTGGTGCACTGTCATTCCTTCATTTATTACACTTATCTTTCTACAATGGCCTTCAGAAAGGTGCAGAGGGAAGTGAACAATATTCACAAGTTAACTTACGTGTTGCTATGTGGATTCATTGATATGCAGGTTTTTTTATTGTCGTTCTATTGAGGCATAACAATAAAGGTATCATTGCTTTAGCAGGGTAACAAAAATGGTACATATTTATGGTGTAGGACTTGATTATTTATGTATACATTGTAAAATATTTACCGCAAGCTAATTAACATAACAGTAATTTCACAGTTAATGCACTTTTTAAAAATAAATTTATTTTAAAACTTTTATTAATATATACTTGCAGTATGGTTATATTCATTGTGGAGAGTTGGTACATCTACATAATATATCTTAATTCTTTTTACATCCCCTTCTCCCTCTCTCCTTAACCCCTTGTCCATTCCTCCCTCTTCCTTTCTCTCTCTCTCTCTCTCCTCTCTCTTCTCTCTCTTTCTTTTGTTCTTCTGGTGGGAACAATTAGGATGTATCCGTTTAGCAAATTTCAACTATACAATAGAATATCATTAACCAAGAGTCACATTGTTATACATTATACTGTATTTCCAGAGCTCTGTCATCCTACATAACTGAAATTTTGTACTTTGGGGCCATAATATCTCTATTGCTCCCTCCCCACAGCTCTTGTTAACCACCATTCTAATCTCCCACATGAGTAGTTTCAGAGTCACTGAACTTATTCCTGAGTTGATCCATACTCATTCTCCTCCTCCTGAGTGTATCCTTGACAGCATTTCTTTCCAACCTAAAATCTTTTGCAGTTTGGAAAGAGAGATATAAGCCTTTCCTTGTAGAATCAGTAAACATGGTGGGGGAGTGTGCACATTTGCAGTTTTAAATATTTTAATCCAGATCAATATTTTAGTGAGACACTTTTGAAATGCACATAAGCAAAAAATAGTTTTTCCAAACCACAGAAACTTTAGCTAAGTCTGCCAAGTTGGTGGGCAGTGCGAAGAATAGAGATCATACAAAGTGATGGAAAAAAGTAGAGACAAAAATGTATGAGCTTTGTGATTCTCACAGTGAGTGGTGTAGACTTGGGGAATCAGGATGAGTGAATGGAGTCCAGCCTTCCCGGGGCAATGGCTGGGGTCCTCCACGTGTGCTCTCCCCAGCATGAAAAGTATGTTTCTAGGTTCCCACGTGGGTAATGTGTTTTAAAGAAACTGCTCCCCACCTCCCACTCACTTACTGTGATTTGGTTTAAATGGAAACAGCTTAAAATTTTTCACTAAAAATTTAAGTAGTGTATCTTAGCTTCATTAGATGCCATATAACTGAATCCTAAGCACACCAATCTCTTTGTTCCTCTTGAATTCCATGTACATAACAATAGCAATGACATTTATTGGACTGGATAGCTGTGAAAAGTATGTGTCCTAGTGAATGATTTGTTATAAATTATATTAAGATTACCGAAATCTATGATGCATTTTTATACAGTGTATTGAAACTTTCACCCAATTAACCCCACTTCAAATCCCTGAGTATTTAAAATGTGTGTGTGTGTGTGTGTGTGTGTGTGAATGTATTGTCTCTCCAACCTTCTCTTATGTGTTTCTTTTATTATCCTTAATAACAAAAATTTTAAAAGCAGATTTTTAGGGTATAGATGAATTTTAGGATAAAAGGGGGCACAATGAGACATGGATAAATGATATACGCATGACACTTTTACTCATCTTGAGATATAATTTCATTTTCAACCTTCATTACAGAATTAAAAACTAAATAAACTTATAATATCCCATAGAATATTGAAATATCAACAGTTCAGGAGATTCAAAAGGATCAAATAAGAACTACAGGAAACAGGAATGGGGAGATTACCATAGACCATTGCAGTGTGTCTGCAGTCTCTTCTGAGTCACTACATCACAAGATGATAAGAGTGAAAAACCAAGGCTTAGAGAGAGCTGGGTCTTGGTGCTGATCATTGCTGCTTTGGGCAGCAAAGACAAAGAGTGCCAAAGGCATTTAGTATTTATCGATTACAAGCAGGGGAAGAAGGTGAGAAGGGTGTGCCTGAATACACCTAAGGACATAGGGTGAGGAGTCCAGAAGCATCTGGCTGGAAGCATCTGGGAATGGCTGATTTGCAGGCAGGGCTAGCTGTATACAAACAAGGCTGTAAATGGGGAAGACATTGCTTAGCTTGCCTGGAGAGATCAAAGTGAGCTAGGACTGGGTCCAAATTAGCCACAGTTTGGTAATCCTGGGCAGAAATGTCTGCTACAAAGAGCTAGTCACTAAGAAAAAATTTTGAAATCATAGCTTTTTATTTCACATCTTGTATTTAACCAAATCTTTATCTGCAAGAACTACAGATCATCTCAGTCCCTTGGCTATGATCCCAGAGAATCCTATTATCAGCATAGCAAACCTAATATAAAAATATTTTTTTAAAACACCAAGATCTAACACTTCGTAGGTAATTAATAAATATCTATTAAGTAAATAAATAGGTGACCTTCCCGTTTGCCAACCTTTGAAGTTAAGCATCCATCTGTGTACCATGCAGTGGGTTGTCATCATTAAAATATGCATGCAATGTAAACAAAATTTGAAAGATACATCAGAGCTTTTGATTTGCCTTCCAGGAATGCAATAGAAGCCCACCTGTCTGCTGCGACCCTATCACATGTAGACTGAAAGATACTTCAAAATGTTTTACAGGGGACTGTTGCGAGAATTGTGAGGTAAGACATTTTTTAAAAGTTTCTCTATGGCCTGCGTAATGAAAATTATCATTCTTTATCATTCTCAGAAATCCCCATTATATTTTATTCAATATAGTTTACTTTACTCCATCAGTTTAAAAGTAGTGAAGAAATATGCCGTAATCGTGTTGATGAGTGTGATCTCCCTGAGTTCTGCAATGGCTCATCTGCGGACTGTCAAGAAGACCTCTTCATTCTTAACGGGCATCCATGTGGGGAGAATAAATGGATCTGCATGAACGGGAAGTGTGTGAGTGGGAAGACGCAATGTGAAGCAGCATTTGGTGAAGGTATTTATGATCATTTGATTTTCTATGTAAGTATTTTGCTGGATACTGAAAAGAAATAGATGTCAAACTTCACTCATAATCAAAGGTCAACAAAAATTAAAATCAAACACATTAGTTACAACCTAGTAAATATCACACAACAGTTCATTTGTTAGTTAAATTAGATACCTAATGTGTTATTAGGACATGGATTAATAGTGACACTAGTTAATATTGAGTAATACTGCAAGGATCAAGCTATAAATGTATATTCCACGCCAATACCAAGTACATAAAGTTTTAAAATAACATTCACAAGTAATAAAATGCTACAAAAGTTTTAAGAATTTGAGTTCCAGTCTTTGATGGAGGCAATAGATATGGGATATGAAGGAAAGGGAAGATGTTTTAAAAGGGTTTTCAGAAGATAAATGCTAGTACTGTTCCATGAGTTGAATGTTGGGATTATCTCTGCTCTCTGTAGCAGTGGGTCTGTAAAGTTGTTTTTAAAATAGACGTCATCAAAACAAGAGGGAAGACCTCAGACTTTCAATGGTTGATTAAATTCATTCAGAAAAAACTTTCCACTATCAAAACTGGGCAAAATAGTTTAAAAATGTATTTGAAAGTGTTGCAGAATCACCAAGCATGTGATGGAGCTGCTCAGAGAGGTGAGAACAATAATTCATTCTTGTTCCTTGAGGCAGCTGCTCCTTTGAAAGGAATAGAGAAGTAATGGCTGAGAGAACAAGTAGGTTGGGAAAACCAGCCACCATCCAAAGCTAACAAGCTGAGCAGAATTTTCCAGAATCCCAGGGTGGAAAGATAAAAGGTAGAAGTCAACCTTTATCAAGGAAAATGCATTTGATAAACAGCCCACATTTCCAATAGAGACCCACTCAGAACTTGGCCTTGTAGTTAGACCATATTTTCAGCTAACAGTCATTATATACATGTGTCAAAGCTTCATTTATTAGGGGGGCACACACAATTTTATCTGTCAGTGTGGAAAATTAAATAAATGAATGATTAACTAAAAATTTTAAGGGAAATTATGAATACGAATGATGAGTTCTTAAGCAGATTAATCAAACAGGAATAGCATATCTGAAGAGTAAGGTATAGGTCTGCAGAATATATATCTGTTCTGAGATACAGAATGCAAAGGAGGATAAATATAGCTAGCTGTCTTTGCTTTATTTGCTTTATTTGCTCTCAAATGATATTTTAGACAAACAAATTTCTACACAAAAATTGTTCCAATGTCTCCCATCTTTAATTATGATCTTTGAAAACCTCTGCTTTTAATCTGAATGCTCTTCTTGTGTAAATAGATACTTCCATCCATCTCTTCTTCTTTCAGTATATGAAATGAGAGACCAATTACTTTAATTAATACCCTGTTTGCCCAAAAATAAGACCTCCCCAGGAAATATTTGCGGGGCAGCACAGTACGGTGTTTGCTGATAACTGATGCTCTGAGGTTTCATCAAGTTTCCATAAGCTCAGACTACATATAGTGCATCCTCATCTGTAGAGTGTGAGTCTTCAGGATTTTCTTTGCAGACTTTGGTATATCACTGAGACCCATATGCTGACAGATATGTAACTGCGATGCACAGGTTACAGAAAGATTTGCTCTGCTTTCCAGAAGTTCTCTCTTTATGTTTTAATCTCCTATCTTGCTCATGTTTAGAATCAGGAGATATCCTGGAGAAAGGAACATACTATATGTTAAAGGCCACTGAGTCTAATTTTGTCACTACTTCTATGAAAGGCTCTCAGACTATGGCCTGCTTTAAACCCATAACCAGCTTTGCAAGTGACCACGGGAACAAAATAAACCGTTACCTTTCTGTTCCTTGGTGACGCTAGGAGTTTTCCCTGACACTCCAGTGTGTCCAGTGTGGAGTCCGCTCATGGTATGTCATTTTGCCCAGGGTCACAATATAGTAGTCAAACATCCCTGTCAAAGGCTTTTTTTGGCTTAGGCCTTCAACTAGAGGAGAGCTGATGGAGGTTAAAAAAATTAAACTGGTCTTCCAGTAGGTTGAGTCTTATAAGAACTAAAATTAAACAGATTATCCATGTAGATTGGAGGTAAATGTGAAAATGAACCAATTGTGAAGTCAAGATTTCTTTGTTCATCCAAGGAAATGATGATAAAGCAAGATAATTGGGTATTGGCTTGACTTGAGAAACCATTTACGCAGAAAGTTTATTGACAGTGAGTTGATGATATGTTTAAAAATTTTTATGTACTTATAGACCTGTATTTATAGGCTTATTAAAATTAGAAGGCAAACCGTATGTAGTGATTAATGTAAAATATGTCTAGTATACGTGTGTGGACAACAGGTAGGAGTCATTTCAGTTTTTAAATATTTTCACTGAAGTGGTTTTATATGATCTTAAAGCTAGGTTTTATTTTCAATTTGATATTATGATGTTATTTTGTGTAATATATTTTAAATCACCACAGAATTTTAAATATATTCATTACTTTTTAAAATTGAAATACACTATGTATCATGTGACTAACAACACTTTTTTTCAGGTGTAGACTTTGGTACAAGGGAATGTTATGAACAACTTAATTCTAGGAATGATATTGCTGGAAACTGTGGTATAAGGAAAGACGGGAGTTACACACCATGTGCACCTAAGTATGCTTTATGAAATTTAACTGAGAACCTCTGCTGCCTTGTATTTGAAAATATCACTAGTTAATTAAGCTTGTATGTAATCAAGATATCACCTGAGACTGACATAAGATTGTGTTCCATACAATGATAAATGTGATTGTATGTGCAGAGATGTGCTATATGTATCTGCCTCATATACACAAATTAGCCTTTATACTTTAGTACCAAGCACTTTATTCACATAAATGTTAGTTACCCATCAGTAATCATTTTTTATTTTGCATGCTTATCTCCTTCATTTTATAAAGAATGACAATCCTTACAGGGTTGACATGAAAACACATAAATTTTCACTATCTGGAAAGTAGAGTGTATTGAGTAGTGTATGTCCTAGTGCCAGAGGTGGTTTCAAATCCTAATACCATTGTTAACCTGTTGTGATAGGAGCTTCACATGGATAAGTGCTTATTAGTTTCATAATGTGCAGAAAGTCAGTCAGCTCACCACACCATGGAAACCATTTATAGAGAGGCAAGGAGGTGGTAGAAAACAAACTTTATTCCCATGAGCTAGCAGATTGTAAAGGTGGCAGGCGATTGTCCCAAAGGATCGTCTGGGCAGGAAGGTGATTTAGAAGCTGTTTATATAGGAGATGTGTAGTTGCAGACAGGTGGAGGTTTGTAGGCAGATGTACATTTGATTTCAATCATATCCTTGCAAGATATCTTCCATTTCTGTAAATATGAAGGAAAACAGTGACGACTTTTGTCAGAGATCATTATTTTCTTGGGTTAGTAGTTTGCTTGCATGGAGTTCCTCACAGTTTACCCAACGGGATCAGGAGACATAAACTCACAGTACTGAAAGAAAACTTGTTTCACTTGATTATTGTGAAAGCTTAATACTCAGCTTGCAATTAGTTTGTCCATGGTGCTATTATTGTTGCTGATTTTGTTGTCATTGCCAGGGTGGGACTGTTGTTGCTATTCATTGGTTTTCTCTGTATGCTAATATCTGGATTGTCTTTGTATCATTAGTAATACTGTGATCCATTACTGGAGAACTGGGTGCTGGGCTGATTACATGGCAGCCTTTCCCCTCAAATGAACAGAGGTGGTTGGATCTAGGGATAGAGGCAAAGGCATATAGTTAGCCACACCCAGAGCGTATCAGTGGAAAGCAGACACTGACTGAAGAGATCTCCATAATGGCAACAAAGCCTTTCCACTATAACCAACCCATAAGCCTAAGCATGCACACATGTGCACACACACACATACACACACACACACACACACACACACAGACACATACACACAAAACATGAAAGACAAGACAACACACCAAAATGCCTTCAAAAATTCCAAACTCTCTCAAAGCTGATCCTTCTGGGATTGAGGAGGGGGAAATTAAAAGGCAAAGAGCTCAGTTCACTAACACTTCTGTTTGCAAACAATTCTGTTTATGAAAAAAAATGTACCAGAAAATTCTACTTCTGTTTGCCAACTCCACATCAAGTGACAAACACAAACGTGGCCATCTTCCCCAAGTGAACCTGAATGCAACCTTCTACCCTAGAATTGTGGAACAAATTAAATTCATGAACCTAGGCACCACTGTATTAAAAATAATTATAGGAGATAAACAGATTAATAAGGTGCTGGGTAAGCTCAAAGTAGATATAACTAAACAGGTAATGGGCTTCATAAAGAAAATGATCATTAACTTTACAGAAGACACTAATAAAAAGGAAGCTGAGCTAAACAAAACAATACAAAAAAGGAATGATAACTTTACCAAAGAATTAGCATCCATGAAATCCAGGAGATTAAAAATGCTATTGAAAGTATGGGGAGCAAAAGTGACCAATGTGAGGACGGCATGTGAGAACCAGAAGATAGCACTGGTGCCTTAAAACCTTGTAGAGATGCCTTAAAAACAACATGAAAAATAAACCCAACAGCTGCTAAATGACACAAAGAAGACTCATCTAAGATTAATTGGAATTAGTGAAAAATCAGAAGCCAGCACAAATGGCATAATAAAATCTGGTTACAAAAATAAGAGCAGAAAACTTTCCAAATATGGACAAAAATGTTAACATACAGATCAGTAAAACATACAGAACCCCAAATAGTCACAATCAGAAAATAAGTGCACTGTGACACATCATAGTCAAATCTCAGAAATCCAACACAAGAACAGAATCTTAAAAGCCATTAGAGAATAGCAATGAATCATTTGTGAAGGTAAGCCCATTAAACATATAGCAGACTTCTCAAAATAAAACTTAAGGCCAAGAGAGCTTGGAGTGAAGGAATTCAAGGCCTAAAACAAAACAACTTCCAACCCACATTGGTATATATATAGCAAAACTATATTTCAAAATTTATGGAGAAATAAGGTGTTTCCATTGCAAAGAGCACATTAAGAAATTCATAACCAGCAAACCAACACTCCAAAACTTCTCAAGGACATACTACAGAGACAAAGAAGCCAACAGTACACAAAAGTGTAATAGAATGAATACACCAGGCAGGGTGATCAGTTAACAAAAGTGAGGAAAAAGATTCAGCAGCAGAAAAATAAATGAGCACAGGAATCAGTCAATTCGTTTCAATGAATGCTCTCAATTCATAAACTGAAAGACACAGATCAGCATAATATATCAAAAAAACCCAATGATATATTTCAATTGAATACTCAGGAATTCATCTAATCAAGAATGTGAAAGACCTCTACAAAGAAATCCACAGTACTCTGAAAAAGGAGATAGAAGAGGACATAAGGGAGTGCAGAAGAGCAGAGTTGCCCCAATGCAGAACAGGTGAACCTTCCAAGCCATGGTACCACCACCACCCCCACCAAGGCTGAGGAGGTGAGCCATGTGAGTGCTAGCAGCACACATCCCTTCCTCCCTCTGCTGTTGAAATAAGAAGATAGCTAAAGAAGTCTCAAAACTAGACATCCAGATCTTCTAATGCAACCCCAAAGGGAAATGAGATGGGACAATCTGACATTCAACCACCTGGACTCCCTGAACCGGCAATGAAAGAGGATCTGGAAAAAAATGAAATCAGAAATAATTTCTCAGGTATCAGCAGAGATTGTGCCCACAGTGCAAGACATGATTAATAAATCTAGAGAGGACACACACAGGTAAAAAATACAGGAGCTGAGGAACGTGATAGAATCCTAACATAGGAAACAAATGCAATCCATAAAACAGATGCAAACAGATTTCCAGGAGATTAAAAACTCCATC